>JAJEJO010001499.1:92015-171797 GCA_020662805.1 Glaucomys volans | reverse complement strand
GGCTTTCAACTCAACCTGCGGTCGCCCTGACAGGTGGCGGTGCCTGCCGGTGTTTCATGGCGGGACTTCGCCGCCGACCCCAGGGCTTCTGACCCATCCTGGCTGATGGACCAGACCTGGGCCGTTGCTGCGGCAAAGGGTCTCACAAAGGAGCAGAGTGGTCACACAAAAATCAGGGGTTCAGTTAGGTTTCTACTGCATCGAAGCGAGGCACGTTTGAAACTCGCTTTCCCCCTGGAGAAAGGTCCTGGGAATGCACCCCGGCTTCAAGTACAAGTTCAGCTTTGCTGAGTACTTGGCTTTGAAGGTGAAGCTTCAAGTTTGGGTAGCACCTGGAGCCATGCTTGCCTCCTAGGGTCCCTTTGACAATGTTTGGAGACAGTTTGGGTGGTCCCACTGGGAGGAAGACAGGGCAGGCATGCATCTGAGCATCCTACCATACCCAGGGCTGTTCCCCACAACCAGGAATGATCTGACCTAACATGTCAATAGAGCTGCTGTTGAGGACTTCTGCTTCAGATTGAGAGTATTTAGTGGGCCAAGTACTCAGATAGCGAGGGGGCCAAGTACAGTTGTGCAGGTTGTACACTGACCCACTTCAGCATTTGCTAGTCAGGTTGCCTCTGATGAAAATAAACCTGCTGCAGTTGTGCAAGGCAGCAGCTCTGCGGTGGAGGGGAGGGCACAAGCAAAGCTCAAAGGCAGGACAGTTTGTGTTAACTTTGGCTGGAGCATAAGGAACTTGGAAGGCACTGGAAAGAAGTGAAAAGTCACACTTAGTTCCAGGAGCTAGGGCTTTGTGCTGGAAAGTAATGAGGAGCACTGGAAGCTTGGGAGCAGGGGTAAGATCTGAATCGGGTTTTGAAATGACACAGCGGGCAGCCGCCCGTCATGCAGAGTAATGCCATTAAGGTGGAGAGAGTTGAGCAGGTTGGGCTGAGAAGGGGTGGTGTGAGGGACTGGGAGGACAGACACCGTGGGGGTGGGAGCAGTGGGCCAGGAGGGAATCTTGATGCCCCTGTAGCAGGGCCCGTCTCCAGCCCCTCTGAGTAGACCCCCAGCAGCACCCCAGCGCACACACTGCTGAAACACGGAGCTGTCCTCTCTTCCATTGCCCGATCCGCCCCGAGGCCCAGGGCGTGATCAGTCCACCTGATAATTGCTTTCCCTCGGTGGTGACCTTGGGGTCCCAAGAAAGGGCAGACCAGTGGACTTGACCCTTTCTGAGCATTGAATGCTGACTTTCAAGAGGGAACAGGGGTCTCCGGGGTTGCTGTCAGGGTGCGGGTGCCCCTGTGGAGGCCGCTCTGGGGCGCTCCTGGTGGCGGACGTGCGGGGCCAAGCATGCCACCTGAGACTCCTCCGCGCTGGGCTGTGGTCCCTCCTTGCTGTCCAGCGTGACAGTGGCGCTCGGCGTTCACGCCCTGGCTCCTGGTCTCCCCAGCTTGAAAAGGAATCTTTCCCATCTTGTCCACTCCAGTCCTCAGACCTGGATGAAGGTGGGAAGAGCTGACCCGTGGTGGGGTGAGGATCTGCAGACCATCTGCCTCTAAGATGGTTTATTGCCTCCAACGATACCTCAAGGCATTGCAATACGGCCACCACACAGGTGGCCTCGAGTGACCAGCCCGGTTAGAAACACAACTCTGCTCCCTAGAAAGTAGGGACAAAGAATTGACTTCCTCAGTTTCCTCATCTGTACGTCATTGAGAATCCTATTACCACTTGGTATGCTTATTGTGAAAATGAAATGAGTTAATGACTATCAAGTATTTAAATAGTAGCAGGAAGATAGTAAGTGCTCAATAAAAGCTGGATACTGTGGTCGTTATTTTCTTTACTTTTAGCAGCTTCTCTGCTGTTATTTTGCTTTATGATCTGAGAGGTGGCCCTTGAAAACCAGGCCATGTGTCCTGTGTAAGATGCTCAGCAGAGTGGGCACAGGCAAGAATGCTGGCCCAGACCCTGGGGATGGCAGTTTCTGCCTGGGGAGTGTGGCGGTCATTGGTTGGGCAATTCCTCTGAAGGCTTGTGAACACAGACTCAGCTTCTTGGAGTTGGTGTTTGACTGAGTCACACTTCCTGGAAATGAGCCAATAAGATCGTCCTCCCTGCACCAGGCACTCGGGGTTCAGCACTGGGGCGTGGCCAGCTCAGCCTGGAAACTCACTGGCCAGTCAAGGAGACGACCCTTTGAGCCTGAACTTGCCGGGGGGGGGGGTGTCCTTTTGATTATGCTTAATAAGTACAGCAGATTTTAAAGAAGAAAATCAATTTGGATAAAGTGATTTAAATTTTTGTGTTTTGAAGGAACCTGGAATAACTCAGGAGAGAGATGCCAGATAGATGTTTCCGGAACATACGAGCTGTAGCTTCGACTGCTGGTGCAGACATTCACAGTCACCCCATCCTGCTGCCTTCAAGCCCGCACACAGTGCAGGGGAGGGAGACTGAGCAGCTGTGGGTCGAGGACCTGCAGGCTCCACCTTCCACGGGAGAGTCTCCCAGTCAGTGACTTAGAGTGGACAGAGTCCACACACTTCCTGCTCCAAGAGGAAGCTCTGCAGAGGACTTTGGAAGCCTTTGGGTGGCTAACCAGATCTGTCACCATCTTGGTGAGAGACGGAGACAAGTTCTGTGGTGGGTTTCAGAACTGCCTGGTGGTCAGCGAGGGCCTGCGGTGGCACTTTGACCTGCAGTGTCTCATTTAAATCCACCAGGACAGGTCCTCTGCCCACAGTGGGTCCCGTCCTGTGCCTCACAGGGCAACTCTCCCCAGGGTTGGGATGACAAGCCAAGCCCTCCAGAGCAGCCCTTCCTGGTGCCAAGCCTCCTGCGGCCCCACCACGGGTCTGTGTCCGCACATGGCCACTGGGTGTCAGTGTGCCGCTGGGCTGGGCCTGGGCGGGCATTTATCTGGCTGTTAAAAAACCCTGACTCTTAAGGAGAGCAGTGGATCAGGACAGTTGGTGACTCCTCACCTGGGGCCTTAATTACCAGGCACACCTGGTCAGACGGCCCGTGTTTACCTGGGAGGCATTTCACACGACTGACCCTCAGGCTGGGAGACATTCTAGATTCAGGTTCAAACAAAATTTTTAAAAAAGAAGAGAAAGGTGAGCAAGAGAGATCACGTGGACTGTCCCGGCCCACGAGTGGTGAGATTTCCATACAGGCTCCGTGGTGGTGTCGTGGGGTCGTGAACGTCAGAGTGGATTTTTCTTTTCGTCTCTTTTTCTTTCTTTCTTTTTCTTCTTCCTGCTCTGACAGCTCTTTCCCCCCATCTTCCAAGAGCCACGAGGAAAAAAAAAAAAAATGCTTTTCAAATGAATACCGGCAAGGATGTGTCACCGGTGATGGATGGCCCGCTCCGCCCCAGCTTTTGATAATTAAGTTCTACTCTTCACAGATGAAGGCTGTTCTGCCAAATCCAAAATACCCTGGAAAATGTAAAATTAGAACCTTATGAGAAAAAAGATTAAAAGAGCTAAATATATATGTGTGTAGTTTGGCTAAGTGGTGACTGGGGCGGGCGGGGCGAGGAGAGGGGATGGGATCCGATGACCAGCTGCCCACTAATCTGCAGGGGACACACAGCCAGGAAGAAGGGGAATAGCCGCACAGGGGACAGGTTGAATTAAGAGTAAGTTGGTGGCCCAATCGAAAAAGCAGAGCATTTAGGACAGACAGCACATGGTTGATGGACGGGAGCTGACACTTCTATTAAGGTGGAGCCTCAAAGGGAAGTCAGGGGAAACGCCAGCCCTGGAGAGAGCTCGTGGATCTGCCCTGAACCGCAGGCAAGTCCTATGCAGAGATGGGAAACCCTGCCTCATCTCCCAGGGGTGGGGCAAGCTCTCTTAAAGCTCTGATTCTGCATCTCTTGCACGAAGGACCTCCAGGTTATACAGCATTGTCCAACATTTCCAAAGTGTAATGCCCAAGTTCCGAAGACTGGCTCTGAATCACGAGTTGGAGAAGCCGTGTGGCTGCTCCAGACACCTACCATGAAATCCCAGCCAAGGTCAAGGAGCTCACTGGCCTGGGGGCCGCCATCTTGGTTTGCTCCATTTCGACTCCACCCACTATTCCCAGGTTGCACCAGGGAAAATCCAGCCCTGACACCAGCCTGTCCCTTCACCCTGGATCGACACCACTGACCACAACAAGCACCAGGAATTACTGAGTGGTTTATTAGACGAGACTGCAAAAGATACTTTAAAAGCAAATTCCCTCAGCCCGGTGTAATGCACCAAGGGGGGGAGGGAAAGGCCAAGAGCCCATGTGGCCAGGACATTCTTGGCAAGAAGTCCCCTCTTGGTTGGCTCACTCAAGAGGGCAGGAGCCGGTTTCACAAACCATTCCTATCTTGAGGACTGCCGGTGTTCATTTGATCGCCCCAAAACCTGGATCCTTATCTGCCCCAGTAATTTATCTCTTTGGAAGGAGAAAGTTGGGGCAGAGATAGATGGGTTGATAAATGGGCTCCTGTCCAGCACACAATCAGCCTCAGTTAAATGTTAGAACACTGCCCAGGGGGGACTACCTCTTTGCTATGAAATGGATATTTCAAAACGTCCCGGCAGGTTGGTTCTCCCAGGCCCCACCACTGTCTGCCCAGGGGACACTTCAGGAGGCCAGTGGGAAGTTGATTTCTCAAGTCTGTAGAGGGCATGATGGGTCTTTCCTCTTTGCCACGTATCCCCTGGATTTTGCTCTAGATATTTCGCATCCTGTTGCAAGCCTGGACTTCAGGGCCGTCTGCCTGACCCTGGGCCGCAGGGCAGTGAGATAGTTTGAACCTGCTCTTTGTCAGAACTCTCTCCCCACTGACGTGGGTTGGTGGGAACCAAGAGATAAAAAATGGGAACTTACTTCTTCCATGGGGCAGGAAAACAACCAGGAGGAAGCGCTGCTTCCTGTACCCCTCTGACAGCTGATAAGCGTAATTGGCTGGGTCTGCCTGCGGCACATTGATTACGCCTCCTAATAAAGCACTATTGATTGGCAGGTGGTGGAGCAGAGGCTGGTGTGGACTGTGTTCCCATCCCTGTTATTGGCCAGCAACCTTTTCCTGGGGTTTCCTTCTTAGCATTATAAGTTGGGTCACAGTTTAGAAGCATCTGTGTGTATCAGGGACCTCAGAATGACTTTCTGACCCCTCTAGGATCCTGCACGACACTCTAGGGGCAGGAAGGATGCTTCCATTGGATGCAGGAAGAGATGAGTTACTATCACAGTTGCGAGTGTGGTTTATGTTTTAATTAAGGTGGGCGGGCAGAGGGGGATGGCTGGCAGTTGGGTAGAGTCAAAAGCATTGTGGTTATAGCTGAGTCTAGGCAAGTCACCATACCTCTCTGAGCCTCTGTTACCTTATTACTAAAAGGAAAATAATAATAACATTGACCAGAAAATGATACTGTAAGAACGAAATTAGCCATCTCCCCCTACACACCTGCCTGCAGAAGGCTTGGAAACATTCCTGTCCTCAACGTATCCCAGGAAATTTTAGGATTCTGTTTTCTACTTTCATCCCTGTCACTTCATAAATCAGGGACAGATTGTGATCTCTCAAGCACTAAGCATTGAAAACATGGTAGCCATGGAGATTGGGCCGTGGAAACAGCTTCCTGCCACGCCATGAGATAATTCTGAAAACAATATGGCAGAGCTTGTTCCACTTTGGTACACCTGAAACCAAAGGCTGGGCATTCTGCCTGTCTGTCTATGCCCCAAGGAAATTACCACACAGGGCTGCCATGAAAGGATAGCAATAGGAAATTCTGTTGTGCTATATTTTCTGGTGGTGGTGGGAACTTGACGATAATCTGGGGTCCTTCCCTGGGGTGATTGTGAGCATTCACCATGGAGAAGCGTGGAGTTGGAAGCCATAGACAAGGTGAGTACATGGTGGTGGGGCTGGGGATTCAATGCATGGTGTTAGGTTAACAAAGCAAGAAATGCAAGGAGATAGGATGCCTTTTAGGTAAGGGTCATGCCTATGCACACCAAACCACGCACTCTGTGAGAAGGCGTGAGTCATGGGGATGGACAACAGAAGAGCTGTTTACCGGGAGGAGGAAATGGGGGTTGGTGGAAATACTAGATAATCCAGAAAATGCAGGTCTTCCCCAGACCCTGACAGCAACGTATCATGAACTGAGGATAAAATGAGTTCAACACCCTGTCACCAAAGTCCAAAAAAAGTCTGCATATTGTTATTAAAAGTATTAAGATTATATTATTAAAAGTATTAATGTTCATATATCATATATATTCATGCACTTATATGTTTTTATATACGTGCATTTTAAATTATGCACTAAATGCAGAGAAATTTAATAAAGTTATGTTTAAAGTAACTTTTAACTTGGAATTAAAATAACTTTTAATTTGGAATAATTTTAGATTGACAGGAAAGTCACAGAGTGCAGAGTCCCTGTGTTCAGAACTACAGGGCATTTGTGACACGGAAGCAACTAACTTGGTGTGTCACCAGTAACTAATCTCCAGGTGATTAGACTCCCATCTGTGGATTCTTAACAGGTCCTGGTCAAGAGGTCCGTGATGGAGCCTGCCATTTCTTCCCGCAGTAGCGCTCAGGAGGAGGCAAGGCAGGTCTGGGGAGTCTGCACCTTGGTTGCTGAGCTGTGCACCTGGGCTCGGGGTGACACCTTCCCGGGGAGACACTGGCACCTTTTCTTCCTCATTCTCTCACAGGAGCGCCTGTTGCTAAGTTTCCCAAGGACATGGTATGGATCAGCAGCAGCTCCTCTCGGAAACCCCTTGAGATGAGATGAAAACCACGTGCCTTACCTGAGAAATATGCATGCATTCCTCCAACATCACCCTCATTTCAGGGGGATCCTTGCACTGAGCTAGGGACCCATGGAGTGTGGCTTAATGAGGACACACTGGGCAACATTTCAGGGTTTGCAGAATGCCTGGTGGAGAACCTAGACACATTGGAACACACTGCAACCACCTCCTCCATCCTTTATTTCCTATTTCTACAAGTTGTCTTGCTACCAGTTAATTTAACTGGAAAAAGTGCTTGAAATCACTACCGTGGAATCTGTGAAATCACAGGATTGATGTAGTGGGTAAGAGCCTGGCCCTGGAGCCTGACTACCAAGGTTGGAGCCCTGGTTCCACTACTTACTAGCCGTGTGACTTTGAGCAAGTTCCTTGACATCTCTGTGTCTTTGTTCCTCATCTGTAAAATGAGGCTAATAAAAGTATCCTTTGCATAGTTGTGAGGATTAAATAAGTTAGCATATAGAAAGATACTTAAATAGTGCCTGGGACATAGTAAGCACAATAAATACTAGCAATTACCATAATACCAGTAATTTTTCCCCATTTTATTCTGAAATAGACATGAACTAATAAATCATCCTGTGAACTCCCCACCTCACATGTCTTGCATGGAAAATGTTGCTAAAAAGTTATGACCTTTCAAGAGGAGACACACACGCATGCACAAACACACGTACACGCACTAGCACGCCTGCACGCTGCAGCTAATCCCCAGGAGGAGGTGAAGGAGGGGCAGGAAATCCCCAGGAGGAGGTGAAGGCCCCGATAGTGGCTTTGGGAGATACAGGGAGGGCATCTGAGGCTGTGTTTGTTTCTGGATTACAGTGACAGAGCGAGAAGGAAAACCAGACTCTGTTTTCGCTGCCCGATGCCACCTTCCAGAGGGGCAGGAAGCACATCCGCCCCTATCTGGCCGCTATGCATGCTGGGCCCTCATGGTCGCTGTCCTTGAGCCATCCCCTGGGGCTGCTGGAGGACCAGAGTCTGCGGCCCAGTGGCTTAAATGTCCCTCCACGGCTCGTGGGGAGGGGCTTGGACAGCCAGGGCAGGATCCTTTGAACCTGTTTTGCTGTTCTCCTCTCCACCTTCTTCTTGAGGTGAAAGAAAGCAAAATTCTAATTTTGTCCCAGGCAGGCCCGCCCCGCTTCCCTTTGGCCTCTGTGCAAGGAGCCTGTGACCCACGCCAGGCTGATCAGCTCTTTCCTTCTGGCCGTGATGTTTGGTTGAGGGATGGCCCCTCCGCCCAAGTTGGACCAGCCAGAAGCAAGCTGATCCCACCCTGGCAACTCCATTTGGGCTTTGAGAGAAGGGCCTCTTCTCTTCCGAGACTGGGACTGGGAATATATGGGCCTACACTGCAAGAGGCCTAAGGATGAAACCAACCGGTGGGGAACAGAATCAGGAGCTGGATCCTGCTGGCCCTGAACCTGAATCGTACTGTGCCTGAAGACCACAGTTCCCCCAGATCTGTTGTTTCAAGTGAAAACTATACTCCCCGGTCCTCAGATTCACGCCAGGGAAAATGAGCCGTCCCAGGGAACAATCCAGCTGGGGAAGTGGGGGGAGTATGGCAGGTGCAGCCAGGGACGCTGGTGGGCACCACCTTAGGGCAAAACCAGTGCTGTTTGCTTTGTAGTTCTGTGGAAGGAACGATGGTCACCAGATGACCAGCCAACCTTGGTCCT
Source organism: Glaucomys volans (assembly GCA_020662805.1). Taxonomy (NCBI): domain Eukaryota; kingdom Metazoa; phylum Chordata; class Mammalia; order Rodentia; family Sciuridae; genus Glaucomys; species Glaucomys volans. The sequence goes on along the minus strand of JAJEJO010001499.1, from coordinate 163,293 downwards.
TGGCCTTCCCTGAGAATAATCCCTGACATTCAAGGTATTCTTCAGCTTGCAAGCTACCTTCAAACACGTCGTCTCTTTTGATGTTCCTTTAGCAACCTGGGGAGAAAAGTGGACAGAAAGGACGTCCCCCGGCATAGAGATGGGCAAACCGAAGCGGAAGGCCCAAGGTGTCCATCACACTGTGCGTGCGCGTTCTTGTGCTGCGAATCCCCTGCTCCTCCTAATGCCTTAGCGAGAGAGCTAAAGATCCCGCTAGGAGGACACTCAGCTCAGCACGGTGAGCAAGAGGCAGACTCACTGCGGACTGTACAGGTTCGAGTCCCAGCCGGGCTGCTTGCCAGCTCTGAGATCCCAGATACCTTCCCTTCCCATGCCTCAGTGTCCCCATTTACCAAGATGCAATGATGACCTCACATACTGCTGTCGTCCCTTTTGACGGACACACAGCACATTGCTCCGAGGCGCAGAAGTGGTGATCCATAGGAAGGATTTGCAGGGCACATGCTGAATGTCAGTGCATATTGGATGATTTATCTGATTCTGGAACCTGGGGGGTGGGGCAGTGTCATTAAGCCTCAGGCTTGGTGGGGAAACAGCGAGGCCATTGTGGAGGTGCCTTCAGCTCCTGACCGATCCACTTTGCTCCAAAAGAGCTCGTGTGGGAATTCATGCTTCAGACTGGCTTGGGGCCAATTTTGAAGAATTTGTAAATGTAACGGAGGCGGAGCGAGAAGCGGTGGGGCATAATGAGGTGGCGGGGCTCCAGTGGCCTCCTTCCTCTCCGTTAGGGCGGTGATTCTCAAAGGAGCACTCTGGGCGTCCCAGGAAGAGTCCGGGACCCCACCCCGCTTTTCGGATTTCATAGATCTGGGTGGGGACTGAGTATGTGCTGCACCTGGTTCTCTCTGAGTTGCTTAGGGCCTCACTAAGTTGCTGAGGCTGGCTTGGAACTTGCGATCCTCCTGCCTCAGCCTCCTGAGCCTGGGATTACAGGTGTGAGCCGCCGCGCAGGGCTTAAATACTGTATTTTTACTCCTAAGTGACCTTTAGTAGGTATTCTTGATTCTTAGAATTAAGTGTTGTGTGATTTTCTATCTTTCCTCACTTACATGCAACCACACTACAGAGGACAAGGAGCATCCATGTGTCACAGTGTGTGTATGTGTGTGTGTGTGTGTGTGTGTGTATCCTTTTGTTGGGGAAGGGGTCTTCCTAAACCTGGCCTGGGCTTGCTGAAAAGAGGCCTGCGGTGACCCCTGGGCCCCTACTCAATCCCACACCACCCTTCCTGGAGATGCCCAAGATGGCCCTCTGGAGATGCCTCTCTGTGGTTGCTGAGGGTTTAAACAAAGCAGGATACTGGCTGATGTGCCAGGCTTATGCCCGTGACATACCCAGCACCACCTTACTCAGTCAGGGTTCAGGGTGCTCCCATTTTACAGATGTGGAGACTGAGGGTGAGGAGGCTCAATGCTTACTGGAGGAAGGGCAGGTGGTGAAGAAGGGATTCACACCCAGAAACTCTGGTTCCAGAGATCATGCTCTTTGCTGGCTGTTGGATTTTTTCACAGAAACATCACAAAGGAGTTCTGTCTTGCACGTGGAAATTGATTTCAAAGTCCCTTGATGTCTCACCGCATTTGATGCTCACCACCTCCGGGGGGGTGGGTAGGGGCTCCATCCTCATTAAACAGACGAGAGGAGGTGTCTGAAGTCCAAGGGACTCATGTGCAGACCTGAGCAGGGGGTCTGGGCCTCTTCAGGCTCTGAGGGGTCAACCCTGTGACATTATTTATGACTCATGGGTTTCCAGAGGGGCATCAGGGTGGCAGAATGGTTTTCCACAAACCATTGCTAAAATTGGAATGTTGTATTCCTTTCTAGAAAAAGCAAGGAATCCCATAGAGTATCTCCGGGGATCTTAAGAATTTGAAGTATGACTACGTGTAATAAAAATCATGATGGTTGTAGAAACATGAGCCACTCAGCAGACAGCTCGCTGACTAGCTACCTGCAGGAGGCCAAAAGATCCTCAGCAGGGGCCTCAGAGTGCAGAGCGGGTTCCACAGAGCGCCCATTTCAGAGATCCGAAAACCGAGGCTCAGAGTTGTCAGGTGACTTTCCTGGCACTTCAGACCCACCTGTGCCAGAGTTGGGCCTTGATCCTCGGCCTCAGGTTCCCCGAGCTCCACCCTGAGACGCGCCACTTCCTTCCGCTCGGTTCAGGACTCCTGCCTTCCTGACCTCTTTGACATCCGTGTTCCTAAGGGGCACTTTGCAAGGTCCCTCCTACCTCCAGGCAGCTTTATCTACTGCCCATGAATTCTCATTATGGCCTCGGTGATACTATCTCTTCATAAATCTTTAACCACTTGGCACCTGATTATAATGTAATAAAAGGATCGTAATGTAAATTGATATGTTACATTTATTGTTGTTTAAATGATGAGAGAGATGAGAAAGTTCATAAAACATTTAAATATTTCTTTCCCTCAAGGGCTCTGATTAGAAAGCTCTTCTTACTCACCCTAGCTAAGTCCTTTCTCCCCAGTTTGAGAAATAACAGGCAGTTACTAGCATTTGGTGCCAGCCACATGCTACCTGGGGACCCCAATATGTTGTAGAGTGTAGTCTCATCTCTGTGTGGTCTCTACTGATTTAAGCAGGGATTGGTTGGTTTGCAAACTTACACAGAAACAAAACAAAGGTGTGGTGGTGCACACCTGTAATCCCAGTGACTGTGGAGGCTGAGGCAGGAGGATCACAAGTTTGAAGCCAGCCTCAGTAACTTAGTGAGGACCTAAGTAACTTAGTGAAAATTTGTCTCAAAATAAAAATGAATAAATGATTTAAAAAGGGCTGCACAGTGATTAAGCATCCTTGGGTTCAATCCCTGTTATACACACACACACACACACACACACACACACACACACAAATCAGAGAGGTAGTCCAAAGACTTTAGAGACATCTGTATTAATCTGGTTTTTGTAACTGTAACAAAATATCTGAGAACAGGTGACTTTATCAAGAAAAGAGTTTAAGTAGCTCACAGTTCTGGGGGCTCAAAGGCATAGTATTATCATCAGGTTGACTAATGACATAGTGAGTGGTTTCACAATGATGGGAGTGTGTACAGGAGAAGGGACCACAAGGCCAGACTGGAAGCCAGACAGTGATACACAGGTCAGGTTCATGTTTTTTTTTTTATAACACTTGCTCTGAAGAGAATTTACTCTGGAAGACCCCATTTACCTCTCAGGGCTGTCCCCAGTGACTGAAGGACCTTCCACTTGACCCCACCTCTTCCAGGTTCCATTGCCTCCCACATTGCCACTCTGGGGTTGAAAGTTCCAACACACGAACCCTTGGGGGACAAACCACAGCAGCCTTTTATGGAACCTGTATCAGTCATCTATTGCCACAGTAGTGCTGTGTAACAAAAGCACCTGAGGCATTATTTGGTTTAAAACAACTCATCTTGGCTGCTGAGTCTGTGGTTTAGTGGTTTAAATTCTTGTTGGCAGGGCAGTCCTTCTGGTGTCCACTCAGCTCTCTCACACATCTGGTTCAGCTTCACGTGGGTTGGTCTAGCATGACCTCTTCCAGGCAGGTTGGGTGAACCGGCTGTGTCCCGTGTGTCTTATGCTCCAACAGGATAGCTGAGGCATGGCATGGGCATAGCATTGGGAAGGCTGGGGAGAAACATGGAAATGCTCCAGGTCCTACTGTGTAGGCGTCACTGACGTCACCAGACCAGTCTCAGACTGAGTCTGGAGCGTGGTGGGGAAGAACAACTCACCCAGGGTGAGAGGTCACTACCCAGCTACACAGCAAGTGGTAGGAATACTGAGAGGGACAGAATCCAAAAGCAGGAAGGAGAACTGAGGAATCAGAGCCAGAAGTCATCATGATCAAGACTGCTGCTGTCCTTGGAGCTCAGCGGGGTCTCCCCCCGACAGCTCTGAGCCTCTTCCCCACCTTCCCCTTCCTCCATGGGGCAATTTCCCCACATTTTCAAACAACTGCCTTGCACCTTTTCCAGCACATCACTACCCTGATGTTTTGGCCATCCCCGTGGAGGGCCGTCCAGGACTCTGTCCTAGCCTCACATCCCTGGGACTGACAGACACCTCAGCCCCTGGAACTGTGCTCCTGTGTTAGGCTCTTGATTTTCCCCTTGACCCGTCCCCCTTCCTCCTCCCCCAGCTTGGTGGACTCCACATGCGCTGACTGGAAGGTCCAGGGTCCTCCCCGTTCTTCCTGCCTCCTCCCCCATCCACCCATCAGCAAGTCTGCAAATACTACCCCGAAATGTCGGGCCAGTCCACTCGCTTCTCCCTGACCCCCCCACTCACAGCATCTGGGTCCAAGTCCCCACCCTCTCGTTCTGATGCCCTGTGGTCTCCCTCTGGGTCCCTGTCATTTCTCACCTACTGTTCTCTTTCATTTCCTCCACAGCACCTGCCACCATGGGAACCATCATATTGTATGTTATTTCACCTGTCACCTTGTAGCAGAAGGTGAACCCCACAAGGAGAGGGTGCTCAGTGAACTTTGGCTAGGACCGTGTCTCTAGTACCCAGGAGTCTACCATGCTTGGTGAGCAGTAGGTGCTCAGTGCTGAGCGAGCAGAAGGGGTGAGTCGTTTAGTACAAACATGGCTGCACACTCCCCATGGCCACTCCCCACGGCCTCCCCACCCTGCACTGATGGACAGGTCTAAGAAAGACAGAATTGGTCAGAGGGTGCCCTCCAAGGACACTGACTACAATCACAGATGTAGATTAAGAACCCAGGGCCAGAGTGGGGCAAAGTGGTGCATACCCGTAATCCCAGTAACTCAGGAGGCTGAGGCAGGAGGATCACAAGTGTGAGGCCAGCCTCAGCAACTTAGCAAAACCCCGTCTCAAAATAAAGAAATAAAAAGGGCCGGGGATGTTGCTCAGTGGTCAAGCATCCCTGGGTTTAATCCCCAATACAAATCAACAACCCAGGGGCCGTGAGGCCAGGCTTCCCTAAGCAGTGCACCCCCTGAGCTGAACAGGGAGTCAGGCCCTCTCGGCTTCAGCCTACTGATGATTAATTGTGAGAATTCCTTTGTCATTAGCACAAACCAGTGGCCTGCAATTAGTATGGAAGCCTGGCCTCTGATGTGGCCATCAGGGGAGTCCCAGCAGGACCCCAACTTAGAAATAATTTGTCAGCAGTTAGCAGCAGGGGAAGAGTCACTGTAAATACTTGAAGTAATAAAGCTGCATTCACTTAAAAATATTCTTTAATTCTGCCTCTCCCTGGCCAGCTCCCCAGCTAATCCAAATGTGTTTATTTATGATGTCTAATTTCCTACTTCCCCAAAAGGATTTGATGTGGCTCACATTCAAGGTGCACTTCGAATGGAGTGGATTTAAAAGGACAGAAAGCAGGGCCATGCCCTGGGCTCCCTGAGGAGACCCGAGGGGCAGGAAGGAGAAGTGGCAGTGACAGGGGATCCTTTGGCTGAGAGTGGCTGAGTATGGGGGCTGTAGACCTTCAGGTTAGGGGTGAGAGGGTTTCTCAGTGCTCCTCTGGTCAGGAGAGGGTGCACTTTGAATCCCAGCTTCCTGGGGAGTTCAGCGTTCCGCTGGTTGATCTGTGGGCTTCCCTCTCCTTCAGCAAGCCTGCTTTGCCAGTGGGGAGTGCCCTGCCTGCTCCTCTGGGTTTATTTTCTCTAGGGGAGGGGGGCTGAAGATGGACAAGGGAGCCGAAAGCAGGGAGGAGATGGCTGATCAACACCAGGAAAAGCTGACACTTGGATAGATCCTACTCTGAGGACTGTTTGAAGCATTTTGTGTGAATTAAGGCAATCTTCGTACATGAATCCTATTATCATCTCCACCAGACAGATGCAGAGATGGGGTCCTGGGGATGCTGAGGGTCTTGCCCAAGGTGCACACAGCTCTTAACCACTGGACCATACTGCCTCTCTATGGGGGGCACTAGACCTTGGGCATCTCCACTCAGGGGTTGCCACGAGCAACCGCCAGTTGTCTCACCTAGTTGCATCTGCACCTGGAGACAGGCTTGGGGAGTTTCCAAGACTGTATGATGAGCCCCAGCATCCCCCATGGGCTGGAGGCAGAGGAGGTAATTCTAGAGTCCGAGAGAACACATTGTGCAGAGGATGTTATTACCCACTACCTTGCCCCAAATAACACCAGATGCTGCTGTCAGCCTCAGAGCTGAACCTGGCTTAGCTCCCTCCAATGGAACTTAGTGACACTCGACCATAGTGAAACACGCGCACTGAGTGTGTCCTGAGCACTGTGATAACTCAATAATTTGTGGTTGAATGGAATTTGCAACCGGGGGGTCTGACTCTGAAGTTCAGGGGCTCCTGTCTGCAGGACAGAGAGTCGTCTGGGCTTGGCTCTCCTGCACCCAGCTGCACTCCTCACGATGCCTGCTTGGGGGGAAACAGAAGGAGCAGCACCTTCTGAAGCTCAGCCGCTGGGCTCTCCTCATCTTTGCATGTGAGGAAGGATTTGCAAACGCTGTGTTTTCCTGAGACCGTGGCATGGTTACAATCATGACATGATCATCCTTTTCCTCTCTGCGGATCAGACTCATAGCAGAAAGAACTACTTCCCAGCTTGCTCTCTCTTTCGCTTCCCCCTTCAAAGCCCTCTCCATGACTCCTCAATACTCCACGCCCCCGTGAGCCAAGTCTTCTGAAGTTCTTGGAGGTCAGCTTGGTCTTCAGTAATCTGTGCCTTGGTTTCCTCTGTAAACTGAGGATAATAATATTCGCCGTGTCTTATTGTTATGGTGAGATTAAATGGCTAACATAATCCTGGGTGTGGTGGTGCACACCTGTAATCTCAGCAACTGGGAGACTGAGGCAGGAGGATCAAAAGCTCAAGGTCAGCCTCAGTAATGTAGTGACGCTAAGCAATTCAGCAAGGCCCTGTCTCAAAATAAATACATACAAAGGACTGGGAATATAGTTCAGTGGTAGATCACTCCTGGGTTCAATCCCCAGTGCAAAACATGAAAAGAAAAAAATAATACTAAATGACAAGAGAGAGAGAGTGATGAACGCAGTGACTGACAGCTAGTAGTGCTAAAAAACTATTGGCTATTATTACTTTAATTTTATTAATTGTATCAGCTAACGGGGCCATGAAATGCTGTGTAACAAACATGACGCAATGTTAGTGGCCTAGTACAATAGTTTCTCATTAGTTATGGCAGTTGGCTGGTGGTTGGCTGATCTAGCCTGGCACACTCATGCATCTGCTGGTTGGCTGAAGCTCAGTTCTGGACTGGGATTGGCTGGGACGTCTTTCCCATGTGGTTCTGTGTCAGGTGTCTCTCATCCTTCTCCTGAGATCAGTGGACTTCTCATGGTGGTGACAGGGGAGTGAGGAAGGGGAAACAGGGCCTCTGGAGGTCAAGGACAGATTGGTGCACAGTCCCTTCTACTTCTCTATTGGTCACGGGGTGGGAGATGCACACTCTGCCTTTTGGGAGTTGCCTGGGGAGGGCATGGGTACCCAGGAGGGTGAAGAATTGGAACCATTAATATAAGTGATCCATTAGATTGCTTATCCTCATGACTATACATGTCAAAATGCAGACTTTGAATCAAAATCTTCCAGGCTAGGGCTGGGGAATCACCTGGCAGGAGATTCTCTTGCAGCTTGCTTAGCTCAGGGGCACCAAGTGCAGTTTTGCAATTAGCCGGTTGCAAGGATCACCTGGGACTCTGATGAAAAGAAAATCTAATTCCCAGGTCTCCGTTCTATAGATCTTGGCCAGAGCTCTGGAATCTGGATTTTCACAGGTGCCTCACAAAGGGATTCTAATGGTTGGGAAAGCCAGGCAGCCCCATTCTAATTAGCCTCACGTAGGAAGTGGTGTGATAAAGGTCACCCAGAAAGAAGGTTCTACCTGGAACTGGAGTTCAGAGGAGCTATCTCCACCTGGCCAGGTTTTCTTTCCCAATATATGAAAACGTGTGGACGAGTTTCTATACGTCAACTCTGTCATCACAGCGCCCTGGTGGGACTCACCAGGTCTTCCAGACACAAGTCATATTTTAGCACTTCGACCCTGGTTTACGGTAGCCCCTGATTCACTATTTCTTTTGAGCATGGAGTCCCAGCAACCTGGGCTTGACATGCGGTGTAGACGCTCTCTGGTGGCACCTGGAGGGAGGGGTTGTGCTAGACTTGGACATGTGCTGCCCAGATGGTCCTTCAGGGAAGGACTTGCTGCCCAGCACTGGGGACTGTGTTCAGCAGGCGCCTCACACTCTCAGGCGGTGGGCAACTGGGCGAGGGGCCCGGGGCCTGGTCGTTGTGGCCTGGTGCTGGCTGCGGAGGGGCGGTCCTTGCTGCGGAGGGGCGGTCCTTGCTGCGGAGGACCAGGTCCTTGCACTTTGGCAACTTCCTGTGTTCCATCCTGTTACCTTCCAGACTCACAGGTCTTACAAAACCTCTGGTACCTGGAACTCCACGGCAGCGTCTCCTTCAGGAGGACCCAAGCTGCTGCAGGGTCAAAGGCGACAGTGGCAGGAGAGGACCTGAGCCCTGCTGATGAGCTGTGCTAAGGAGCACAGTGGTGGAAACCAAGAAGTATGACCTGTAAAGTGCAGGCTTTTAAGAGAAGCCTTGGCCCAGGGAAGTGCAAGAGACACCTAAACATTTAAATCACCTTTTCCTATTGATCAAGGTAAATACTTTACTGATGATGTTGATCAATACCTCCATAAATCCTTGGCATGTGATGGTTTTACTATGTACTTAATGTTCCTGTCTTTAATTGAGTTACAATCCCCTCAGCCCAAAATGATGAACTAAAAGTTGGAAATCACGTTGGCTCTGACAAAAATGGAAAGTATTTTGTTGTTGTTGTTGTATCATTTGAAGAACTAATCCCTCCGACCGTAAGTCAGCAAGCCCGACTGGGTCACAGTGGGGCCTCTTCTCCTTGCCTCACTGGGCCTCGGGTTCCTCCCCAGAGACGGGGAGATGGCTGCCCTGCCCACTGGAGATAACAGCAGGGGAAAGCCATGATATTGCTACAAAGCCTTATTATAAATGCCTCAAAGCAGGGATCTCTAAGAAAACCTTCCAGAATCTTCTGTGGGACCCATGGGGAGTAGCCGGAACCTGGGAATTGCTTCCACTACCATTTCTCTGCACTGCCAGCAGTTGATTGATTTGCTCATTTAGTCAGCTGAGTATAAATATTTACTTGTCAATCATTCCATTATGTTAAGTGCCCAGCCAACCCTGAAGAGTGATTTACGCTCTTCCATGGACGGCTCCGTGCTGTGTGGACATTAGGTGCAGCAGGGTGCAACTGGTCGCATCCCTGTATCTACATCCTAGACCTTCACGATGCGATCTTGTCCCCAAACAGAGATCTGATGGAAAGGCAAGAAGCAGACTCAGATCTGCTGTCTACCCTGGCCCTGCTGAGAGGGTGACTGAAACTAAAGGAACGAATTTCTTATCACAGAGGCGAGGGATCGACAGCAGTGGTCTTCAACTGGGAGTTACTTTTCCCCCAAGGGGACATTTGGCAATGCTGGAGATAGAAGCTGGCATCTGGTGGGTAGAAGCTAAGAATGTCACTAAACATTCTAAAATGCTGTGGACAGTCCCCAGACAAATAATTTCCTAGTGTAAAATGTCCATAGTGCACTGTTGAGAGATGCAGATCTCTAGCATAAAGAGAGTAATAAACCTAGCAGGGTATCAGGCACCTCAGAGAAATATCCCACAGCAAAGTGGTGATTTGCTCAAGACTACTCTGGGAAGGGCAGCAGTTTGTGGGGTGGATGAACGTGATGGTGTTGTCAGGAAACAGAACACCAGGTCAGAATGACCCAGAGCTGATGCACCATCTTTAGTTCACAGAGATGGGTTCTGAGACTCAGACTGGAAGCTAATTTGCTCAAACTGGTGGCAGATCTACAGTGGGATCCTTGTCACATGGGTAGCACTCCAGGACTCTTCTCACTCTCAGAGATAAGTACGCATTTTAAGTGATTAATGGAAGTGGCTCTCCAGGGAGCACCTGAACCTACCAGAGGAGAGCCCTGGGATTGATTTGTGATGTCTGCCACAGACCCACCAAGGAAGAATGGCAAGGTTTGAGCAGTATATTTACCATCATGTACTGAAGCATTTTTCTTATCCATGATTTTCCAAAAGAAGCATATTTAAGGACATTTTAAAAATATTTAGAAGTTTGTTAATTAAAACCTGAGATGGTTTTAATATTCTCATTGCTTAAAAATGAATTTTTCTAATCATTTTAGTAGTGCATGGCTATTCTAAAAAGTACACAAAGAGAAGAAAACAAAACTTCCCTATATTCCATAGTCACAGCAGATATTTTGATAGTTCCTTACAGAATTTGATTTTGTTATCTATGTTCTTCCTCTAAATTTCCCTGAAATCTTATTCATGATGATTGTTGCTATGTTTTAATTAAAATAACCATGTCATTAAATATTTTTGTAAACATTGTTAGTTCAACTCTTATTGGTATGGATGTGTTAGCAGTTATTTAATAAATATCTATAGTTGCACACTTGGGTTTTTCCCTGTTTTATGTTTTATTTTTGCCTATTATTACGTAATAAACAACCCATATGTACAGCATGCGAATGGTTATTTCCTTAGAATTAATTTTTTTATATGTCCCATACATTCTTACCCTAGGTTTCCCCAATTTTTTTTCATTTTTATTTTTACAGACTTCGTTTTAATTCATTGTACACATATGGGGTACAAATTGTCATTTCTATTTAGAATTAATTTTTATAACTAAAATGACTGGCTCAGAGGCTATGAGAACTGTTAAGGCTACATTTCTTTCAAAAACATGAAAACTTCTATACCAGGATGGAACACAAGGCTAGTTTCTTCAACTTTTCATCAAAAATGACCATTTTTAAAATTGCCACTTTGAAAATAAAAGAACATGTCTTTTAAGATTTGCATTAGTGCAGTTAAACTTCTAAAAATGTTTGCAATTATCTGCATTTTTTTTCTTGTGTGATTTGCTTGTGCTCTTTATTCATTTTTTCTTTGGGATTATTTTTTCTGTTTTTCTTATGTGTAATCTCTTTAGACACACTAGTCTATATTAAGATTGGTGTATTTCAGATAAATATTTTCCCCAGTCTTTAGTTTGACGTGTGTGTGTGTGTGTGTGTGTGTGTGTGTGTGTGTGTGTTTACATTAAGGAAAGAAAAAAAAAATCTTTTATGTTTTTGCAGCGCTGGGCATTGAACCCAGGGCCTTCATGAATGTTAAGCAAGTGCTTTAGCACTGAGCTCCATCCCCAGTCCTATGTTAAGAAATCCTAACATATTGATAAAACTCTTTCTTTTCTTTCCATTTTGGTATTTATTCTATTACCTCTCTCTTATCTTAATCATATATAAATCATTCCTTCTCTATCTCTATCAAATTGAAATATGATTTTTACATACACATACAGAAAGAGGCTTTCATTTTAATTATATAAACATGATTAAATATATATAGTTTCATCCACTTTTTAATTTTTTAAAATATTTGCATGTGACGTTAATTACCTAATTCTACTTTCTTTCCTTGACCTTCACATGTAATTCCTATACAGGGTTCGTTTGTGGGATAGACACTTCTTTATATTTTCCTGCAAGTGTCTATTGCTACTAATCAAAACTTTGGACTTGCTGGGTTCCAGGGATATAGTTTGATTACCTGACATAACAAGTAGTTAGACTGCATCATCTGGCTACTTATGCTTTTCTGGAGTCATCTGACAAGTTCTGAAGTCAATGAAATAGAAGCAGACCTTTGTGGGTCTTTTCTGGGCTATAGCCTTCATTTCCCAGTGGGAAACAATACAGAACCCTCTCTTTCACCACCAACTCCATGCACCAGAGTAAAGAAGTAGAGCAGATCCCCAAATCAACCTGTGATGGACCTGCATTGAACATAAGATACAAATGGTCTTTTATAAGACACTTATATTTTGGGGTTGTTTATTACTGTAGCAGACCTGAGTGTGTGCTGACTAATACAAGGCCTATTGTTTTAATTGAATACATTTTAATTTATGGTCAAGTCAATCAGTTGTGCTTCTTCTCCCCAATCTCAAAAAAAACCTTGTAAATACAAGTATCACTTCTCCTTGCACTCCCAAGTAAATCTTAGTTTGATTTGAATTATATGAATACATTATTAAACTCAGGAATAATTGACATCCATTTGGCATTTTATCTTCTAATCCATAAACATGGCTTCTTATTCATTTTTTATATATTTTATATGCCTCCATAAAATATTTTATACAGCATTCAAGAAAGTTCTGTATGTTTGTTTTAAACATTATTCTTAAATATATCATATATTAAAATTTTGCTTCTGATATCATTTTTTCAGTTCTGTTTTCTAAGTGGTTTTGGATGTTATTTAAGAAAGCTTTTTATTCTGCACATTTGTTCTGAATTCAGCTCCCATAAGATCTGACTTAGCTCTAATAAATTTTTAACTCATCAGTTTGGATTTCCTTCAGATTATTTATTTTGCAAAGTTAAAAGACATATTCTAACTTGAATAACAAATTTTTTTTATTATGTCAAATAGAAATAATTGTGTGACTAAATTGAACAACTATTTTGTATTAGGCCAAATAGAAATGATACTGTGGTTAAATCAAATAAGACAAATTACTTCTGCAATCAATAATCTGGAACCGTAACTTGTACTATCAAGTTTTCCTTATAGGTGCATTCTTTCATTTTTAACTCTTTATAAAGAATAGTATAAAGAACTTACATATTCACATCTCCTGGCTTTAAAAATTTTCAACATATGGCTGGTCTTGTTTGATGGAAACCAAACAATCCCCACCCACACGATTTCCCACCGAATGATTCTGAAGCAAATCCCACAGGATCCTATCATTTCATTCATAAAGATTTCATATATTCAAATTTTTTCATATCAATCATGACTTTCTTCCTCTTTAATTTTGACTTTCCAAATTATACATGTTCTCCTAAAAAAAAAAAAAGCCTCAGTGTTGGCTGTCCCAATCTGGTTTTAATTGAACCTCTTTTTAATTGAACACATAATGCTGATTATTATAACAATTTTCAAAAAGTTTTTTAAGAAATAAGGAAAGCACACACAATGCAAAGTTTATCCCTGTGTTCCCACTACTTTTTCCTGAAATGATCACATGTATTTTTCCCTTGGATATGATTTTGACAGATACCACGTCATCTGCAAAATACTGCCGAAGCCCTCTCCAGTTCTGGGGGAGGCTAGAACTCCCAGTGTAGTGGTGATTATGCTGCTTGTCCCTGAGCAAGTAGGGAGGCCAGGATCCATACCCAGGAACAGAGGTGCCAGACACACGTTTTAACCACCATACAAGACTTTAACACAGCGAGGAGAGGGGCCTCCCTTTCCAGATTACTAAGAACTGGGTATTGAACTTGATCAGATTCCCTTCTGGCACCTATTGAAATGATTATACGTATGGTTTTATGTTTGGCTTCTGGATGTAACATTTTGTTTTAATAGATGCTTCCAATATTAACCCGTTCTTTAATTCTCGAGATAAATAATATTTGAAACTATGTTTAGTTTGTTATAGTTTGACATACTGCTGGTTTCAATTTGTTAGTTTTCTTTTTTTAAAACTTAGGAAATGTTTGCATCTGTAGTTACTGGTGAGCTTGAGTAATAGATTTCTGTTATCTCTACCATGCTTTGCTAGCTACAAAATGAACCAGGCTTTCTTTTTCTCGTTTTCTAACTTTGAAAGCTGGCTAATGTGGAACTAATTTGGCCTCCTGGAAGTGTGAAAGTATTTACAGTAAGACACTCAAGCTCTGGTGACTTTTTAAAAGGCAACTTTTTGATCGTTTTGGAAATGTCTTAAAACAATTCTGAACAATTACATTTTTTTTAGAAATGGTCCATTCCATTGAGTAAAGATTCCTAGGGAACTTTACTTAATACTTCAATGTATAGGAGGCCATCATCAATTTTCGACCAGATTATAAAGAGAAATATGTGTTAATTTTAGAACATTTGAAAAACATGGAAAAGAAAATTTAAAAAACAAAAAACACATGTGTTCTGAGTTCCTTTCAACATTGCAGTCTATAAACTTTATTTGGCAAGCCAGCTCTCTATTTTGTTTAATAAAACATGAAGAACTTTCTATGTCATTAGTTTTCAAAAATGTAATGTTAAGCACTCCATATTGTCTTACTAACATAGAGGTACCAGAACATATTTGTCTAACCTATTATTAGACATTTAAGTCACTTCTATTTTTTTCTTATGAATAAGACTAGGATATAGAGCTTTGCAAACGTACATATACATCCAAGTGTGATTACTTTCTCAATGCCTATTTGTAGAAATAATATTAAGTCAAAGGTTACAGACATTTAAAGGCATTTCAGTCCGTATTTCCAAGTTTCCTCTGAGCAAAGTTGAGCCACAAGTCATGTATGAAAAGATGGACTTGCTTCCATCCTCGCCAAATCCTGCTAAATAGCTTCCAAATATTTGTCTCTTCAATTTATTGTTCCAGTTTGTTTGTTTGTTTGTTTCTCTTACTGAGATGAAACAGCTACCCTCACAGGTATGGGGCACTTCTTGTCCCCATTCCCAGAGTCACCTGTTCAGATTCTTTTCCCATTTTCTATTGAGGTTTGTAGTGTTCTTACAAATTTGGACAACTGGTCAACCCCAAATATTGAAACTCTCTTTTTTTTCAAAGATGGTCATATGCTTTTGATTTTTAATATTCTTGCAGTCTCAGAGGCTTTTCTTGTTTACGTAGTCTATTAATTTTTCCTGTGTGCTTTTCTTTTACTTTTATACCTAGAAAGGACTTCCTGATTTCGTTTAAAAAACTCTTCTCTCTTGTTACATTCCATTTCTCATTTCTGGTTTTATTGGCGTTTACTCATGCTTTCTCTTTTATTATTAGATTTACCAGAGCCTAGTCTGTTCTCTTACTGCTTTAAAGAGACAGCTCAGACATTCATAGTGTGCTTATCTTTGTTAATTCAATCATTCTTTTGCATTTATCTATTTAATTTTTATCCAGCTTTTGTTAGGTTTGCTTTGTTCCTTTAATAGCTTCTTGAAACCAACTTTTAATCTCTTTATTTCTATCCTTTCTTGTTTAATAATGAAACAGTTTATTACTTTGCTTTTCTTTTTCTTTCTTTTTCTTTTTTTTTTTTCTAAGTGTAGCTTTGGCAGGAGTCCATAAGCTTTGACAAAACATTGTTTTGTTCTCTTTTTATTATTTTCTAAATAGTCTGTTACTGAAGTTTTTATTTCCCGTTTGACTCAATAACTATTTATGGGAATTTTTTTTACTTATTTATTTATTATCCAAGTTCCTATCATTTTCTCAGTGGTGTTGGAAATGTTTCCATTTATTTTTATTCTATCTGGGAATTTGGCCTGTGAACTTTTCAATTTCATCAAGATTTTCTTGGTGGTGCAGCACATGGAATGCTTTGAAAAATATTCTACTAGCACTTGACAATGTATCTATTGGGCAAAATTGGCTGTACTGTATATCTTGAATCTTATTAACAACATGATTGGAATTCTCTCCGTGAGTATAGTGTGTTGAAGGCATCTCCGTCAGTTCCTCCGCACATTTCCAAAGTATTTAAATACTTTGAAGTTTCATTAGTCTATTATATCGCCATCAGAGCTTTTATTTGTCATAATAAAATGACCTTTTTAATTTAAAAATTCAAACTTTAACTTGCTGTCCTATTTGTTTGACTCGGTCTTATTTTTCCCTATCATTCTTTTTAAAATGCTCTGTTTCATTTTCTTTAGGCATGCTTCCTTGTGGAAGGCAGGCAAGTCCTTTTGCTCTCATCTGTTAGCCTTTTCATGGGGAATTCTAAATGGCTACACATCCTGGGAGCCATGGCTAGGCTGCAGCCGGCTCTGGGCACACCTCTGTCTGAGGGATTCTCAGGGAAAGAGAAGGTCTCTTTTTCCTGAGAAAAACTACCTGTAGCACAGACTTAGATGAAAAAGTGGTTTTTATTTAGAAGAGTCAAAAACCTCCTGCTCAGGTGAATCCCCATAGGAGCCCATCCCTGGGGTCACCTATGATGGGGAGAGTGTGACCTGCTGACATTACTGCCTGTTCTGTAAGGGGCACCCTCTCAGGCAGCATTTTCTGCAAGCCCTTCTAGTACATTCTAACCAAACACAGAAGAGCCAAATCTCCCCCAATCTACCACATTCACCACGAGGCACCTCAAGGGCCTTGGAACCCGTGCATGTTCCCAGGTCCATGGGAAGCAGGAGTGACATCAAGTGTACCTCTGGTGGCTGCCTGGCCAGGAGCACTGGAGCCCAGAGCAGTGAGACCTGGCAATTGCTTGGACTTGTAATGAGCCCACCAGAGATTCCCCCAGAGGACTTTAAGAAAAACTTGGCAACTCGAGGGGTCCACTCTGGGACTTAGGACCTCGTGTGGGAGACGGAAGCAAACAGTGGGTGATGACTGTGTCCAGCACCCACTCTCTCTCTTACGGGCTGGTGTTGCCTGATTCCATCCCGCATGTTCTATTTTAGCTCTTCTGTCTTGTTTTAAATGACATATTTGTTGATCATCTGCTATTCTTTCCTTTTCCTCATAGATTAGAAAGTAGTAAACTTTCTCTTAGAAGAATATTTCATTTTTTGACTGTTGAATTTTTAAGAAAGGGCTCCAGTTCGATTTTGAACTACAGGTTCCCCAAGGAATCAGGCAAGTCTGGCGAGCTCCCGGGGACATCTGCAAGAATCTATTTTGGGAGGGACTGGAGGGCATTTTGGGGGTGGAAACATCTCAAGGGAAGAGTGACATGTAGTGAGTCATTGAAGATGGATCCCGGTAGTGCTATTCCTCTGATTGAGAACTGGGGTTCTGTTTTCTCTCTTCATGAATCTAGGCAGGCTCTGTGTGACCAGAGGAATATGGCAGCCATGCCAGTTTCTGAGCCCAGGCAAATGGCACTTCCTGGCTCTTGGAAGACTTGATCTTGGCACCTGCCATGGAAGAAGTGTGACTTCCTGCTTCTGGGGAGAAACCCTGAAGCACACACTGAGTGACGGGAACCCCACTGAGCCCAACTTCCAGCCATACCAACAGTACATGAGTAGAAAAGCCATCAGCCCAGCCTCTCTGCTGACATCACACGACTCTGAGATGGACCGTCCAGCAGAGCCCTTCCTGAATTCCTTCTCACAGAATCAGTGATTTGCTAGAGGCACATGGCTTTCTGCTGGTTGGTTACCCAGCAATAGATAACAGATACTCAGCCTTTGACCTTGAAGAAGACAATGATTTTGAGTGATGGCAACCACTCACTTCTCTTCTAGCCAGTCCTGCCTGACTTATGTCTAAGTACTATGGACAACAATAACAACCAGAAAAATCTGCTTCTATTAGCAATGCTTTAGATTATTGAGGCTTAAGGACCTTGGTGCCATGGCAGTAGGAAGCCTGCTAACCAACAGAGACAGGAAAAAAAAAAAAAAAAAAAAAAAGGAAAAAGTCAATCTTTTTGACTTCTTTTTGTCTTTTCTCTACATTTATCATTTTCTTTGTATCATTCTCCTCTATTTTTTCCTTTCTTCCTTATTCTCAAGGGTTTCTCTCGCTGTGTCTCCATTCTTGCTATTTACAGTTTCAATTCTGCTCTTTCCTGTATAGGATCTGGAATGTAATGCTCCAATTGCACTTTTGGTTTCTGTTCAGTTCTTCTTGATCTCATTTATTTTTATTTGCATCTCATTTCGTTGGTCTTAACTCATCCTCTAGGGCTTGGTGTTCTAGTTCCATGGTAAGCAGATCTGACTGGATTCTCTGGAGAATACCAAACAGTTCTCCGTCATTATTATCTCTTCTTTGTAGATTGTTTTCAAAGACCTACTCATCTGCATGTTCCGGAGGGTGCTCTTTTTCCCTTCTCCCCAGCAGGTTTTGATAAACTATAATATTGGTTCTTTTTTTTCTGTTTCTCAGGAAAGATTTTTCCAGACATAAGGAATGTTGGATCACTTTGTCCAGTTTTCTGTTTATCAGCAAACTGGAAAAATCCCATTTCCAGTCCAAGTTGGGCAGCATGTCTAGGAGCCGGGCTTAGCCTGGCCCCGCCTAAATCACAGCCCCACCTGACTCTCACCTCTTCTGACTGAACCAGGAGGGGCATCTTCTCCTCCCTCTGAATCACCTCCTGATCTGAATGCTTGTGGGGCTCTTCCTGTCTCCAAATCCTTCTCCCTCACTCCTCAGAGCTTCCTTTCAGCAGGTGGACACCAAGCTCTAAGCCTGGGAAAACAGAGGAGGAAGCAGTCATTGGTGAATAAGTGAAGGCACTTCCTCTGAAGAGGAGCGAGCATGAGAATTCTTAGGAAGTGAGGTGAAAGGCCGAGTCCCCTCCCTCCTTCCCTTAAACACCAGGGCATCTTCACCAGAGGTGAAGAAGATGCTGGATGCTCTTGTGAGCACCTTCCTGTTCACCACTCCCAAGGGAACCAGTCCCCTTGCTTCTCCACGTCGTTGCCTCTGCCTGGAATCCTCTCTTCCTCTTGCCCAGCACAGCGGCTCAGGAAGTCCTGACTGTCTTTCAAGACCCGGTGAAATGCCTGCATCTCTCCTCCCTAAACTTGACTCTTAGGCTCTCTGTTTCCTGCTCTGGGCGTCCACAGCAGGTTTTCTAGAGTCAGTCACATGGTCTCTTTCAGCTATTATCTGAAAGTGTTGGTACGTTCCCCTGAGACAGAGGTTGACTTTACTCTCTCTGGGTCCCCGCCCTTGGTGAGGCTCAAGGGCGGCACAGTGTCTGACACAGTCTCATGAGTGCTTGTGGAAGGGATTGCTGCTGCTGTTGGCACCAGAAATGGACAGGATTGTCCAAGGTCCCTCATCCTGGTGGCTGAGCAGGTCGGAGGTAGAAGACCCCAACTGTTGTAAGATCAGGCCTCGGTGCGCCTGCTGGCCATCTGCTCCCGTGAGGGGTGGTGCTGACCCACTCGTTTTGTGGGAGGACCACCTTTCTCTTTGGGCTGCTCTGTAGGAGAGGTCTGTCTGGCGGTTTAAATGGTGTGTTGGGGCATCATGGAAGGCCGGGAACATGACACTCCAGCATGTGGGTAGGCTGGCAGTGGTTCCACTCACCAGTGTGTTCTCAGTCATACTTACTTACATCCCCATTTCTATCCCCTAGAGACCCCTTTTGTGAATGGCCTGGTCCCCAACTTGAATCTATTGAGAAGTGGTGGAGCCTTTAAGAGGTGGGTCTTGTGGGAGGTCTTGGGTCCCTGGGGATGGGCCTTGAAGGGGATTGTGGGATGCTCGTCTCCTCCTCTCTCTCTTTGCTTCCTGGCTACCGTGGGGTGGGCAGGTTGCTCCTCCACAAGCTTCCACCATGATGCAATGCCCCACCACAGGCACAAAACAACAGGCCAACCGACCATGGACTGAAACCTCCAAAACTGGGAGCCCAAAAAACTTTCCCACTTTTTAAGTTGATTCCTCAGGTATTTTGTTCATAGTAACAGAAAGCTGACACACCCAGTCTCCTGATCTGTCACATGGTAATGATAGTATGTACCTCGTGGTGTTGCTGTGGAGATTAAACGAGTTACCATATGAAAAGCTCGAAGTCCAGTGCCAGCTCATGGTAGGCACTGTGTGAGCAATGCAATCCTCGTTACCCTGATCCACCAGGATTGGCTGGCATCATCCACCTGTGTTAAGAAAGACTCTGAGGCTCAACTAGGAGAAAAAATGCCATTGAGGGTCCAAGAAGTGGTGGCTCATAGATCAAATGTTTGCTGGCCTGTCCACTAGGAAATGGAAACATTTGTATTTAATAGGGTGCTGTGGGACTACGGTGTCCACCTGGCAGCTTCTGGACAATTTCTAGAGTTGAATTCCAAGGAAAGGCCAAAGGAGTTCCTGATCCCTCATAGTAGAATCGCCAGCGTGTGCTTGCACAAACACACGTGCACACTCGTGACCACGTGCAACGCGCCGTGGGATGCAGAGAGTGCCCTTGGCCCTGTGACCAGGCTTTGCTCCCCTCTGCCTCTGCCCACTTGCCCCGGGGAGGTGAGGGTTAAGTGTCTGGAGAAGCTCCCAGCCCACTTTGCATATGAGCATTTCCATGTTAATAGACCGGGTGAGGGAAAATGCTCACTGGCAATTGATTGTATAAATATTTTATCTGGAGTAAGTGGCCAGGATGAGGTCTCTTGAAGATGTTCCCGGAGAGCAGGGTGAAGGATGAAATTAGGGCGTTCTCGGGAAGAAATAAGAGGCCACCGGGAGTTACAGACACTTGATCCAAAGTGTAAAAAACGGTCCCTCGCCCCTGTGCAGCCTGCAGCAGCCGGGCCCGATTAAATCCATAATGGAATGAGTAAGTTTGGGCCGCATAAATTTGTCTTCCTTCCCCAGGAATCCTGCCCGCCGCCCGGCTAGATTAATGGCCAGGAGCCTCGCACATAATGAAGTGTGCTAGCCTGGCACCCGCTCATGAATTTATTATAGCGTCCACCATCGGGCTGGGTGGGAGACGTCTTTATAAATCCCGCATTTAGCGCAGCCGAGATGAGCACTTCACTCCTAATGGTGATCCTGATTTATCACCGGGGCCCTGCGCCTCCGCCGGCCCCTCCCCCGCACTTCTAGAAGGAAATGCAGGTCATCCCGCTGATGGAAATGAAATGTGAAGGTAATTAGGGGGTGCCAAATGGAGATGGGAGAGGGGCAGCGTGGACATTTTAAATATGTTGGTCATCTTTTTCCTTGAAGCAATTATATCAGGCTGATTTATTTTTACAGTTTATAATCACTTAACTACCTGTGGCTGGGGATTATTTTATTTTATTTTTTTTCTTTAACCTCAAGCTTTGGAGACAAGAGACAGGTTTTTGAGTTCTTTTTCTTAGGGTGGTAGGAGGAGAAATGCATTCGGAGACCCCCCCGGCTCTGAATTCCTCTGCGGTTTCTTAGCCAGAGCAGCTGGCTGCTGAGAGGGTCCTGATCGGTCCCTCTGCGGGGTCCCCCAGTCATGTGTCATCCTCAGCAGCTTTCAGGACCCATTGGGAGGTGAGGATGTGAAAATGCCCAGTTTTCCTGGAGGAACCAGGGCCTGGCCCCCAACAGGGAGAAGAATGGAGTAACTAAGACTGATGTCAGAGGGTCGCAGACTCTCATCCTGGCCTGTCCACTTCTTAACTAGCTGGCTCTGAATGTCCTACTTCACTTCTCTAAACCTCAGCTTACCCCTCCATGGAATGGGTATAATGATGATGATGATGCTGATGCCCCCTGTGGCTTCGATGATTAGATCTAGAAATGTGGGCACACTCTCAGCACAGTGCCTGGCACACTGTTGCCAACCAGAAATGAGAGACAAGTGAAAATTACCGAGGGCCACCTGACCTTAACAAGTCAACACATATTTAATTTAAGAACTTTGTTGGTAGACCTGTGAACATAGATCAGGGACTTTACCCTGCCACCAGGGCCTCTCTGATGGTGGGAAAGGAAGGGAAGCAAATGGTCTCAATACAGAGCTGCAGGAATGGTAAGAACAGGAGCAGTGAAAACACTGGAAGAGAACTTAACCTCCACAGGGCCTCTGTGGAGTCAGCCTCAGGGAGTTTCCGGGAAAGGAACCTTATTATGAAAGCATTATGTAGCACTTTTATATTGTATCTTTCTTAATCTTCATAACAGTCTCTGGGATGGCCAATCCACAGGTGAAGGAATGAGAACAGAGAGGCAAAGTGACCTGCAGGAGGCAGCACAGAATACCAGAGAGGGCACTGGACTCAGAGGTCTGCTGACTTGGCAGAACCATTGGCAGTCCCCTTGCCACATAATATTAGATGTATTAGAAGGCACACTTATTCCCTATTTTATATGTCAATAAATAGAAGTGTTCAAGAATTTCGCTAAGATGCCGCTGAGTAGATAGTGGTGTGTGTGTGTGTGTGTGTGTGTGTGTATCCCCAGATGGCTTTGATTTTTCTTTTCATCTTTGTTTTTAAAAGTCCTTTTACAATGTGCTTTCTTTGTATTTGGTTCTGCTTCATTTAGCACATCTTGAACATGTCTCTTGATGCCTTTCACAGTACTGACAAATTCTCATCCATTTTCTTTTCAAATTTTGCATTATCTCTATTCTTCCTCCCTGCCCTTTCTAGATATTTTCAGACTGAATATTTTCTATCCACATATCTTCCAGTCTGTCAATCCTCTTTTCAGCTGTGTCTAATCATCTGTTAAATCCACTTATTGAGTTCTTAATAAACTCATACAGCTCTTGTATTTTCCACCTCTAGAATTGCCGCTTGATTTATTAAATATAGATTCAAACTTTGTGGCCAAATTTTCCATTTCTTAATTTTATTTTCTTTAATATAAGAAGCACACTCATTTTCAAGTCTGTATTTGATAGTTCCAATATCTGGATTACCTGTGAGTCTGTTCTTATGTCTTTATTCCTGCTTCTTGGCATACCTTGATTAATTTTATTGAATATTAGATACTGTGCATAAAAAAAAATCACAGTCTCTGGCTGCTTCTTTCAAGAGGTTAGCTTCTGAAAGGCAATTGGGATAGAAGCAGATCACCTTAATCCAGTCGGGTGTTGAGATAACTTGAGGTTGACTCTCAACCTCTCTGTCTCTGCCTCTGAGTACTAGCAGATTCCTTAAAGGGATGTCAAGTTTGCCTCAATGAATTTCTCTTCTTGTTGGGATCTTAGTCTTTCAAGTTCTGGCTACTTGGCATTTCTCAGAAATCTTCAAGAAAACCTAAAAGAAAATCTGTCATCCAAATACTCTACTTATTTTCAGTGGAAGAGTACACCGCAGACTCATCAAGAAGCAAAAGTCTGATCTATCATATTTATTATGATTTTAGAGTTTTCTTCTCATGCTTTTGCATATAATTTTTATTCAGGTCTGAACTTATTTTCATAGACTCTTTACAAGACTGTAGGCTCCTGTGCTTAGAGGGACTAAAGTCATGTTTTTAAAAAAGGTTTTGATCCCTGTTCTTCAACTTAGCAACTGAGTAAAATTGATCATAACTAATGTTTATTTGGTGCTTGTTACACACCAGAACTATTGACACACATGAACTTACAGAATCACCATAACCCCATTTTAGAGATGAGCAAACCGAGGCACAGAGAGTATGGCAGCAAGCCTCCAAGATGCCCCCAAAGGCCCCTTTACTCACATGAATCATGCCGTTTGATTTCCACCCATGTTGCACCAGGCTTGATTTGTGCGGCCAATAATCTACAGCGGAGTGCCGTCTTGCACTGCCGAGGTGAGGAGACAAAGGACCCTTGTCTTCTGCCCTCATTGCCTGCTCACGCTCAGTCTCCCTTGTCACTCATGTGCTCTCGCCCTGACCACTGGGTCTGGGAGAAGCCGCCTGCCCTCTCCCAGCAGAACAATTTATGGGGATGCTTCCCTGTAAAGGAAGTGGGGTCCCTTGCTAACAGTCATGGGACTGAGCTTGGAAGCAGGTCCTGAACTGCCCGATGAGCTGTTGCTGGGTTCCCGACTCGGGAACTCAGACGATGGGCCGGTCTGTCATCTTCAGCCGATGAGTTTGGGGTGATTTTTAAGAGGAAATGGAGAGAGGTTTAGAGAGAGAGTGTGTGGCCATGTGGAATGAACTTGGGTCACCAGGTAAATGAGGTACCAGGGAGGGAAAACAAAAACTTTAAAAAGGCCTAAAGTCTGAACACTTAAAAAGTTCAAATTTAAAATTTGACAGCAAGCTGGTGTTGTGTGTAAGGACTGGAGTGAGGCAGAAGGGAAGAGCTCCCCAGCAGGCTGCAGACTCCCCCCACCCAGTTCCTTCATATGTCAGACTTTTAAAAACAGGAGCACATTTTAAGACTTCCTCCAAGGTGGGCTTCACGGTCTGCAGGGCAGGAGAGGTCACCTGGCGCTCAACAGGTAGGTGCCAAAGAGCAATGTGAGCATCCTTAACAACTGCCCTGAAGCCAAGGGCAATGCTAACGTGAAGGCAAAGGCTGGGGAGGGTTCCCCTCCTTCTGCTGTTTTTGCAACTTTCCCAGAGAAAGTTGAAATGGCTCACTTTGAGAGACGGCTAGTAAGACACGACAGGAGTGCTTTGTGTTTCCCAAGGGCACAGTTAGGACCTGCCATTTGCTGAGACTTCTGCTTTCTTGGCCTAATTCCTACAACCAGCAGCCTTTTCATGGAGGGACTGAGGTTGCCCCGGCCCCCGGGGCCTTCTCCACTGTTGATAGTAATATTAATAGGACTGGCTTAGCTGTTATCCTGGGGAGCAATCTGCAGCTGCCTGAGTGGCCCGTGAAGGACCAGCTTCCAGCAGGGTTGATTGCTGGCTTCGGTTCCTCACTAACCCCCAGACAGAACATCACAGGTTGTAGCCTCTGGATCTCCTTCTCCAGCTCCAGGCAGTGTTCTGGATTTAATTCACACACTTCCAAGCAGCTGGGTTCCCATCTTCCGGTTCCCAGCCTTGGCTCCTGTTCCCCAGGGAGCCCACACCCAGCAAAGGGGCCACTTGTCTCCTCCCTGAGGTCCTGCTTCACAAGGGTCTCTTCCCCATATCCTGACCATCGCACTGCCCTGGGCATCTCCTCCCACCAGAATCCACCTCCCTTTACTCCAGCCCAAGGGGTCCTGAGCTCCACTGCTATCAGACAGGACGCTCCTTCACACACAGGGTGGCAATGGACTTGGTCAGCTCTTGTGCAGGGCCAGGTGCATTTCAACAGAGAGTGACAGCAGAGAGGAGCATCACAACATTATGGGGGATTCGGGTACTGTGAGACTCCTAGTCACAGCAATGGGACAATTGGAAAATTGTGTGTGTGCGTGTGTGTGTGTGTGTGTGTGTGAGAGAGAGAGAGAGAGAGAGTGTGTGTTGCAAGAAAGACGTACTAGAGGAAGCTTCCAGGAACCTGGCAGGAAACCGGGTACTCAGAAGTGACGCCTCTACTGTGCCCATACTCTTCCACCGCAGCTGGCCTTGGGCCTGATGACCAGAGGCCTTGGTGTTCACGTCAGCAAGGCCATGCTTATTTAACCCTGGACATGTCTTTCCCTTAGTGTCTTGATTTTCTCATTTGAAAAATGACAGGGTTGATCTACACCAGTTATTTTCAATAAAATCTTCTGCGACAGCTGAATAGGAAAAGGTGGAAATGTTACCGTACCAGCATAGCGTAACTGTAGGCCTCTGCAGGAGGCACATTCTAAAATGTCCCCATGATCTGTCCCCGACATCTGTCCCTGACATCTGTCCCCGCTGGGTGATCCCTTGTACAAGCTTCCTTGAGTGCAAGAGGACTGGTGTTCTGCTGCCCATCAGTGCATTGTGGCATACATGGAAGGACTGCCTGGAAGTAGTTAAGGTCTCTAATCAGCTGACTCCAGGCTGAAAAGGGGGATTGTGCTGGGTGGGTCTTCCCTAATCAGGCAACTCCTTAAAGAGACATGAAGGAGCAGCAGGTTTCCTGGAGGGCAAATGGCCAGGTTGTGAACTGACCATGAAGGTGACCATGAGGCCAGGACCTGGGGATCTCTTGGAGCGGAGAGCAAAGGTTGGTGATGGCCAACAAGGAAACCTGAGTCCTATGACTGCCAGGTAGCCTGACTTTGGAAGAACTACTGTCTCAGAACAAGGTAAGACCAACCCTGTGATTCGGCCTTGTGGCACCCTGAGCACAGAACCCAGTTATGCTGCATCCAGACTTTGGAGCCACAGACACTGAGATAATAAGCATCTGTTGTTCAAAATCACTATGTGGATGGCAATTGCCAGGCAGCAATGGAAAACTGGTACAAAGTTCAAAGGCAACACTTAAATTTTTTTTTTTAAAGTACTGTGGATTGAACCCAGGGACACTCAGCCACTGAGCCACATCCCCAGCCCTTTTTGTACTTTATTTAGAGACAGGGTCTCACTGAGTTGCTTAGGGCCTCGCTAAGTTGCTGAGGCTGGCTTTGAGCTCCCCATCCTCCAGCCTCAGCCTCCTTGGCTGCTGGGATTACAGGCATGAGCCACTGCGTCCAGCTACAACACTTAATTTTTCAAAGTCAATCACAGAAGATCTTTTGACAGACTCCCCTTCCCCATTTCACAGACCCCTCCCCCTGACAGACCCCTTTCCCAATTAAGATTAGAAATGATAGGTGACAATAACAAATTTTGTTTTAGTCTATATCCAGTTTTGTTTTGAATATTGTTGAGTGTCAAGAATATCCAGAGTCCCTTCCATAGACAGTTATTAATAACTCAATTTGCAAATTCTGGGCACTCTTCCATTGCAGGAGGCTGAAAAGAGAAGCTTAACTTCTGCTCGTCTCCCCATGATTTTGCCGGTCTGTGGACGGCAGTGATTCCGGGGTCTCACACAGATTAAATGTGGTCCAACATCTTGAGGGTGACCAGAAGGTTTTTTTTTAATTTTAGTTTTAAAAATGCTAAACCTGTGTTTTAAAAATAATTTTAAAACCGGTGTTCGGGAAATTCCTGAAAGGACTTCCATCAAATTCCAGGGCTCCAGAAGACACAGCAAAAGCTCAGAATTGAGTGTTTCCCTGAGGACATCTGGCGACATGTTTTTATGGATCTGAAATTACTTGACCTCAGTTAGTGTGTCTGACCCCTCTTTCACAGCACTGTAGAAGGACATGAAGGAACAAGTATTAATACACGTGTGTATGTATATATATGAGTGTGTACAAATGTATAACATATATACACATATGCATGTAAATATGTTATGCATTACATATATAGATAACTTTGGAAAGAGAATCAAGATTTGAGGAGGAGGTGGAGTTAAGGTGCCTCATGGACCCAAGCTAATTTGTGTGTATCTGTGTGCTATGGTTTGAATCTTTGACATCCCCCAGAAACTCATGTGTTAATGCAGGGATGTGTGAAAGTGAGATGATTAGATCATGAGGCTCTAACTTCATCAGTAGATGAATCCATTTGAGGGATTAATATTTTGGGGGGGGGTACCAGGGATTGGGTAATACTTGTGAGAAAGAAAGAAGGAAGGGAGGAAGGAAGGAAGGAAGGAAGGAAGGAAGGAAGGAAGGAAGGGAGAGAGGGAGGGAGGAAGGAAGGAAGGAGAGAGGGAGGGAGGGAGGGAGGGAAGGAAGGAAGGAAGGAAGGAAGGAGGGAAGAAGGAAGGAAGGAAAGAAGGAAGGAAGGAAGGAAGGAAGGAAGGAAGGAAGGAAAAATGGAGGGAGAAAGGAAGTCTCTTTTTAGGGGGGCGGTGGTACAGGGGATTGAACTCAGGAGCCCTTGACCACTGAGCCACATCAATTTCGTATTTTATATAGGGACAGGGTCTCACTGAGTTGCTTAGCGCCTCAGTGTTGCTGAGACTCACTTTGAACCCTCGATCCTCCTGCCTTAGCCTCTGAGCTGCTGGGATCACAGGTGTGCACCCCCACACCCTGCTTCATGGATTAATTTTTTTTTTACAAAAGTTCATTCTTAAGCGTATAGCAGACTCTAACAAAGTACCTCTTCTAGCTATAGGTAGCGAAAGATCTTACAGCTCGGTTCCTGCTGTTTACGTAGGAATGGAATCAACAGTCACCATCAGTTCAGGCACAAGAAGCAGCTAACTTTTTGCCAGATTTCTTAATTCCACCTGTAGCCAGCAGCCCCTTCCCGGTGACCTTCACCTTCAGCTCCTCAACTTTCTTCTGCTCCTCTTTTGGTTTCTGTTTGAAAGCCTCACCATCCTCACTCATCTCCTCAGACTGCTTCTTGGGCTGTTTCAGGGGCTTCTTGCCACCTTCGGGGCTGGACACAGTGCTGGGCCCCATCCCTGACCTCACTCCTACTGGATTCACAACTAGGGGGTGGTAACTGCCTGCAGGTGGGGTGCGGCTGGAGGAAGTGGGTCACACCTTTGGTGTTGATATCGTGTCCCTGGCTCCTCTGTCACTCGCTCTGCTTCCTGGCTGCCGTGAGCTAAGCAACTTTCCCACAGGACACCCTTCTGCCCTGATGTCCTGCCTCATCTCAGGCCCAGAGCAATGGAGTCCGTAGGTCATGGACCAAGACCGCTGAAGCTGTGAACCAAAGCCAGCATTTTCTCCTCTCAGTTGTTCTCGTCAGGGATTTTGGTCACAGTGACAAAGAGCTGACTAACACGGTGTGTGTTATGTTACGTCATTGTTGTGGTTTGGATGTGGGGTGTCCTCCAAAACCTCCTGTGTTGATGCAGAAACGTTCAGAGGGGAGGTGACGGGATTGTGACAGCTGTGATCTACTCAGCCCTCTGAGTTCAAATGCACCCAGTGGCAACTGCAGGAGGCGGGGATTGGCTGGAGGAGGTGGGTCACTGGGCGTGCCCTGGGAGGGGGCATCTTCTCTGCAGCCCCGTCCCCAACTCTCTGCTTCCCAGCCTCCATGAACGGAGCAGCCTCCTCCGCCATGATGCCCTGCCTCACCTTGGGCCCAGAGCAATGGAGTCGGCCGACCGTGGACTAAACTCCTGGAACCATGAGCCCAAATAACCTATCCCTCCTAAGTTGCTCTTGTTGGGTATTTTGATCACAGTGATGCAACCCTGACTAATCATCACATATATTGTACCCTGAGTGTTTTTATTTGAGAATATGTGTGTGCGTGTAGATACACAATTACTTGAGAATTGAACAGTCACTAAGTTAAAATTTAACCCTCTGCTGAATTTCCTCCTGTGTTTGATGAAGGAACTCATCTCATCGGGGAGGTGAGGGAGGCTTGCTGTGTGTCAGGTCTGATCCCAGCCCTGGAAGTCTGATTCCAATGGTGCAAAGATCCGCAGTCTGCGAATGGGTTTAATGGGGTTTTCAACCTCAGCTGTGTTGACCCGTGGAGCTGGGTAGCTCTCTGTGGTGGGGCTCCTGTCCAGTGGAAGATGGGTAGCGGCATGCCCCGTTTGCTCAGTGGTGCCAGGAGTGCCCCCAACCCCAAGCCGTGGTCATGGAAACCGTCGGGTGTGCGGGGAGCATCCATATGTGGGGCTCTCCCATCTTCTGGATGGGAAAATTCTGTACAGCCCCACAAGACAGTATGTCTAATCCATATATTATGCAATTTCAAATATTCCAATTTCAGAAATGGGGAAACTGAGTCCCAAAGAGGGGTGTGTGAAGCTCGCACAGGGGCACAGAGCAAGCCAGGGCCTGGGCTTTGAACCATTCCCTGATTGACAAGCTTCCTGGACCCTCCTCTCTCTCACATACACGCCCCTCATCCTGTCCCCAACCCCAGGAGTCTGCATGGATGGGAGCTGACAGGCACCCGAGGCAGGAAGAGAGGCGGTTCCATTGACTAATCAAATACACATAAAAGCTCTTTCTGAACTATAATTACGTTTGTTCGCTCCTTGGGTTGATTTATTTTTTATTTTAATTGTCAGCCCTGCTCCACCATGATGCTAATAGAAATGTTATTGCAGCCAATATGCGCTAAAATGATGTCTAAAGATTATTAATGAGAGCAATAAGAAGGTGTCTTCATAATAAGTCAGCATTAGAGGAGTAATTCATTTTACCTGATGTAATTGGATTGTAGCGTTTCAATAGCCTGGGACTTCCTCCTAATTGGCGTTAGCCGCAGTTTCCTCCTTTTAGGAGAACATTTAACTCTTCCTCTTCTACTTTCCAGTTTTTTATGAAGTAATTAAATGTGAACTGTCAGGAGCCTCTGGAAAGGAAGCCAGGATCTGAGCCGGTGCCAGGAGGGGGTGGGGAACTGAGGGCAGGAGGGCCACAGGCGGGGACCTGCCTCCCAGTCCTGGGCATCCCTCCCTCCTCTCCTCCTCTTTCTCTTCCCCCTCCCCGTCCCTGCCCTGTCCCCTCCCCTCTTCCTCCCCCCTCCCTCCATCCTCTTTCCCTGGCATGATGGGCTTTTCTCTTTCTTCACTAGTGTGAGGCTGGAATCATGCTGTGAGGGGCAAGATTTACCAGCAGTCACCTGGAAAATGGTCACCCCTCTGGGAGGAGGAAGGAGTCTGCGATCCAGGCCCTTCTGGGTACCAGGATTCAGGCCCAGCATTTCCCATAGGCTATTGTAGTCCCTTGTCCCAACACCATGGAGGGAGTACAGACATCCTGTATTTCTGAAGAGGAGATCAGGACCCCAGGTCAAAAACTTCATGACACCCACTGTCCCCTCTGCCACTGTCCCCTACCAAGAGCAACAGGGAGAATGTTCCCTGATTGTGGAACTCACACAGGAAAGGATGCCAGGGTTCGTGGAGCCCAAGGATTTTTATTAAATAGTTTCGTATTGACTTTAATATGAGTCAGGAAAGAAATCAGAACTAGCACATCTAGGCTCTTAATGCAAATTTATTGAAGCAAAAATGCGAGTCACTGTGAGGAAAAGCATTATGTAAATATTATGCATACTGTATAACACAAAGGCAGGGGCCAGCTTGTCACTGGAGGCCTGTGACAGAGCCTGGCCTTTTGCACTGGCTCAGTCCCATTCTCAGTGACAGGTGACATAAACCAACTTTGCCTGATTTAAGGAGTAGAGGAATAATCAGAAAGATATTCCTGGCTAGGGCCATCTGCATGTTGTGTGGAGCACCCAGGTTAGGGACAAGGTCTCTCGGTCCCCAGAGGTCCTCATCAATGATTCCACAATGGAGCAGTGAAGACAGTGGCAGAAGATCATCCCAGTGATAGCAATCATCTCCTCCTCCTCCTTCTTCACCATCGTCATCGACGTCACCATCATCACCATCATTACAGCCCACTAGCAGGTACTGAGCAGTCATTATCTGCCAGCAGCTAAGCACTTGATGTCCATTATTTCATTTAATTTTTACAATTTTTGCAATGATGCTCTGAGATGATTGTCTTCATTATTTCCACAGAGGCACAGAGAGGACAAGCAAGTCACCCAAACTCACACAGCATTGCCTGGCAGCCTGGCAAATGTCTGAGGCTTGAATATAATGGCTCAGAGCCTGGAGCTCAGGCAGCAACCAGGAGTGGGATGAATCCTGCCACATTACTGGCCCAAGAAGGACACTGTCACTAGGACTGAGTGGACACTGGGGCCCTGTGGTCTCTGCTCTTCTTTCACCAGAATGTGGCTTCCACTGACAGACCCTGCTCTACTCTGGGTCCTACTTGGGACTTTTGGCTCTTGTGATCCTGTGATCTATAACGAGATCTACATGTGTGGGGCGCACAGGGTCCTGGCACTGCTCCCAAAACCCTCAGGATCTCCAGAGAGATAAGAGTCCCTAGAGTGTGATGATGAGCTGACCAGTGGTGAGGCCTCTGGACAGCTTCAGGGAAGGTCTGGTCACCAGAAAGACCCAGGCAGGATTAGAGGGTGGAGACCTTCAGCCCTGCCTCCCACCGCCTCTAAGGAGGGAATCCTGGCTGAAGCCTGCGTGGCTTCTCAGTGACAGGTGGCTCATCAATCACACCCCCTCAAGAAGCTCCAAAAAACCCCAGAAGGGCGGTTTGCAGACTTCAGGATGGCGGAAGGTGTCGAGATTCCCAGAGGGTGGTCTCCTCGCCTCCCCTCCTGCCTCCCCTGCCCTCTTCCGTGGGCTGTTCATCTGAATCCTTCCTAATATCCTTTATAATAGGCAAATGTAAGTGAGGCATTCCCGAGTTCTGTTAACCACTCTGACATGTCAATCAAACCCGAGGAGGGGGTCGTGGGAACCCCCAGTTTATAGCCAGTCGGTGAAAAGTCCAGGTCACCTGTGGGACTTACGATTGGCATCTGAAGTCTTTGGGGACTGAGCCTCAACCTGTGAGGTCCGACCACGCCCAGGTAGGTAGTGGTTTACATACAGGATGGCCCGCTGGGGTCTGCAGGAGGGCCCACCAGACAGTGCGTGACAGGAGCCCACTGAGGATCTGGTGACCAAAGTGCTATGCTGAGTGACAGTGAGTGCAGGAAAGATCTTATCCAGTCTCAAGTAGCTGCTCACTTAGCAACGGGGCTGGACACATCCATCTGGCTGGCCCTGGTCACGAAGGTGCCCCCAGTTCCTAGGGCAGCTGCGGAAGGGGTGTCCTGCCTTCTTACCTCAGTGCCAGTGCAGGTTCTGCCCCCCTCGGATTCGCGTGGTGGACAATTTCCCAGCGTGGCTGTCCTCTATCTTTTTCGTCTTGGGATTCTTTTGTATTTTTGTTTGTTGGCTTTCTTTGTTCTCTGGTCTCTTTGGAAAGTCACCACTTCTGAGGAGACTTCAGGTGGGTTGTATCGATTGCTATTTTCCAGGTTAGAAATTAAAAATACAAAGTAACTGTTGGCTAATCTAGGCAAAATAACGATGGGCCCACCACCTCTTTAAACAGATCACCGCGTCCCTGACATTCGTGGCCAGTTTTGCTCTCTTTTCACTGCCTGGCTTAACCTGGCAGCTGGATTCTCATCTCCTCCTGCGTGGATCTGTTGTGCCATCTCAGGTCACGTAGCCTCCGGGAAACACGCCAATAGATGCGGAGGAGGATGATGGCACGAAGGCGAATGAGCTCCAGTCAGCAGCATTGTGTAAACAGTAGGCAAACGTCAGGGATCCCCGGGGTCCCCTGGCCTCACTTTGAGAACAGATATGCAGGACAGAGTGAGTAGTAGTCAGTACCTAGAGCGTGCTCTCTGTCCCCTGAGCCAAAGCTCCTGATCCTTCAGCGCAGCAGCTTCTATTCTTCACTCAGACCTCAGAGTGGCTCAGATGTCACCGCGCCCCCAGGTCCCCCGTCCAGTCTGCACTGCTTCCGCGTAGGGAAGGCTGCCCAGAGGTCACCTGTGCTTCTCTGTCCAGGGAATTCCACCAGAGCAGGGCAAGGGGCTCCCTTGCTCTTGGGTGGGACAATGGAGGGACATTCTCCACAGTTCACTGAGGTCCTCAGAGGGCCACAAGGTCCTCGAGTCGTCCTTCCCTTGTTGGCCTTACTTCCCCACAGCCTGGGACCACTCCCCACTAATCTGTCCACCTCTGAACCTCCATGTCGGGGTCAGCTCATGGGGAAGCCTGCAGGCACCGCTATAGCTTCTTTTTATTATTTATTTTTTTTATTTTTTCTACATTTTTATTGGGCAGGAGAGCTGCGCATATTGACGGGATTTATTGTTCCCTCTTTGTAGAGCACACTGTACCCTCTGGAGCCTCTGGAGCCTCGGGCACATGGCTGGCCTCCCTTTAGCAGGGAGCCGGCATGTTGTCTGTTGGGTGTGTGTACCTGCTGCGCTGTCAGTGCCTTGGGGGGAACTGTAAGACTTGGCTCGTGGGATCCGTGGAAGGAACACGTGGGCTGAGTGAGTGAGGATGGAACGGAGGCCCCCTTTGTGACTTGTGTTCTAGGACACAGGTGTCACTGCCCCACGTGGTGTCATCTGAAGCACTGTGCTCCATTCCTGCGGAAGGCATGTGTCCTGCCACCCACAGGTAGTCGCCCTCCTGCCGGGAGCCACCTCTCCCGCCCTGGGGAAGCTACCTCTTTCCTGTCCCTGGCCATGGGACTCCTCATGGCTCTGCCCCTTCCCCACTGCTGGCTGCCCAGTCAGTAGCTGCAGCTGCTGTGCTCATGGCCGGTTCACTGCCTGGACCTGGGCCTGGAAGTCCTCCTTCCCATCTACCCTGCTGGCATGGAACGCTGCTCACGCTGTGGAATCCCAAGTGTCAGCCACAACCTCCATCTGGCCCCGGACTCAGGCTGCTTGGTCTGAGGGCTCCCCAGGAGGTCACCTGGCTCCTCACTTGGCAGCTCCCTGCAGGTCTGTGTCACCTTCTAGGGCTGCCACAGGAAAGGACTGCAGACCGGTGGCTTCAACAACAGAGATGCGTTCTCTCGCCCTTCTGGAGGCTGGAGCCTGAGATCAAGGTGTCCGCAGGTTTGGGCTCTTCTGAGCCCTCTCTCCTTGGCTTGCAGGTGGACACCTGGCCTGCCCTCTATCTGAGTGTCCTGATCTCCTCCTTTTATAAGGGCACAAGTCTGACTGGGTCAGGGCCCAGCCACATGACTTCATTGTAAATCGAACACCTCTTTAAAGACCTTGTCTCCAAATACGGCCCCATTGTGAGGTAGAGAGGGTGAGGGGTTCACCATGTGGATTTGGTGGGGACCCAGTTCAGCCCATAATGAGATGCACTGACCAAGTTCCACGTCCCCCTTGGAATCTCCGGATCCCTGTGGCACCCAGTGGGAGGCCAGGGGGCTCAGCTTACCAACTCGGGTCCCTCCACCCCACTGGGCCCTGATAGGCTTCTTAATTCCAGTGCATCTGTCCTCACTGGAACGGGGCCCCTGTGCATTGATGCCTAGTTTCCAAATGGGAATTGGGGCCCCAATTTCACCTTTCCCCTCAAATCAAGACCCTCCCCACTGGAATTTTGGTCAGAGGGAGGACTCCAGACATCCTGCTACCTTTCATTCCAGAAGAGCATTGTGGAGAGCAGCATTGACCCAGTGGGCCACGCTTCCAGCCCAGCAAGATCGTTACCCTGCCAGGGCATCTAAAACCCCAAAGTTTGTTGTAAGAACTAAATTAACATGTACAAAGTGTGTCGGACTTTGATACATATTGATGAATGTGTGTAAGCACGTCTGCCTACATTTAATGAATGCATAAACACTTGGTGCTACTGGCCCTCAGAGCGGGACCACGGTGAGTGGCCTTACCTCTGTTTTCTGCTCCCTTGCATGTTCCTCAGTGCTCCCCGTCCTGGGTATCACAACCCCTCCTTCCTCATATCTGTCGCCTTTCAAGGGAACCTTCATTCCACACTGCCCCGAGGTCCTGAGAGGGCAGCTGCCAGAGAGGTAGTATGTCCCAAATGGGCTACTTGAATATTTAAAAAATCATCCTGGCTAGTCAAGGGAAGATGGAAGCTTCTACCAGAAGGACATGGTTTCTGTCCTCCTCAGGTCCACTCTCAGTGCGGAAACACAGTCAGGAGGACAGATTCAAACCCTGGCTCTGGCCTTTACCACCTGTGTTCTGAGTACATTCTTTTCCCCTCACTGCCTCACTTTACTTAATTTATACTAAAACAATAACAAAAACTACCAGGAGACAATGGGTATAAAATCCCCAGCAGGCCAGGTGTGGTGCTGCATGCCTGTAATCCCAGCGGCTCTGGAGGCTGAGGCAGGAGGATTGCAAGTTCAAGGCCAGCCTCAGCAACTTAGCAAGGCCTTAAGCAACTAGCAAGACCAGGTCTCAAATGAAAACTAAAAAGGGCTGAGGATATAGCTTGGTGGTTAAGCACCGCTGGGTTCAACCCCTGGTGTGAAAACAAACCAACAAACAAACAAAAAACCTCTGGCAGATGATCCACACAAAATAGCTATTAAATAATAATATAAGCAAATTCAACAATCTGGTGATGAATCTGGTCACAGACACCAAAAGCCTACGGTGGTGCTGGCCACACACCTAATAAGCACAACCTCCAAAACACTGGTAAAAATACAAATAAGACGGATTAGAAAATGCTGAGGTGGTCCCACTCCTTCTGTTACAGAGGAAATCGGAACAAACCAAATGTTGGGGTTGGGTCTGGAACGGAGGCCACTGCTCCAGGGAGATGAAATTCCAGCCGGGAACCAGGGAGAGCCGGGAAGGAATCTCTGGGTCCCTGAACACGCAGAGGACAGAGGCACACTGTCCGTCTCTCAGCCCTGTATTTAAGAAGAAAAACAGGAATTAGCATTTGGGGCCGTCAAGATGCCAGGATGACTCACTGCCAGGCCAAACCTGGGCCCTGTCCCAAAGCCACTTGCAAGGACAGTGGGGAAAATGGCCGTCACAGGCCCGGCTTTGTGATGACACAGGCCTCGCCTCTCTATTTCCACTGCCTGTGCCTCTACGGTGGCCTCTCCTGGGGTCTGGCTGTTGGGGGCGGTGGGGCTGGGGAGTGGGAGCTCTGGGTCTCCGTCTGTCGTGTCCGGAGCCAGCAGTGTTTGGGCTGTGCACAGGAATAAGGAAGGGCCCACCCCTCTCCCAAGCCCACCACCCTCCCCTGACTGCCACAGCTGCGATGCTGAGCCTCAGATTGTCCCATTATTGATCCCCGCCCCCCATAATGAACTGTAACAACAACTCCATTA
Source organism: Glaucomys volans (assembly GCA_020662805.1). Classification (NCBI taxonomy): domain Eukaryota; kingdom Metazoa; phylum Chordata; class Mammalia; order Rodentia; family Sciuridae; genus Glaucomys; species Glaucomys volans. The sequence continues at coordinate 127,099 of JAJEJO010001499.1, read as the reverse complement.
CTCCGCGCTCGCCCATTGGCTAAGGATAATATAAAATTAGCCAGCGTGCATGGGGCCTCTCAGGATCGATTTCCCTACTCAGATTACTTGTTACGAAAGAATAGAGCTGTCTCCCCCGTAATTGAACAAGTTAACTCCTTGTCTCATAAAATGTAAGCCTGTATTGATTGGCTGCTGTGCACCAGGGGTGGGGGTGGGGCCGGCTGAGCACCGGGCGGTGGGGATGCTTCCCCCTCCCTGCCCGCCTCTCGGCAGCCCCCTCCCTAGCTTTACAGGTGAGACTGCAAACCCTGGGATGGATGCAGGGTGGCCTCTGAAGACCACTTTAATGCCCTCAGTCCCTGCCTTTCCAAGACAAGGGCATTTATACCTATCAGGCCACTTGGAGCTTTGGATTCATGCAGATCTGGATTCGAATCCTGATTCTGCTAGATGATAGCTAGAGGTGAGCTTGGCGCTGGTACCCAGTTCCTCTGAGCTCACAATAATAATAATATTAGCATTTAATAATATTGATAATATTATTTCATATCTAATATTAATAGTATTATAATGCTATTTAATGTCCATGAAGGCAGTAGCCATAAGCACTGTAGTGGTATTGGGAAGTTCCCAAGGGCCGACCCTGAGCAGGGCCAGCAGGCCGTGGGCATCCATAAGTGATCACAGCTATTGGTTTCGAGCTTGTTTTCAAGCTCATCAGTAATAGAAACCCACCTAGGCAACTTTGAAAGTTAAGACACACAATTTTCCATTTGAAGGGCATATGGAGCCTTTCAGGAAAACAGGAGCAAAAGTCTGGTTGCAAATCCCTCTAACTAACTTGCTTATGTGGTGAGAAGCTGCGGGCTTCGTGATGAGTGTGCTTTTAAACTGGAGAGATGAGTGCCACCCAGAAAGGAAGAGCTCACCTTGACCACACATCGGCTGGCCAGCCACACATGGCCACTCCTGCCCCTCCACGTGTGGTGGCCCCAGCCTCTCACACAGCCTCTGTGAACCTGGCCAATGGGACCACCTGCTGCCAGGAGGGTCTCGTGTTCTCTGGGTTTGGGACCATGGCCCATGGCCTGCTCATCACTCGGCAGTGGGCAGTTGGTGCCCAGGCAGGTCGGTTTTCGAGGCTGTCATCCCTGTTGACTTTGGCGGGAGGGGGATGCAAGGGGAGAACAGGGTGGAAGGCCAGAGAGAAAAGGGTAACTGTGGCCTAGACTTGAAATCTGGGCTCATAATTTGTGGCTAGGGAAGACAGCAGCCATGAATGATGCTGTGGACAGATGGGTGTGGCCTTTGCATAGGTGTGAGGGTGTGAGGCTCACTGGGCAGCTGGGAAGAATAATACTCACCCAGAAATCGCCTCTTTATCATGCAATTTGAGAAATTTCTGTTTTAATAATGATGTCAATAACAGTAATGATATCAGTGCTTACTGGGTGGGCTTATTATGCACCAGGCTCCATCCTAGGACTGGATCAGTGTGCTGACCGAAACCTGCCAGCAGCCCTCCATCTACATGACATCACTAATAGGCATCGCTTTGTCAAAATCCCTGTGCACTTGTGGGGGGTATTGTTATATGACCATCTCACTGGACCTCACCACGTGGCAATATCTGCACTTGGGACAGAGTCCCAGGCCCCTGAGTGTTTTAGTAGCCATTTTGTCACTGTAACCAAGAGACCTGACAAGAGCAACATCAAGGAGGAGAAGGTTTTTTTGGCTCACGCTTGCTCGAGGTTACGTCTGGGGTCAGCCAACTCCATAGCTATGGGCCCAAGGTGAGGCAGAACATCATGGCGGAGGGCGCAGAGGAGGAAAGCAGCTCAGGACACGGCAGTGAGAAAACAGAGCTCTGCCCACCAAGGGCAAAATGTAAACCCCAATGCACACCTCAGGTGACCTACTTCCTCCTGCCACACCCTACCCACCTAGAGTTACCACCCGATTAGTTCAAATCAGTGGATGATCTGGTGATTAGGTTAGAGCTCTTGTATACTAAGCTGTTCACCTCTGAACCTTCTTGCATTGCCTCACACATGAGCTTTTGGGGACACCTCGGATCTAGACCATAATGCTGATCAAGGCGGCCAGGACCTGCATGCTTTGGCCCCAGGCCACCTGGCTGCCACCTTGAGTGACCTAAGAGCTCCCATTAAGCGTCACCCCTTAAAAGTTCTGCCACTTTCTGATTGCACCACACTGGGACCAAGCCTTGTTAACACAGGTGCCTTTGGGGACCTTCAGTATGGCAGGCATTACACCACACATGCCTTTTCCCATTGTTCTCAGTGGACCCTCAGTGTTGTGACTGATCACATAGCAGATATCTACCGAGGTGGAAGATCTTTCGTGTGTTTACCAAACAGTGCTGATTCAAGGCATGCTCAAAAACATTGGAGTGATTCTTCAAAGTCCTTACGTTGATTCCCTAGGGACTTAGGGTGCAGAGTTTGGCCCCAGGATTGAAAAAAAAATAATAACTTCTTTAACTGGGTTATGCATTCACCAGGGATGTTCTTGGGGGATATATAAAACCACTGGATAAACAAGCAATATCTTCTTGAAGCCTCAATTTATGCCAAAATTTTGAGGGGAAATGTAACAACCACTGAAATACTACAGAGTACAAAAAAGTTCAAACACCAGACTTCAAATAGATTTTATCTTGCTGTAGGCAGTTGTATCAATCAGTGAAGGCCTAGGTTATGCTGTGGTAACAAACAATTCCAAAATCTCAGTGGCTTAAAGCAACAGACTTTATTTCTTCATGAGATAACAGGACTATTGCCTGTCATCCGGGGGCTCTGCTCCACGTCATCTTTACCCCAGGATCCAGGTCAGTGGAGCAGTCTCTTCTTGGAATGCTGCTCGTCACTATGGGGAAGAAGGAAATTGTGCTCTTCAAGATCTCAGACCAGAGACTGCATGTGATTTCCACTCACAGCTCTTTGGGTAGGACTAGTCACACGGCCCCACCCCACCTTCCATGAGGAGCTGGAAAAACAATCCCACCGAATACCTGAAATGTAAAGAGCCAGATGTGTTTGGGGGATGTGCTACCGACTGCCGTGGTTGTTGGGGGGCTCCCTCTCTTACTCTTGGTATTCGGTTGAGATTATTCCATGACATAGGAAAAAATAACATTAAACCTCTCTATTAGCTGGGCGGGGTGGCACACGCCTGTAATCCCAGCACTTGGGAGGCTGAGGCAGGAGGATCGCGAGTTCAAAGCCAGCCTCAGCAACTTAGCGAGGCCCTAAGCAACTCAGTGAGACCCTATCTCTAAATAAAATATAAAATAGGGCTGGGGATGTGTCTCAGTGGTGGAGTGCCCCTGGGTTCAATCCCCAGTACCAAAAAAACAAACAAACAAAAAAAACCAAAAAAAACCCTCTCTATTTAATATTTTTTAAAAAACAAGGTGGGATATTATTTCTCTCTTGTGTCATAGAAGGTGGTGGGATGTTCCATAGTGACAAGACTCCAGGATCTTGCTATCCTGGTGGCCTCCTGACATAAATCTACCTCATGGTTCAGGATGGCTGAGCAAGCCTCGGCTGTTATGTTTCTATTCCAGCTAACAGGGAGAAAATATCTATTTTTTAAAAAATTAACAGTTTTATTGAGATGTAGTTCACACACCATGCAATTCATTCATTTAAAATATATAATGCTAAGAACTTTCGTGTATTCACAAGCCTGCCTGAGCAACCATCCCCAGGGTCAGTTTTAAAACACTTTTGCCACCTCAGAAACACTTTCCATGTGCTTCAGCTATCCCATCCCTACACGCCCACTCCTCTCCGGTTCTAGGTAAACACCAATCTGTTTTCTGTTTCTGTAGATTTCCCTCTTCTGAACACTTCACATGAAGGGAATCACACGTGGTTGTGTTAGTGAGCTTTTCCCCCATTGTGACCAAAACACTTGACAAGAACAATTACAGGAGGAATAGTTTGGTTTGGGGGCTCATGGTTTCAGAGGTCTCAGTCCATAGTTGGTCAACTCCATCCCTTGGGGCCTGAGATGAAGCAGAACATCATGGAGGAAGAGTATGATGGAAGAAAGCAGGTCGGGACATGGCCACTAAGAAGCAAAGACAAAATACAAATCCCCAAAGCACGCTTCCCAGGGACCCACCTCTACCTGCCTTCAGTGACCACTCAGTTAATCCCATCAGGGGATCGATGCACTGATTAGGTTAACGCTTTCCTTCTTGCATTGTCTCACACATGAGCTTTGGGGAACACCTCAGAGCTAAACCATATCAGTGGACTTTCGTAACTGGCTTCTTTTACTTAGCATAGTGTTTTCAAGGTCATGCACACTATAACACGATCGCACTTCCTTTTACAGTTAGATAATATTCCATGGTATGCACACACCACATTTTATTTGCCCATATCAGTTGAAGGGTATTTTGATTATTTCCAGCTCTTAGTTATTATGAATCATGCTTCTGTACACATTTATGTGTAAATTTCTTTGTGGACATCTCTTTTGAATTCACTTGTGTGTACCTTGGAGTTGAACTGCTGGGTCATATGGTAACTACTCCATGTTCAAACATCTGAAGACCTTCCAGACTGTTTCCAGAGCAGAGGCAATGCCTACTCCTACGGCAGGGTGTGGGGCTCCAGTAATCCCACCTTCCCACCCTGTTTGCAGCTTGGGTGACTTTTTGGCTGCAGCGCTTCTAGTGGCTATGGAGTGGTGTCTCGTTATGATTTTGAATTTAATTTCCTTAATGACTAATGACATCCAGCACCTTTTCATGTCTTATTGGCCATTTATATGTCTTCTTTGAAGAAATATCTCTTCACCTCCTTTTGCTCATTCTTCAATTAGGTGATTTGTCTTTGCAAGACAACTTTACATATTCTACGCTGCAAGTACCTTAGCACATATATAATTTGCAAAAGTTTTCTTCTATTCTGTGGGTTGTATTTTCATTTTTTGATGACATCCTTTCTATCAAAGTTTTTAATTTTGAAGTTCAATTTTTTCTTTCTTTCTTTTTTTTTTTTTGCTCAGTCTTTTGGTGTCATAGCTAAGAATCCTTTGTCAAGTCCGGGGTTATGAAAGCTAAAGAGTTTTATAGTTTTAACACTTACATTAAGGTCTTTGATTCATTTAGAGTTAATTTTTGTGAATGGTGTGAAATGAGTGTCCAATTGCATTCTTTTATATGTTACTATCTGGTTTTCTCATTTTTTTGAAAAGATTATTCTTTCCTCACTGGTCTTGGCACCCTTATTAGAAATCAGCAATATTATAGGCTATAAGATCAATGTGCAAAAATTAATTGTAAATTGCAATAATCAAAGTGGAAATTGCTTACTTTCACTGAGCAATTCAAAACTGAAACCGAGGCAACAATTCCATTTATATTATCATCAAGAAGAAAATCCTTAAGAATAAATTTATCCAAATAAGTGCAAAACTTACAAAAACTACAAACTACTGTTGGAAGAAATTACATAAAATCTAAACAGGAAAAAATATTTCATGGATTTCGTGGACTTGAAGACTTAACATGTGACAATGTCTCTTTTTCCCAAATTGATCTACAGGGTTATTGCCACCCCATCAGAATCCCAGCTGATGTCTTTGTGTTAATTACTGAGGTTATTTTAAAATTCATATGAAGTTTGAAGGGACCTTGATGAGCCACAACATAGCCACAACAATCTTCAAAACAAAAACAAAACAAAACAAAACAAAAAGCCCAGAGTCGGAGGACATACACTGCTTCAAACTTTCTGCAAAGTACTTCTAATCAGGACTATGTGGGCCTGCATGTGGTGCTGGCCCAGGAGAGTCAGAGAGATCACGGAATAGAATTGAAAGCTCCAAAATAGAATTGAAAGCTCCAAAATGTGTTTATTTATGGTTTTCACCTAAAATTCAAGACATAAATTGTATTGGTTTTGCATTACGGCAACAAAATCCCCCAGGTAGCTAAGTTTATAAAGAGAAAGTTTGTTCAGTGCATAGTTTGGAGGCTGGAGGGCATGGGGCTCACATCAGCTCAGTTCTGGTGAGAATCCATGTGGAATGGCAGGGGGCAATGGCGGACGAGCACAGAGGAGCAGGTGGTCATTGCTCAAGCCATGGGCAGGGAAGAGGAGGCTCTGCAGGGCCAGCCTTGCTCCCATCAGGAGGATCCTCTGGTGAGAACTCAGGACATTTCAAGTGCCCTATGCCCCCACGATCTACAGTCCTCACGTCAAGCCACACTTTCCAAAGGTTCCACCAGCTTCCCATGGTGCCACCCCAGGGACCCAGCCTTAGTCACAATGAACCCTTGGGGAACCCCAGAGCACACCTTGAACATGGTGTAAATGAAATGCTGACAACTTTTTTTGATTCATTGTACATAAATTGAGTACAACTTTTCATTTCTCTGGTTGTGTTATACCGGACGAGAACGTGATCATCCAAGCCGTTCACATAAAGGCAAAAGAAGCCTTTATCGTAGCTGGCTAGTGACGACCACCCATACACCTAAAATTGGTGTGGAGGGGAATCGTGCATTAGTTCCTTCCTTGTCAGCATTTATAGGGAAAATGACATGTGAGTTGGGTGGGTGGTACAGTCTGTTTCCAGCCAATGCAAGCAAGCCATGCTACAGAAGCAGATGTTAGCGATTAGTGGTTAGCTATCTCTCCCTCCTGATTTTAGGCCTTTAGGGACTTTCCAATTTAAACCAAGGTTACCCCTTGGTTTCCAGGAATTGTTTGCTCCATTTCTGGGACAGGGTATTTGAAAATTTTATTTCTTTGGGACTGTAACAGTTGGATGCAAAGTAGAGTCACACCGTTTGTGTAACCATACATGTACATAGGGTAATGATGTCTGTCTCATTCCACCATCTTTCCTTCCCCCCGCCCCCTCCCACCCCTCATTTCCCTCTACACAATTCATTCTTCCTCCATTCTTCTCTTACTGGCTCCCCCCACCTCCGTTATGTATCATCATCCATTTATCAGAGAAAACATTTGGCCTTTGGTTTTTGTCATTGGCTTATCTCACTTAGCATGATATTCTCCAACTCCATTCATATATCTGCAAATGCCATAATTTTATTCTTCTTTATGACTGAATGATATTCCATTATGTATATATACCACAGTTTCTTTATCCATTCATCTATTGAAGGGCATCTAGGTTGGTTCCACAATCTAGCTATTGTGAACTGAGCAGCCATAAACACTGATGTGGCTGTGTCTCTGTAGTGTGCTAATTTTAAGTCCTTTGGGTATAAACCAAGCAGTGGGATATCTGGGTCAAATGGTGGGTCCATTCCAAGTTTTCTAAGGAATCTCCACACTGCTTTCTAGAGTGGCTGCACCAACTTACAATCCCACCAACAATGTATGAGTGTGCCTTTTCCCCACATCCTTGCCAACACCTATTGTTGCTTGTATTATTGATAATAGACCTTCTAATTGGGGTAAGAGGGAATCTTAGGGTAGTTTTGATTTGCATTTCTCTAATTACTAGAGATGTTGAACATTTTTCCATATATCTGTTGATTGGTTGCAAATCTTGTGTGAAGTGTGTGCTCAGTTCCTTAGCCCATTTATTGATTGGGTTATTTGTATAAGCACTGACAATTTTTCAACCCTTGAATGGCCCATATCCTTCACTTTATCCTACATCACAGAAGTCACGCCGTCTGTAAACTACACAAGGTATTTGAGAAGAGTACAGGTCACCATGCAGAGGGATGGATCTCTCTGACCCCATTTTTTGTTTAGTTTTTTGTTGCTTTGCTTTCAGGACATTTTGAGGAATTGTGTTTCCCAAGCACCAGGTAAATTGGATTTATGGATTATTTTATCTTGTTTTAATTGGGCAAGTGGGTGAAGATGATTCCCCCAAACCAACCACAATTAAAGGTACTAGTGATGACACCCATAGATGGGAAGAAGGGCATGGTGGCTGTCACTCCTTGTGTTCACACAGGCCTTACCCAGCCCCGTTATGAGGTAAGTCAATGGTTTCTAAAAGAAATCTGAAGAAAGTTGGCCAATTGAAATGATCAAGAAGCTAATTTGAACTGTGGATTTCTATTCCTATCATTGATACCAACCTCTCCCTCAGGGCATATTGTACCATGAGGTATTAACTCATGGTAGTATGAGGCCCTCTCAATTAGAATAATTAGATTTGAGAGTTACTAACCCAAGAACAATGAGGGCTTCTGTGCTCATCTTCATCTCATTGTTTTAATAAATATATGTTTTTTGTATGCATGACTTACAACAAGCATGTGTTTATTCATTTACTCAACAAAGCCCTAATCTAGAGACCCTGAGGATATAGCAATTGTCTTAATCCACTCAGGTTACTATAATAAAATGCCTTAGACTTGATCATTTATAAACAACAGAAAGTTTTTATTCACAATTGTGGAGGGTGTCAAGTCCAAGATCAAAACACCAACAGCTTTAATAGTCCTACTTGTCCTCACCTGGTGGAAAAGGCAAGAGAGCTCCTCAAGTCTCTTTTATAAGAGCAGTGATCCTGCTCACCCGGGTAGAGCTCTCATGACTTAGCTACTTCCCAAAGGTCCCACCACCTCTCTCACATTTCATATTAGGTTCCCACACAGGAATTTTTGGGGCTACTGACATGGCAGCAGTAATAAAACCACGTGACCTGTTGCTCTCAGGGAGCCGACATTCTGATGGGAAGGGGCTGATGATACCTAAGGAATGAGTACACACATTGCAACGTGCAGTACATATTTGGGCACCTAAGTGTGGGTGTGTGCATACACGAGGATGCAAATTTTTCTCTTTGTGGTGGATGACTAAGAAGAACTGATAACCACAAGTCTAGACATTGAAACACTCTCCTTTGTCACGGATGGCACTTTGAAGGAAAGAGTTGAGAGGTATTAACCTCAAACCTAACCCAAGAACAACAGGCCTTATGTGCCCTCTGTTCATCCTTCTTTGTGTTATTTAGAAGAAAATCAAGTTCAAGAAATAGTATTTGGTGTATTCATTTTGGTGTATCCATTAAATACTGTTGTGTAACAAGTAACTAAAAACTTAGGAGAACCAAATAACACATTAATTTTCGGTTTCTGCGGGTTGAACAACACACATGTATTTTCTCACTGCTTCTGGAGATCAGAAATACAGGTGCAGCTCACCTGGGTCTGTTACTTCAAGGTCTCTTACGAGGCTGTAGTCAAGATGAGGCTGTGGTCTCATCTGAGTGCCTGACTGGGGAGGGATCCACCTCTAAGCTCATGTGACTGTTGGCAGAATCCACTTCTGGGCAGAGGACTGCATCTTAGTCTGTTTCCTGTTGCTATAACTGAACACTTGAGACCAGGTAATTTGTAAAGAAACAAGATTCATCAGGTTCATGGTCCTGGAGGCTGGGAATTCCCAGAGCATGACTCGGCATCTGTTCAGGTTCAAGGGAGGGATTTCTGGCTGCATCTGTGTGTGTCTTTGCTGAGCACCACATAGTGAGACTAGCTTTGGTCTCTCTTCCTGTTCTTATAAGGCCACTAATGCCATCATGGGCCACCCTCATGACCTGATGTAATCCTGTGAGGACACCAGGCCCCAGTACTCTGAGAATAAGTTGAGTCATTCAGAAGGGAGCTGGGGAGAGCATACCTGCCCCTAACCTTCCCGCCACCTGTCCCTCTGCTCCATTTGTACTCTTCCTTCCACATGCTCTGGCTCCCCTGCCTTCGAATGAGACCACCTCTCCATCTATCAACAGCCCCACTTGCCCTTTAGAGCCCAGGCCAAAGGCTCCTCCTCCAGGAACCTGCCTGGAGCCCTGGTGGAACCAGACTCCTGTACTGCTTGCTACAGAGTGCTGACCACGCCCCTCACCATACCCTATTTCACATTCCTAACCATTCACGGCCATCTCACTTACGTCCTTCTGATGCCAGAGACAGTAGATTGATTCAAGCAAAATAAGGCCCTTCTTGACTCATAAGATGAAGAAGTCCAGGACCTGCTGACTTCAGGCACAGAAGGATCAGGGGCCTGAACGGCACAGTGGACCTGCTCTTCCCCATCGTTCACTCTCCTCTTGGAGGCTTTCCCACAGCATCCACAGGGACAGGGACATGTTTTGTCTGGTTCTGGAACTAAGCCAGCCAACTAAGCCCAACTCCAACTGAAAACCGAAGAGGCTCTTTGTCTCTGGATTGCAGCTCGTGGCTCTGATCAGATTGCCTGCCCAGCCTCGAGCCCATCAGGGTGACAGGTGGCATGAAGTGAGTCCAGGTGAGGCTGGAGGGTGCTGTTACCAGAAGCAGCAGAAACGACGTCGGTGGCGCGAAAGCCGCGGACTGTCCGCATCGGTTTCCCGCACGCACGGACTGCGAGTCCCTGGCAGAGTTGGCAGTTGTGCCTCATCATTTTGGTGTTCCCAGCACCTGACTTGGGGCCCAGCACATAGTAGGTGCTCAATCCAGGTTTGTGGAACAAATAGATGAGTGAAAAACGTAATGGAATACAGTAAAAGTCAGCAAATGTTTTCCGCAAAGGGCCGGAGGATAAACCCACCTGGGTTCCTCCCGCCCGCCTTTGCAGCGGAGCACGGCAATGCGAGCCCATCGGGGCTGCTGTTCCAATAAAACTTTATGCACAGTGACATCCGCAGCTCCTGCACCCGCTGAGGCACCGCCCCCGGGGCTGGCCCGGGAGCTGGCTTTGCAGACTCCTGCGACACACAGCAAGTGCCACGTCCCCGGGCTGAAAAATAGCCCAGGCGGGGTGGCGCGCCTCCTTCGGTTCACACCCCGCCGAGCCCACTTTGTGTGCGGCGCATTGTTGTGCCATAAACATGTGAAAAGGTGACATTTAATTTAGGTCGCACATCTGCAGCGGGCGGGGCGCCTTCATCAAGCTGTATTTAAATTTCTGCGTTCCACGCCGGCGCCTCTAAAATTGTTAAAGTGCGTCGCCTTCGCAGCTTTATTCCACCTCCCCTGCTCCAGCCGAGCTTGACGAGCCAGCGCCTGGCGTTTCCTCGGGGGCGGTGGCTTTGCCACGCGGGATCCCGCCGCCTGCAGCCGCTCCCGGGGAAGCCCAGACGGTCCCAGCCCCCGGGCCCTTTGTGACGGCGCCCGGCGGCAGCAATTGTGCTTGTAATCGACTGCCTCTAAGCAGGTGAGCATTTATCTCAGTCAGTTACCCCTTATAATTACTGTATTGAACCTAGTTGTCTATAAAATGAATGGTTTGTTCAGACACTTTACCCAAAGAGTTCATTAGGGGTTAAACAAAATGCAATCCCATTTGCAAAGAGTATAATAAATTGTTTCATCTGTGAATTTAGCTGTTCTCCCTAATGCAGACAAGGGTGTTACAGTGGCTTTCCCTTGATAGGGTTATGGGTTAATGAAATGCCTTTTCTGTTGCTTATTTTCCTCTCTTCTGTGCTGAGTGATAAGTAGCTAACCAACGAAGCTTGTAATTACAATCTTACAGAAACCGGGCCGATCTGTATATAAATCTCACCATCCAATTACAAGATGTAATAATTTTGCACTCAAGCTGGTAATGAGGTCTAATACTCGTGCATGCGATAATCCCCTCTGGATGCTGGCTTGATCAGATGTTGGCTTTGTAATTAGACGAGCAGAAAATCATTATTTCATGTTCAGGAAAAAATTAGGTTGGTGGGAAGTTAATTTTCTCACCGCTCTCTGAAGCGTAGACAAGAATTTAATGATTTAATCATGATTGTTAGCTCTTTTGCAATCAATTTGTAATGATTGTGTAGCAACTCTCTTCAAGGGAAACTGCTTTGGAGGGTAGTTTGCAAACAGCCGTCCAGGGGGGCTGGCCTTCGAGGGACACGTGACTCCAAGCCCATTAAAGCTGTCTTCATCCTGACTTGGAGAGCAGCGCCTTCCCATCCGGCCTGCGGAGACGCCCCCGCCCCAGCAGGGTCTGGGGAGATGGAGACGGTCGCGGTGTTAGACTTCCAAGGGACTCCAGGCCCATGCTAGGGAAGGCAGATGGGCTCCCAGCAGCTCAAACCACAAGAATAATGTCGTTGGTGCCTTGCAGGGTAGCCAATAAGCATTCTTTCAGTTTAGCTGTTTAATTCTAGCTTAGAGACTGCGCCACCTGGTTGGCCCCACAACCATCTCAGGTAGAGGTCTCCACCCCACCTCCTGAGAGGGACGGCCCCTCCTGGGGGCAGGAGGGGAGAAGGGCTGCGAAATGATACTGGCCAAATGAGATGGCTACATTGTGCGCATGTACGAATATGTAACAACAAATCCCTCCGCTGTGTACAACTGTAATGCCCAATTTTAAAACGTTAAAAAAAAAAAACAGACACTCCTCCTATCTCAGCCTGCGTGCCTCCTTCAGGAGCCGAGGTCCCAAAGAAGCTCCCCTTCCATGAGTGAACCACGGCCTCTTGGGGAGGCCAAGAGTTGCAGGTTTGGGGACCCCCTCTGGCCAGGCCAGCTCAGATCCTACCTGGGTGGGACAAGGGCAACAAGGTCCTGACTGACAGCGGCCTTCACAATCCGCTCCTCGGCCTCGACCTGCTCGCTACTTGGCAAGTGAAGGCTCCTTGGAGACCCGCAGTACCAAGGTCCAGTCAGTTCAGAGACTTCACCTTTTCCAATAAAGATCAGGACAACCTTTAACTTCAGGCGACTTCCTTTTGCAGGCCTGTTAAAACCCTTGAGACTGAGATGGAGACCGCCGACCTCTTGCTCGAAAGGAAAGGTAGAAGGAGAACAAACTCTAATTAATATTTCAATAAATTACCCCCGTATTGACTCGGGCTTCCTCCTGTGTGTTCACTCAATGATTTATTTTCCCAGTGCCCCAAACCCCCATTTCCCTCTCAATACTGGATAGTGTGGTTATCACTCGGAGGTGTCTGGTTGTTCGTTCGAGTCAATTCTAGATTTTATTAAGCTCTAGCCAGATGCTTAAGGCTCTCTGTGCTGGGAGGCGGGTGGGGAGGAGGAGATGACAAACAGTGTTAACATTTATTACTACATTTTATTGAATTTCATTGACTCCGTCAATGGTAAAATGCATCATTATTTTATGTACTGAGAAAGCAAGGAGTCATTGCCAAATAAAGTATGTACAATGCTTCTTGAATCATTTAGAATTTTTACTTCATACTTAATGAATATGCTCTTTCATACTTAGGTAAACATAAGATTTTTGTCATAAGTCACTTTCCCGCAGACATAAAAAGGAAAATACAAGTGAAATAAATTGGCAAAGGTTGTCCTGGATCTTCTTCATCTTCAGAGACCAACTTTCTGAGCGGAGTCATTGATGTCTGGGTTTCCTTTTAAGAATGCGGCGCTGTTATCGTCCAGCTTTTCTTCCAGGAGCGATGACACGCTCGCACACACTCTGTGGCACTCGCAGGCAGCCCGGGTAACGTCATCATTGCTCCCGGCCAACGCTGACGCCAAGGTCGAGGGTGTTCAAATATCTTCAAAAAGCACTCATCTCAAAATGGGTGGAATGCCATTAGTATCCGGTCTCGGACACCAAGGGCGGTCTTTCAGCCAGGGCAGGTGGGGTGGAGGCGGAGGGGTCTTGAGGTGGGCGTGGCAAGGGAGAGAGAGCAAGGTCAAGGTCTGCGGTTCCGCTTCAGTGCAGATGTGAGATCCTCTGCTGGGTCGCGAGGGCTGAACTCTGAACCCGGAGTTCCAGACGCCTAGGTGGGGAAGATCCCTGGCCAGTTCCTTAAGACGGGAAGCCCAGGAGGAAACGAGGAGAGCTCTGATGCGGGCAGGTCCCTGGAGTGCCCAGAGTGCAAGTAAAGCAAGTGGAGCAGAGGGCCGGTGGGCCATGGGAGAGGGCACCGGGCACCATCAAAGTGGGCAGAGGTCTCCACTGCAGCCAGGGGGGCTTCCTGGCCACACCCTGCTCATGCCTTCTCCTGGTCTCTGCCCATGCTATTTGTCCTACTTGGATGCCCTTGTTCCTCACCTCTCTCTCCTCAAGTACTGTCCTGGTGCTAATGCCGCCATTAGGGAGGAATGTGGCTGTGTATTAACATATAGATTTCTTGAGGGACTTTTCAACTTACATGCAACTGTTCCTCCACTTTCAGTATCCAGTTGCACTGCACTTGGATTTTATTTCCATGTTTTTGTGAGTTCCATCCTGCCTCAGGGCCTTTGCACACACTTGTCCTGCTGCCAGATATCTGTTTCCCTTTCTCCTTGTCCCACAGGTGTGGTCTCAAGCATCATATCTTCAGGGAATGTTTTCCAGTACCCTAAGCAGATCACCCCTTCCACGGAGGGCTTCTCCCAGCATCACGACGCTCTTCTGCACAACACTTGTTACGATTTCAATTTCATTGTATGATCGTCTCACAGATATCTGCATCTTCCTCCATAGTGTTGGCTCCTACTGAAGGGCTATATTTGCTTTGCTTCCCAGACATGGTACGTTTGCAAGGGTTCATTCTCACCCTCTAGTCTGGGAATGGCAGAAAGCAACTCCAGTCCCTGCTGAGGGTCTTACATACACCATAGAATGAACCACAGAGAACCTGGTGAGCCCTTTGGAAAATGATGACGAATGGCATTGGTTGGAGTGTTCCTCCTCTTTCTCCCAGGCTTTCAACTCTCAGTTCCAGCCACTGGGCGCTTTGTTCTGGAAAACTGCCTCCTGTTTTCCACCCATTGCCTTGAGGCCCCATGATCCCATTCTGCCTGGTTTCCTCTCCTGATGACTCCAGGGTCATTCATCTGGACTCTGTAGCTGTGCTGAGAACCCCCAAGAAAGAGGAGGTGGGCAAGACCCTTTTATTCAGCCATGTAGGGGCCAAACACTTGGAGGGTATCCAAGCCGTTCTTGGGGACAGTGAGCCAGTTCATCAGCTCTCTGCATGTCTTTCTCTTGACCTAGATTTCTTTCCAATCATTGATTTAGTTTCTCTTCTTTCAAATAAGAAATTAAAAATGTGATAAAGTAATCATGGTGTGAAAGCACCATCTTCAGAGTTATAAACTTCATGGTTCAGCAGCGTTGAGCACATTCACCCTGTTGTGCCACGTCATCGCCATGTGTCCATAGATGTCTGTCCCCATTAAACCCTAACTCCCCATCCCATCCTCACCCTCGGCCCCGGGTGCCCACCATGCTGCTTTCCGTCCACACATCTGACTTCCATACATGCCTAACAGAAGTGGAACCAGACGGTATTCCTCTCTTTGTGACCAGCTTACTCCCCTAAACACAATGTCCGAGAGGGTCCTCCACCTGGGAGCCTGGGTTAGACTCTCTTTCCTTGTTAAGTCTGACCCTGGTCCAAGGTGTGCACACCACCTTCCGTTAGCCATTCATCCACTGACAGATGCTTGGGTTGCTTTCACCTTTTGGCTCTTGTGAAGAATGATATTGTCAACACGGGCATACAAGTAATTCCTCCAAGACCCTGCTGCTCTTTCGCATCTCCCCAGGAGTGGAATTGCGGGATCATGGGCAATGCTGCTTAGGTTTTTTGAGGACAGGCCGCCATATTGTTTTCCACAGCAGCTGTATTGATCTCCATTCCACCCACCAGGCACAGCGCTCCGTGTCCCCACATCCTCACCAGCCCTTGTTACGTTCTATGGTTCTGCCTTCATTCAGTAGCCATGGTAATGGAGTTGAGCTGTAATTTTTATTCTTGAACCCAGAAGGCCCACCTGTAACTCTTCCTATTGAGAAAAGAATTTGGCTTTATTTTTGGTGAAGCTCAGCAAATAATGCTGAAGCACCTTCTATGGACAAGAGAGCTACGTCAAGGGCTTTGTAGGCAGGAAGCAGGGATAATCAGGAAGGTGGTGTCCGAGTCCCTGTGTCCCCACTGCCTGGCGGTGCTCGTCACTTCTCTGTTGAGCTTTACCTGTGACCTAAGAATGACAGTCATGGGTCTACTTCACAGGACCCTTGTGAGGACTCATTTATCTGATGCATGTGGAGGGACGGGGCTGTGCCTGGCGAGGGCTTCTTTTCCTTATTCTGAATCGTCCTTATTTGCTACACAGGACAGAATAGCAGCACGCACTTCTTTCCTGCCATGGGGCACCAGCAGGACCCTCTTGGGCATCAGTGGGGTTCCCTCCCAGGCCCCGTCTAGCCCCGGGAGAAACGCCCAGATACTATCAGAAGTCTCTCTGGGTAATGGCAGTGTGGACTTCTTCTTCCACCACCCCCCATTTTACAAGCTTTGAAGAGTGAACATAATTATTTTATCACCATTGTCAAATGCTATCATAATAGGGATGGTGTTCAAATTACCACAGACTTCTAGTTTAAAATAATGAAGTCACTTTTCTCTCCTCTCTGCCCTTAAAATCCATGTAAGCCAATCACAGATAAGGAAGTGCAGCGATGACCTTGGGTTTCGATGTCCTGGCCCTTCTTTCTCGTGTAGGGGACAGAGGATGGTGGGGAGATCGGCAGACCCCTCCTCAGACTCCAGGCGGGACCTCTTTTCTTGAAAAGTAAGAGTCCCCTCCAGCCAGGCGGCTGCCTTGGTGAGAGCAATGGGAGATGAGGGTGGGGCGGACGGGAGCGGCTGGCTGGGCAGACCCGTTTGATTTGTGAGGGCAAGGGGAGCAAGCAGGGACCCCGAGCCCAGTGCAGAGTGAGGAGAGCTGAGGCCCTGGGCTCTGAGCACACAGTGACAAGGCGCCCGAGGCCCCGGCTCTAAGGAAGGCCGGGCCTCTCCAGCGCCCCTGCGCCCTCCCGGGCCTCCCTCACTCCCAGCCCCGCACTTTCTGCATCTAAGGAGGGAGAGTCAGAGGGGACCATCAGGGGCCCTGTGTCCACACTGGGGAAAATCAAGGTGGACGGAAACAGAAGCAAAAGCAGCAGCAGGGGAATGCCCACCACGGGAAGGCTGACCAGACGAGGAGGAGGGCCAGACCAGCATCCATCCGTTCCTCCAGAGACTTGCTGGACAACACGCCATCCAAACCAGACAGACACACAGACAAAGACACAGATAGTTGATGCAAACCAAGTAAGCAAAGCCCAGGAGAGCGACGGTGGGAGTCTTTAGAGTCAGATGCTAGGATGGAAGCGGCGGGAACCTCATGGAACAGACAGGATGTGGCCAAGAGGTTAGGGAGGACCGTGAAGGGACATGGAGGAGAATGCAGGATATGACCCTAGCAATGAGAGAAGACCACCGACGTGGAGCACAATGAGGCCACACACCCATCAACGTGGGACCCGAGGAAAAAAACAGAAGAAAGAGAGCAGAGACCCTCAGAAGCAGTCAAGGAAACATCTGTGAGATGAAGGCTCGGACTGTGTGTTGAACCGGAGCAGAAAAATTGCATAGGTTTAAGGATCTCTCGATGTGGTTCTTTAAAAGAGGAAAAAGGGCCCAGGGAGGTGGTGCACGCCTGTAATCCCAGCAGCTCAGGAGGCTGAGGCA
The DNA here is from genome assembly GCA_020662805.1 of Glaucomys volans. Classification (NCBI taxonomy): domain Eukaryota; kingdom Metazoa; phylum Chordata; class Mammalia; order Rodentia; family Sciuridae; genus Glaucomys; species Glaucomys volans. Next base: position 109,666 of record JAJEJO010001499.1, on the reverse strand, counting down.
GGAGGATCGAGAGTTCAAAGCCAGCCTCAGCAATTTAGTGAGGCCCTAAGCAACTGTGAGACCTTGCCTCTGAATAAAATATAAAAAGGGCTGGGAATGTGGCTCAGTGGTTAAGCATCCCTGGGTTCAATCCTTGGTATAAAAAAAAGGTGGGGGGTTGGAAAGATCACATGGTCATGTGGTATTTTGGGTGTTGGGGGGAATAAACTCAAGTACAAGGAGAAAAACTGGGGTCACCCTCAAATTTATTCACAGCAATTTGCAGCTCATAAGATAATGGAGCTATATTTATAAGAAAAAATAAGACCTGAACATTTCTAGCCAGTCGCCTTGTCCTTCAAAGATAGCACTTATCATCCAGGGCCGAAGAATTTAAGATGCGAGGACCAATGGATCCACCTGGAAAAAGACAGAATGAAGGAAACAGGTAATGAGGTCCAGCCAACCACAGATGAATCCAAGAGGAGCAGTGGGAGGTGGGGTAAGAGGGGGTGAGAGTCCTCACCCCGTGTCAGTAGATAACTGAACAGCCATGCGGATTTTGGCACAAAGGAGAACGTAGGTGCTGCTCACCCAAAGTGCAGGATTCGGAGCAGGACCTGAGAATTGGCCGTGGGGTGCTAGTCCGCAAAGGCTGCTGGGAGAGGGACCTGCAGTGGGAATGGCTCGAAGCCATAGGAACTTCTCACCGCACAGTTCTGCTGTCCAGAAGTCTGAGGTCAGGGCGTTGGTGGGGTTGGTTCCTGAGGGCTGCGGATGGTTTGCTGGAAGTCTTTGGTGTCCCTGTCTCTGACTTCTTCACCTGGCCTGGGGCCTCTGTGTACCTGGCTCTGTCTCCAAACACCCCCTTTCATAAGGACATCAATCATACTGATTAGGGTCTGCCCCAGTGACCTCATGTCAACTTGATTATCTCTGAAAAGATCCTAAGGTCACACCCTGGGGGACTTGCAGACAGAGCTTCAGCATATGAATTTTGGGGAGTTGCAATTCAACCCTCAGCAAGAGGGGAGGAGGAGAGGAAGAGGGAGAGGATGCAGGCGGTTAAGAGGTACTATGGGAAGTGGACATCTGGAGGCTTACAGAACGAAGCCACTCCGACCTCAGCATTTGGCAGTGCCTGGAAACTTTGATTGTCGTGACTTGGAGCTGGTGGGTGTGGCCTGCTTCCCTTGGTGGACACCAGGGATGCTGTGCATGTCTTTCCAGGGATGGGACAGCTTCTTATGCCACTAGCAAAGAATGACCCCATCCAAAGTCTCTGAGAGCCGCGTTGGAAGCATCCTTTACTGGTGGAATGGACAGAAGGCAGCAGTCAGGGGGCGGGGAGGTGAAGCTCCAGTTTTGCCCTGACTGTGCCAGGGCTCATGGACATGGGCAGCTTTCCTGGGGATATTTATTTAAGCCAAGATGGGGACACTGCTAGGAATCATCTCCCATGGGGGCATTTTAGGCTCTGCATGAAGCGAGTGGGGTCCCGGCAGGCTGCCCAGTCGGGTGCAGCCATTCTGCATCACCTGTCACCAGCGTGATCAGTCCCTGACGTGGCCACCCTGAGCCACCTGTTGTCAGCACGAGCAGCCCCAATGCTCCTCTGTGCCTGCATCTTGGGTCCCCTCTCCATCAGCTCCTGAAGTCCCCTGACTGCTCGCCCCACCCTGGGAGACTTCTTGGCTCCACGTCCCCTCCCCTGGAGCCACCTCCACTTGGCCATCTCTCCCGACTTCCTCTGCAGATTTCTGCTCTCCCTGGTCTAGAAGCTGCACGTGGGGTCCACCCTGGAGCCCACCAGTCCCTCTGCTCTGCCGGGGCCCGAGTGCCAGGAAGCCTCTCTCCGCGCCTCTTTGAGATGCCCGGGAGGAGCTCTCAAGCGCTCTTTGCTGAATCACAGAAGTGTTTCTCGGCCACTCCACGGGCGCTCGGTACCTACGCCACCTCCCTGGGCAGTGGCGCCCCTGACTGCGACCGTAATTCATCCCACTGGAGCCGACGAGCCTGCTCCCATTTATCTGCACATTATGAGCCGTATCACCCCACTTACCCTCCGGACAGTAAGTGGTTTGAAAATACAACTGTAACAAATATCCGAGAGAGGGAAAGAGAGAGGGAAAGGAGAGAGAGGAGGGGTGTCAGACCTCTAAGTTCAGAACCCAAAACCTCAGATAATGAATAAATAAATACTCTTGAATCATCTCCAGCAGCAGCAGCAGCAGCAGCAACAGGAACACCGAGGCTCCTGGATTGACGCCTCCTGCTCTCTTGCTCCTTCTCTGCTCTTGATTTTTTTGGGGGGTGCAGCACGAGGGATTGAACCCAGGGCCTCGAACACACCTTCCCTGCTCTTAAATCTGAGTTCTCCAAGAATGGCGCTAACTCGGGGATCATTCTCCAGTTAAGAGGAATAATGGCACTGCTGGGTTGGCTTTGACCTTCAAATTCTGAAAGACCCAGCTCCTGCTTTCCCCCTCTCCCATGTCCCCAGGGAAGGACAGGAGAACAGAAAAGGACCCCAGGTAGCCCCTTCCCCCTTTGTGAAGACTGGAATGACTCTCAAGGAAATGGGCAGCTCAGGAAGGTAGGTCCTCTTTTTCTACATCCTAAAGCTCCTACGAAGCAGAACTTGAAAGTGAGGCTTCTAAAACCCCGTGTGGCTTGGCCAATGCCACCCCACATTTTGGTGAGTAGTTTAAAACTCCACCCCAGCTATGACATGGCTCAGCTGGCCAGTGGTTCTCGTGTGGAGAGAAGGCACCCTTTCCTCTGGGCAGATGTGGCCCCGTGCTGGTTTGCACGATTGTGTGTGTGTGTGTGTGTGTGTGTGTGTGTGTGTGTAGTGTCCAGGCTGCTTTTTAGTAGCCAGTTGCAAATCTTTGTGCAGTGCACATCTTGCACGACCATACTTGACAGCTTGCTATGACAAATCAGGAAAGTCTTCTTCCCGTGTGTGCTATGGGAAAGCTGGAGTTGTATCTAGAAAGTTGGCATCCTGTACCGAAGCCAGGAGGTTACAGAATGGTAGGGCTCAGCCCCAGGGGCTGGTCTGCCCCCAGACTGCAGTGGGAGGAACCCACCCAGGAGAAGGGCTCAGGGCTAAGGATGCAGAGTGTGCCAGCCCCTAGCCCCTAGTCCCTGCATTGGTTGGCCAGCCACTGGAAGGGGACTCACCTGGCTAGGGCAGGGCAGGAAGCATGGACCAACTAAAGACAGGGCCACTGCCCACATGGCAGGATCTGGCTGTGAATGTGGTCATGACTCAGATCACGCCTTGGACCCTGGTTCTGTCGCCGCGATGGACGAGGTCTTTACCTAGCAAGTGTTCCCTCCGCAAACCTGATGGGCAGAGTGTAACTCTGGGCTCAGCCATGTGACTGTCTTTGACCAATGGGAGGCTAGCCATTGTGAAGCCCCAGAGGCTTGACCCTGCCAGCCGGGCTGGGCTCCTTGTTCTGCCCCTGCCCTGGGGACACATCCCAGGGAGCGGGGATTTGAATGTGTTCCCAGGAATTCCTGTGCTGGAATTTAATCCACCACATCCATGGTGTTGGGAGGTGGGTCTTTGCGAAGTGATTAGGAATAGATGGGGTCACAAGGGTGAACCCCATCATGGCTCTAGTGGTTTTAGAAGGGGAGGAGGGGAGACTGAGCCACCCTGCTTGCCATGTGCCACGTTGTGATGTACCATGAAGGCCCGTCCCGGACGCCAGCGTGTGCCCTGGGACTTCCCAGCCTGCAGCACTTGAGTCGAAAAACTTCTATTTTTATAAATTACCTGGTCTCTGCTATTTTGTCATGCCAACTGAAAGCAGAAATAAAGACGAGACACCATCATGGCGACTTCCCTCCAACCCCGCCTCTCACCGTGAAGGACAACTGAAGCTTGCTGACGTGGGCCTCTTGAGCTGGCCTCCAGGTGTTGGTCTCCGGGGTCCCCGTCTCATGCTCATCCTGGAGCCACTTGTTAATGTGATTCTGATTTCAGTGTCTCCTCATGGAGGCCGAAGCCAGTGGTGCCCAGTTCAAGGGCCCCTGCGGGTCAGTGGCAGTGAAGAGCTGAGATTTCCACCTGGCCTGTGTCCCCTGTGGGGACCAAGAGGAGCTGCCGGGACCTTCTTCCAGTCAGACTGGGCCCAGCGGAGGGTCCAGGCCTCTAGGCCACCTGGGCCGCTGGGGAGGGGAGGGTGGCCCAGCCGGGAGCTCCTGGTGCTCGCGACGGTCGAGGAGCTAGCTCCCCATCCGGGCCCTCCTCCCTCCCTATTACCTATTCATCAAAAATCGCTTGGCGTTTGTGCATTTTTCATTACAAGAGTCAACATTTGCCACGTTAATAAAGCAAGGGCTGCTTTTCTCCTCTCAGAAATGGAATATGTAACGACGTGGCCCCTTTGATGTTTCCCAGCCAATACAATATGTATCCGAACGAGGCTGAAAGACGGCCTGGTGGCCAGGCCAGGCCAGGCCGGGTGTGGCGAGCGGCGGAGGGTCCGGCGGTGCTTCCGGAGCAGGCAGAGCCTAGGCAGCCGGGCTCTCAGGACAGCCCCAGGCTCTGTGGCCTTCTCCCCATCCCGGCCCCCGAGAGAGACCTCACTGGAGCCAGAAGAGCAACTCGCAAGACTCTTTCACCCCTGGAGTCACCCCACCTGCGACTGTGACATCCACAGTGGACAGGTTGACCTGGGGGCCTGAGGACAGTACGAAGCCCAAGTCCTGGACCAAGGCTGGGGTGCGGGTCAGCTGTAGGGTCAGCTCACAATGTCATGGAAGAAGGGGGGCTGGTGGCGGAAGACACGCCCCTTCCCTGTGGGCCACTTGTCCCCCTTGGGCAGGACCTTGAGTGTGCATCTGCTGAGACGGGACTGGCTTTGTCACCAGAAGCAGCTTCCTGTCCCAAGCACCTGTGAGGCCCGTACTGTGAGAGGCACCCCCGGGACGAGCTGGTGGGACCCTCCCCATCTTTGTCCCCATGGAGCTGACACTCTAGTTGTAGAGAGGAGCCCGCTGTGACACCTGAGAGTCCGAGGCTCCATTCAAAGCCCTGCTTGTCGTGGGAGCCGCTTCAGGTAGTGGTAGGAAAGCCACTGGGGGCTCTCCTGTCTCTTGTGAGCCCATGGCGGCCACATCCTGTCCCCAGAGAGCGCTCTGACCTCAGAATAATTGAGACATAAGTGGCAGATCGCACCCACCCCACGTCCACCTCTAGGAGGGATGGAAGAGAAAAGCCACCAGTGTGCTCGGTCCCCCCGGCTCCTGCCAGCTGCCTGCCACCTCGCGTCCTCCTTTGGGGCAGTGCCTGGATTGGCTCTTTGGGAGGGTGCACTGGCTCTTCTAGTCCCTGGCTGTGTGGCCTTGGGCAAGCCACACACCCTCTGGGTCGCAGTCTCTTCATTTGTAAAGTGGGAATGAGGACATACCTGTCTCACGGGGAGGCCGGGTCCTGAGTGTGGTATCTGCATGTCACCATCACTCATGACTGAGGGCTGTCATGGTCCAATCCCTGCAGGCCATCACCTGTCCCCATCCTTCCCACACATCCTGCAGGTTGGGGACTATGAGCAGAAATGCAGCCAGAGTCCCCAGGGCCTTGGAGGGCTGGGAAATTGGGAAGGGGGTGGCCCAATCTTGGCCTCAGAGCCTGCGGTGGGTGGGGCAGGCTCTCACCGCCACCCCAGGTGCTCTGCTCCAGCCCGGGTCTGCCACTGCATCAAGCTAGGCTGTTTGCCAAAGGGCTCCAGACCGTCCACTCTCTGGAAGATCCTGATACCCGGAAGGGCATGGAGACTCTTGAGGTGGAAGGAGGGAGCCTTAGGGTTCTAGAGAGGCATCGGGGGAGGAGCTGGAGCCCCTATCGGAAGTTCTGGAGAATCTGCTGTGCTGCCTCAGGAGCCTCACCTGGGAAGCGGAGCGCCCACCACCCACTGCCTCCTGAGTCGCAGGGTCCATTGAGGGGCCACGCGTGCAGGGTGTCAATACCAGATCAGACCACCCTCCAGCGTCAGTTCCTGGGGAAGGAGCGATGGCGACAGAGCCTGAGAGCTGCAGCAAGGCCCAGCGCCCTGAGCCGTCCAGGCTGGGGACCAGGCGTTAGGGAGAAAGACAACGCACAGATTCGTCAAGAAGAGCCCTGGACACTGGGCCGCGTGTCTCCTGAGGTCTCCTGTCTCAGCACCTGCTTTCTTGCTCTGAAGCCTTCCGGCTTGGAAAATCAATTCTATACTCACCTCAATGTGAAGAAAATGAGAGCATATAACCAAGCATCCTTAGATGGGCTGGAAAAGCCCCTAGAGGATCTGAGAGTTTTCTTATGACCTAAATAAAGGGAAGGAGATAACTGTGGGATTATCTGCAGAATGAGCCAGGTGGAGGAAGCAGTATGGGCAAAGGCCCTGTGGCAGCTATGGACTTTAGGCATTGGAGGAACAGGAAGACTAATAATGTAGTTGGAGCAAGGTAGGAAGAGGGAGAGGGTGGTGCAGACGGAGGGCCTGGGGCAGCACCAGACCACAGAAGGCCGCTGGCCCAGCCCAGGAAGGCCTTTGAAGCTCTGTTCTCTAGGACAGGAGTCAGCAAACTTTCTCTCGGGAAGGCTGTGGTACATGATTTAGACCTTGCAGGCCCTAACGGCTCTGCTGCCCTGACGTCATTGTTTAACGATGCTGTTATAACACGAAAATAGTCATAGGTGATATGCAAATGCAGGAGGTGCTGTTCCAATAAAACTTTATTTACAAGAACAGAGTTCAGGCCTTGCAGAATGGGGGATGATTTGACCTCAGGCCGCAATTTGTTGACCTGGTTTTAAATAATAGGAGTCTAAGGAGGGATTTTATGATCCGCCCAGTGTGACTGGATGCGATCTTCCTTGTTAAAGGAATCTCCTATTGCTGGGAGGATAATGGATGGCAGTTAGGAAACAGAAATGCCTGTTTTTAAAAACCCACTGGCCTTGAACCTGGAGGTTAGCAGAGGGGAGGGAGACGAGAGACGGATTGGGGAGAGCTCAGACGGGTTCCTATTGAGCTCGGTGGCTCTGAGGTGTGATTATGAGCACTGTCATCTTGGCTTGTCACAGGGCTGGCTAGCCGGGCAGCCACCGGACCCAAACACAAGGCTTTGCAGAAATTGCCTTCCTAGTTCAGATCACTTAGAAAAGCCCAGGCTGCAATTATAAAGCTTCATAGCTGTGCAGCATCCATAAAAAGAGGTAATTTTAATATTTGGTTCAACTTCAAAGCAGTAACTTAGAATTATATATACCCCATTAAAATATAATGTTTTTCCCCCAAACTAATCAAATGGCTAAATCAATTGTTGGTGGATTGCCAGTGGCCTGAGGATCAATGGGAATAGAAAATGTATTCTATATTTTCCTTGTTACATAGAGTTAGAGCACATATTTTATTAATGTTCATCCTTTAGAGACCAGATTTGTGCGTTCGCTAAAATAAACACTATGGTCTTTAGGGTTTGGTTGGATGGAAAGCACAGAAGTATAAGAGTAAAGAATGGTTCACTAGGAAGCAGCCATCCCAGACCTCTCATGGCTGATGGGAGGCACCCAGGGCTGGGAAACAGAGACCTGAGTCCTGCATCTACCACTCAGGAATTCAATGACTCTGGAATATGTCCTTTCTCTTCTTAGTCTCTCCATTTGTCAAATGAAGAATGTGGACATGATCAGAAAAGGCATATAGGTTTTGTACTAATTTAGTTCACCTAGTAGGTACTGTAAGGAGTTTTGCTTGGGGAAAGATTCTGAAACCATACCTGGCTTTAGAGGAAGGTGTCATGGTTAATATTATTTGTCAACTTGTCTAGGCTAAGGGACGCCCAGATAGCTGGGTATACTGGTCTGTTTGGTGTTCCTATAGTAAAATTCCTGAGGCAAGCTAAATTTATAAAGAAAAAAGGTTTATTTAGCTCAAAATTCTAGAGATTCAAAGTCCAAGCTTAGGCAACTCCATGGATTTCAGTCTCTGATGAAGGCCACAGGGCGTGTCACGTCATGGTAGGAGTGGGTGAGGAAGAATGGAGTGTAAGGTCATGAACCAGGAGAAAATGGTGTCAGTCTTGGTCTGAGAACCAGGAGTGCTGATGTCCAAGGGCAGGAGAAGGTAGAAAGTGTCTTGAATCAGGAAGTCAGAGAGCTGGGCTTGGGCTTTTATAACAATCCTCTTGCCAGAACTGATCCAGGCCCCATGAAAATACCTTAATCCCCCTTGAGGGCACTCCTCTGATTAACCTGAGAACTTCCCATTGGGCCCCGCCTCTTAAAGGCTCCACACCAGCTCCCAATACCATCTCTCTGGAGATTAATTTCCTGACATGTAAACCTTTGGTGGGATAAGTATTCTACAAACATAGCGCTGGTAAGTGTTGTTTCTAGAAAAGATTTGTATTTGAATCAGTGGACCGAGCAAAGAAAAACCACTGTCACCAAAGAGTGTGCATCTTCCCATCCACCAAAGACCCAAGTAAAACAGAAAAAGGTAGATAGAGAAGGGCAAATTCTCTCTCTCCATCTTTTCCTGCCCTTGGACATGGACTCTATGGTTCTTAGGCCCTTGGACTCAGACCAGGACTTCCACCATTGTTCCCAGTTCATGGCTCTTTGGACTTCACCCTGATTGGACCACTGGCTTTCCTTGCTCTCCAGCTTGCAGATGAGATGACTTCCTGTCGCATGACTCAATTCCGATCTCTCTCTCTCTCTCTCTCTCTCTCACACACACACACACACACACACACATGCACACTGGGTCTGTTTCTCTGGAGGACCCAGTCTAATACAAAGGGGCACACTGTGATTGATTAGTAATGTCTGCTGTGGACACGGGTGAAGCATGCTGGAGATCGGTTCATTGTGATCCCTGGAGTAGATGAATTCTAAAGTCCCTTCTCTTCTAACAGACTGAGAAGGGCCTATTGGTCTCATCCAACAATCCTCCTCTATGATTTGCAGGATCCTTGGCTTCCGTGGGTGTGTTTTTATGTGTGTCTTTGGCCAGTGTTGGTTGCCTGGGCCTCCTTGGGGAGCACAGTCCATGCTGTGTATCCACAATTCAAGTCCAAATGCCAAGGTGCATGCTGTGCACTGGACAGTACAGATTCAAAGCTTCCTCACCATGACCGCAGGGACTGTGGAGAGGGACATTGAATTTAAAGAGGGACCATCAAGTAACAAAATACCACCTGTGTCTCCCTGATTTCCCACCTTATGAGGAAGCAATCAAGAGGGAGCTCATTCTCAACTGCTGATCTCTCTTCCCCTGGTGAGCATGACCTCCCCCTTGGCAGCTGTAGACAGCAGTGACTTCTAGGCAACAGAGAAAGGGACAGGAAAGTTATTGGAACGAGCTCCCTGGGCTGATGGGAATGCTGGAGGATTGGCTCAGAGAAAGGAGAGTAGGGTCCTGAAGTAGAACTGTCTTGTGGGGGAGAGTCCAGTTGGCCCACCTTGAACTCCATTCTCTTCCCTTGGTAGCAGAAACTTTTGATTTACAGACCTTCACAATGGAGGAGAGAGAATATCTCAAAAGAATAGAATGCAGATGACAGCCAAAGGGGGTCGGTGAATGTTGGGACCTCAAAACCAGACCACGTCTGGAGCCTCAGCCCTTCCAGCTCCTCCACCTTGATGGTGGGCAGGAGCTTCCTCCACCCTTAGTGAAGGGTTATCCGAGGCTGCTCTCTCTGCTGTTTTCAGATGGCAGGGTCTGCCCACACCCACTATGTTAGTTTCCTGTGGCTTCTGTAACAGATCACCATGAACTTGATGACTTCGAACAGCAGAAATGTGTCCCCTCACTGTTCTGAGGGTAAGAAGTCCAAAATTGTCAGCAGGGACGTGGTCCCTCTGGAGGCTCCTGGGGAGAATCTGTTCTTTGCTTCTTCCTTCTGATGGTGACAATTGACATCCCTCGACTTCTGACTCCATCATCTCCCTGGTGGCATTGCCTTCTCTTCTGTCCATCTTAAATCTCACTCTGCCTTCCTCCCATAGGAACTTATCATTGGATTAGGGCCTCTCTGGATAATCCAGGAGGATCCCTTCATCTCAAGATCCTTCACTTAATTGCATCTGCAATTAAAGTCATATTCGACAGGTTTCGGGATTAGGATACATCTTTCCTGGGTCCACCATTCAACCCAATTCTCCTATGCTGGACAGTCTTCTTCCCTGTGACCTATCTGCTTTCCCCAGGATTCCAATGGTGGGGAACATTCTTACATTTTCCTAAATTCTTTTCATTGTGTTTTCTATGTCAGGTAGACATGTTTTGTTGGAGTTTTGTTTCCTGTATTTTTTATTGGTACATTATAGCTGTATATAGTGGTGGGATTTGGTGTTACATATTTGTATGTGCACACAATATAATGATATAATTTGGCCAGTATTTGTTAGAGTTATTGGTATCCAGAGTTCCTGCCATGAGCAAGACTGGTCTAATCCTTATAACAACTCTACTAGGAGAGACTGGTTTCCTGATCCCCAATTCCCTGTGGTCCAGAGGGTACATGACTCCCTGTCCTAAGAAGCAATGGAGCAGGATTTCCACCTGGCCTCCCTGACTCTCTCACCTGAACACTTTCCAGCATGAGCATCTCCTATTTGACAATTCTGGTGATTTTTTTGTAGACATATCTTTAAAAAACTTGAAGGAAATCCCCTGAAGATTGGGTAGGAGGACAATATGAATGTCATCTCCTGATGTCACACCTAAGGTTGTCCTTCCCTGCTGCCCAAATGGCCTGATTTGCAGGCTGGGCTGGAACACTGGGAGTCTCTGCTTTCTCATGGAGAGTTTGAGGGCATCATCTGTGGGCAACCTGCCTTTCCAGTGGCTCATCCACAGTTCCTCCAAGAGGACCCAGGGACAAACGCAATTTCTTGTAGTCCTTCAGAGTTCCTCTGTAAAAGTGGGAGACTTGGATCCCTTCCAATGAAGGTTAGATTTCCTCCTACTCCCAAGGGGCTGCCATCAACCTTCAGGTGCCAAAGAGGTGGATAACAGGGCCCAGCATCCCCCACACAGGGTGGTATCCAGAATCCATGATTGAAACTTTCTACATAGGCTCCTGGTCTGGGCTGTGCATTCACTCTGCAAGGAGAACTCTAACTGGTTACTGCACTGTGGAGATTGAGAGTGTGGTGTGCCCCTCAGCCTCAGTAATGATGGAACGGGAAAGAGCTGAGCAGCGTAAAGTCAGAAGACATTCTCAGAGATGCAGATTGCCCCAGCTCAAGCCCGTGGCTTCCCTTCGAACTTGGAGGTCTATTAGTATCCACGCAGTTAAACATTTTCATATTGCAGATGGGACAACCAAGGCCCAAAGAAAGACCAAGACCTACCTAAAACCCCACAGAGCTCACCTTTCCTGTCTCAGTCCCTGGTTGCTTTCCCCAACTCCCCAAGTGGGCTGTGTAAAGCAGTGGACAGGCCCAATGAGGGGGCCTGTGCAGACAGCCAGAGATGGAGTCCAGCAATTAGTCTGGAAAGTGACAAGCATGTGAAAAATTACCACAAGAAGAAACCTAGACATTCCACAAAGAAAATTACACCTCCTCACAGCCTCAAAGGTTCCCCATAAAGGATCCTGGCAAAATATCCAAGAGCACATGATATCCTGGTATTCCTTCACAGGCTGCACTTAAATGTTTTCACCTGGGGAAAAGTTTTGTTTTATCCATTTGAAAAATAAGAACCATCAACTGAACAGTTCAAAGGGAATGCCACGTTTGCAGAGAAGCAACATGCATTCACTTTCCTGTTCTTTCATTTCTCAAGCCTTATTTTAGTCATATTATGTGCTAAGCACTAAGGAGACAAGAGTGAACAAGAAAGACCTAGTCCTGGCCTTAGGATGATGAGGATGGTGGTGAAGGAGGTGATGGTGGTGATGGTGATGGTGATGATGGGGATGATGGTGCTGGCAATGGTGGTGATGATGATGATGGAGACAGTGATGATAGTGTTGGTGATGATGATGATGGTGATGATGGAGATAGTGATGGTGGTGGTGATGACGGAGATGATGGTGATGGTGATGATGGTGAGGATGGTGATGATGATGATGGTGGTGATGGTGATGATGGTGATGATGGAGATAGTGATGGTGATAATGATGATGGAGATAGTGATAATGGTGATGGTAATGATGGAGATGGAGATGGTGGTGGTGGTGATGGTGATGGTGATGATGGTGATGATGGAGAAGATGGTGATTATGGTGATGGTGTTGATGGAGATGGTGATGATGGTGGTGATGGAAATGGTGATGGTGGTGATGGTGGTGATGGAGATGGAGTTGGTGGTGATGATGATGGAGATGATGGAGATGGTGATGGCGGTGATGCTGGTGGTGATGGAGATGATGGTGATGGTGGTCATGGTGATGATGATGGTTGGTGGAGGTGGAGGTAGCAATGACGGTAATAGTATTAAACCTTTTAGGGTGCACCATGCTCATGCCATGCTCCTTCACTGATTATCTCATTGTACCCTTTGCACCAAGGCCATGAGAAAGGGGCTTTTTACTGATAAGGAAACAAGGCACAGAGGTGTGAAGGGGCACTTCAATGGCGTTCAGTTGGTAACTGATAGAGCCAGGGTTGGTTTCAGGAAGCCTGGCTAGACCTTAAACCATTTGTCTCTAAAAATGAGTAGATCATCACAAACTGATGGCTTCCATGAAAGGCAAGTAAACCATTTCAGAAGAATACAAAGGAAGCCCTCTCTGTGTGGAGTCTCAGGGGAAAGTGGAAAATGATGTGTTAGCCGGCTTTGCATCACTGGGAAAAATCTAGGAGATCAATCAACCTACGAGGAGACCAGGGTTTGGAGGTTTCCCTCCATGTCTGCCAGGCTCTGTTGCCCTGGGCCTGTGGTGGCACAGTGCTTCGTGCCAGGAGCACGTGGCAGAGGAGGCCTGTCCACCTCATGGCAGCCGCTGAGCAGAGGAAGGAAGGAGGGTCCCAGTGCCCCTTCAAGAGATGACCTTCTGTGTGGAAGTCAAGTCACGATTGCTGCTCACCACTGTCCTAACTGCCCCACTACTGAGTGTCCCCGAATGGACTCAACATATGGGGTTGGGCTGTGCGATGGCCCTCTGCACATGAGCTTTCTCCCCTGAGCTCTGCTTGGCTGTCCCTTCCACAGGGTGCCATGGCTTTCTCCATGTCATCCCTACTGAACTCCATCTGTCCCAGACTGACCCGTCATCCCAGACTCAACCTGACTCCCCTGGCCAAGCCCTCCAGGAGTGACAGCCCAGCTCACCTGAGACGCACAGTGTTGGGAGTGTGGGTCACGGAGTGGAAGGAGTCCCGAGGCTGAGTCCAGCCTCATTGACAAACCTCTGGCAAATGCCGGTTCCGTGACCCTGGGAACGTCGCTCAACCTCTCAGAGCTATGACTCCCATCTATGAAAGGGAGCCAACAGCATGGACTTCATGTACCTTTGCAGTGACTTCTGGTGTGCGTTTGCCCTCTGCGGGAGGGCTCCTAGGGACCCCACCTGAGATGTGAGCTCATAGGCACAGGGTAAGGTCCCCCATGGTCAATAATGTGCTTTCCTTGGTGAACCTGCTTCCCACCCAGCCATCTTTCTAAATTCAGAGCCTCCTCACCCTCAGCCCTCCACTGGTTTGATGGTGCTCGGTCCCAAGGACCACTGGCCATGGGTCAGCTGGAAAAGATGGACAGTGCCAATCAGATCCTTGCATCTAGGTGTTCTTGGCCATGAGGGCCTGCCCACACGAACAGGTTCATCCCCCATGGATCGATAGGCCAAGGGGCTGCGGAGGGAGAGGCTTCGTGATGAAAAGTGACATCTGTCCAGTACGCCTGCTCTGCTCACCCTGTGATGCCTTCTGCCATGTCATGACACAGCCTGTCACCCTTCCCAGATGCCTGTGACGTGCTCTGGGGCTTCCCAGCCTCCGGAACTGTGAGCTAAATAAACCTCTATTCTTTGTAATACTGAGCCTCTAACGTTTGGTGTGCTCCCCTTCTGCTGGGGGGCTCTTCCATTCGCTGCTCTCCCCTGTACGATCGCTACGTAGCACACACCTCCTGGGATGGGCTTTCCCGACTTCCAGACAGAAAGGGGTTAAACAGTCATTGTGCAAGCAACAGTTTCCTTAAAAGGTCAAATGCATTTAAAAAATGCCAGTTTCACCACGAGGGACCTTCGTTTTTCAAGCTTTGTCAGAGTCCTTAGTGCCCTTAAGGGTGGCATGCATCTCCGAGGTGCAGACGCATAGCACAGCCTTCTCACCCCCCGGCCGTGGAACCCTGGCTTCTCACCTTGGCACAGGAAGAGCACAAGGTGAGCTTCCCCTGTGATCCAGGCATGGTGCTCAGTGCTCTGTGTACTCACCCTTCTTCCCACAACTCTCTGGTGTTAGCCCATCTGACAAGTGAGGATACTGAGCTTCGATAACTCATCTAAACACATACACTGTGGTAGAGCCCTCAAAATGTCCATGTCCTGCACTTGAGCTTGTGACTCTGCTCAAGATGGCAATGGGGTATTTGAGGTCTGATTAAGTTAGGGATCTTGAGAGTGGGCCCCAAAACATTGGCAAGATCCTTTAGAAAAGGAGGCCAGAAGGTCAGAGTTGGAGAAGGCAATGTGACAACAGAAGCAGAGGTCCTGGTGATGGGAGCAAGGGGCCAGAAGCTAAGGAATGAGGGCCACCTCCATTAGATTCTCCCCTAGAACTTCCAAAAGGAACACAGCCCTTAGCTCCAGAACTGTACAATGGCACATTTGTGTTGTGTTTAGTCACTAAGTTGTTACAGCAGCAAAATGAAACTCATACATACACCTAGTCTCTGGTAGGGTTCAAATGTGAACCTGGGCTCTCTGGCTCCAGGGCCTAAATTCAACCATGGGATTATACCACCTCTATCAGTATTTCCTGAAGGAGGGCTCCACTGAGCAAAGGTGAGGGTCCTCCATCCTAGGAACTCAGAAGGACTCAGTTGGGCATCGAGGATATGGTGAGTGACCTTGGGTTAGACCTCAGTATGGGTGAGGGTCTGGGAGAGAGCAGAGCAGAGTGGGCATGTGCAGCCTACAGGAAGGCAGGGGTCTGTGAGATGGGGAGCCAGGTGAGCAGGGAGTCCCACAAGGGTGGGCTGAGAGTGGATGTGGATGCTATGGGCTCCGTGATCACCACAGGGAAAGGGAGGGGAAGCAGCGGGGCTGGTCCCAGCACACTGGGCCACAGCCCCTCCAGGCAGGAGCACTGCCCACTTGGCTCAGTTCCCCCATCTATATAAGTGGGACAGGGCCATACCCTTCCAAAGGCTGCTGAGGGACAGAGACGACGACCAGCTTCGCTCCCAGCTGGGCTTGGGGTCTCACTGGCAGGTGTGAGGCTTGCACGTCCTATATGGCATCTCGTGTCATAGGCTGGTGATGACGTCACCTCTTAGGTCAAGTTCAGCTCAGACTGAGCTCACTGGGTATTGAAGCACCAGATCTGTAGGGAGCAAGACTCAACCCCAGGGAAGATGCCAGGACAGGGGCACCTTCCCAGTCCTTCAGGTCTTATTAGGTCCATCATTCATTTCTATCCAAGCAGGACTGCTGTCTCAGTGTGTCCCTTGTGTCCCTGCCTAAGCCATGAGACAATCAGCTTGCAGGGTCCCACTCCAGGCCACCTGTCAGTCCGTCACTCATCCATAGCCCCTTACTATGTGGCTGATACAGAGCTTGGTATTGGGGGGTCGGGATGACCAACGTCCCAGCATTCAGGAGCTCACATCTAGTCAGAGTGACACGAAAGTCAGAGCCAGATGAGCCATGGGAGACCTTCCAATATGAGTGATTTAAATACGGGGACAGGGAGCAGGGGGTGGGACTTTCACCGTCAACAGGCACTTTGTGTTTGGCCTCTCAGCAAGGAGTTTTCTTTTTTATTTATCGACTTGTGCAGATTGGAAGATTTTATATAAACGCCTAAAATTTTCAATTTCCCTTGAAAAACAATGAATCTGCTGAAGGCCAGCCAGGAACCTGCCCCTGCCTCCTCCCTCCGGAACCCCAACTGTCAGAGAAGCTTATGGTAGCAGGTCAAGAGCCCAGAGGGTTTCCCACCAGCAGTGAATTGCCCCAGGACAGAGTGGCACTTTTGACTACTCACAACTCCTCTGGCCAGAGCTGCTCACCAGGCCTCAGCCAATCACAAGGGGCCAGGAAGTGCAATTCTACCATGTGTCCAGAAGGGGGCTATTTGGGACCAGCCCCAGTGACTCCCCTGCCTGCCTGGTGGGTATCAGTGTCTGAGCTTGTGGGCCTTGCTCTAGTTTGATCTACACATTTTACAGATGGGAAGACTGAGGTCTGGAGAAGGGAGAGGCTTGACAATAACCAGGCCAGGTCCTGTGCTTCCCACGTGTGGCGAAATCGACTCTGGTTCAATGGCTCGGCTACCATGATGGTTGGATCTAGGAACAGAGTCTGGCTCTGCCCCGGGTCCATGTTTGAACTTGGGCAAGTTACAAAGCGTCCCCAAGTCCATCGTAAATGGGGGAACACTGGGACTGCCTCTTTCTGAGGTGTTTTCTGGGTGATGCAGCCAAGTTCTCAGCACGGTGGCCCATCTAGAGCTTGCTGGCCACTCCACACCTCGAACATTCGCAGATGAAACTACCGAGGTTCACAGAAGGGAAGGCACTTGCAGCTGAATTAGGTTTCAAGCCCTGGTCTTTGGACTCCCAGGAAAGAGCTCACAATTCCACACTTAGCGGCTTTTCTTTCCTTGGAAACTTTCGTCTTCACAATGTTCAAGCTTCGTGACCTTGGGGGTCTTGCCAAGGTCAATGTTTGCCTGTTTGCAGTCCCAGAAAACATCGCACGCTGCTGAGTTCTAAATGAGGACGCACCTGCCTGCTGCTGGCCTCTGGTGCAGAGGTCGCCCCTGTGCTGGGAGTCGGAACCCACACTGTTCCTTAGGCGGGCTTGCCGTGGGGCCCTGAGCAAGACACTTCACCCAGACCCCAGGCCTCAGTCTCCTCACCTGCACAATGGGGGAACTAAAAGTTCTCCAAGAGTCTGCCCAGGTGTAAAACTCTCGATGATTACCCTTCCCTTATTCCCGGGCACTGTGCGAAGCGACTCAGATAACATGTGGAAGGAGTTTGAAAGCACAAGGTCTCACGATGGCACAGTGGCCAAGAGCACAACTCTGGAGGTCAACAGCCCAAAGCTTACCTCCTCGCTCAGCTCCTCCTTGTTGAACCTGGACATAATGGACTGAATGTTTGTGTCTACTCAAATTTCCTCTGTTACAATCCTAACCCTCATTGCCATGGTGTTTGGGAGGTGATTAGGCTGTGAAGGTTGAGCCCTTAAGAATGATATGTATTAATCCATTTTCCATTGCTATAACAAAATGCCCAAGGTGAGTTATTGATAAAGAAAAGAGGTTTATTTAGCTCATGGTTTTGGAGGTTCAAAGGCATAGTGGCAGTCTTGGCTGGGCTCTGGTGATAACCTCATAGCCTCATGATGGATGGCGTCATGGGGCTGGTGCAGAGGAAGAAATCTCGTGGCAAGTCAGGAAACCAGAGTATGGGGAGGAGTCTGTCTCACCACTTTCTTCTCCTTCTTCCCTTCTCCTTCTCCTCCTCCTCCTCTTCTCT
>JAJEJO010001499.1:26359-79521 GCA_020662805.1 Glaucomys volans | reverse complement strand
CAATGTGCAGTGGTGAAATGCTAAGCTGTTTACTATGGGGTTCTTGGTCCAGCTGAGTTGATCGTTTGCTGCTGCTACACCGGAAGTAGAGGGGTTGCTGTCTGGTGTTGGTTAATCGCTCTTTTTCTTCCACCTTTGAAGCAGAACTGCTGTTTCCCACTTCAGATCTATTCTTCCTTTTTGATCACTAAGTGAACCCCAATTTATTTTCAGGGTATCAATATGCTCCAATAAAATGAACGACTTTCTTTTTCTTTAAAGTGAGGGTTGTCCACACTGTTCCGACCAATGACACACAAGCTAAGCATTTTGGGGAAATTTTTGTTGTTCTCATACAAGAACTACCTCTTTCACTTTCTTCCTTCTGTTTTCTTCCTGCCTAGAACGTGGATGTTAGTCTAGGGGTTCAGCAGCCATATTGTGACTATGAGGTTACAAACTTGAGGACATGAGCCCTCTGCTAACTATGGTGGAAATGAAAGATGGGCATGGCTGAAGTCCCTGCTGTTGTGGTTCAGGCATTTATAACCCCAAGCTGCCTGTTCATAGACTGCTGTGTGATAAAATTAGACTCATCTATTTAAGTCACTGTGGAAAGACTGTCTGCTAGTGGCAGATGACCTGACCACATCCTTAAGTGACAAAACTTCTTCTAGAATCTCTTCTCAAATTTATGCTGTCGGCAGCAGGTGAGGACCAGGTGCCCAACATTGGATGATCTTCCATGTGGGTAAAGCAAACGACACAGTAATCACACTCTTTCTCATCATCCTGGACATGAGACTCCTATAAAACTCACGTATAGCATAGAATACAATATGCTGCGATTCTATAAGAAAATTATAATGTAGTAATAATATCAATTCCCCTAAAAATACACGGAAACTCTAGATTATTATCTCCAACCTATTTTAATTCCCCTGTGCCGATTTCATTGAAATCTTTGCTAATTAAAAACTTGGGACTTAAGGGATTAAGAGTGAAATACAGTGGTTCTTGAACCAGATGGACCTGGGCTCGGATCCAGAAGTGAGCTGTGCTTCCTAGCTATAGGACAGGTCCTAGCCCCACTTAAGCCATCTGTGAAATGGGGTCATGGTATCACTTACTCTGAGGTCGTTAGAAGCTTCCAATGGTGCACATATCCAGCTTGGTCTGGGCCTCTTCTCGAGTCTTTTCTCCCCATGGCCCATCCTGGTGTCCAACACTGTTTCCAACTCCACCATTACCCCACCTGGAATCCCCTTCACTCAGTTTCCACCCCTCAGGGTGCAGCTGGCCAGTGTTCGGGCCCCTCCACGAAGTCTCCTCCATCCTGCGAGATAGAGGGCGCCCGGTCTCCCCTCCCAGGGCCGGCCCCCATGGAAGGCTGTGTGCTGAGTGCTATCAGCAAAGGTATCACACCAGGCGGAGTCCGTCAGTTTTCCCCTCTCAGAGGAGGAGAAGCCGTTCTAGGTTGGGTAGTGGTAGGGAACCCAGAGGGGCCCGAGTCCTGGTTCCCCTGGAGGAGAGAATCCAGTGCTCCCGGAGAGAGCCAGGAAGGAGTGGAGACAACAGGGGCGGGTGGGTTAGAAGGGGACGTCTTGTTGGCTCTCTGCTGTTTCTGGAATCTGACCCCTGGATTCTGTTCATGTTGTGGTCAGCAAAGCAAGGGTTGGACTGGAAGCTTCTCGGAAGTGTTCCCGGACCAGGCCCTACACATCTGCTCTCCCCTCTGGGTGGTTCAGACTTGAGTCTGTTCCTCTGTCCACCCCGCTATTGCTGTCGTGCAGGGATAATTCAATAGAGGGGATTGACTGGACAGATTTGCAGAACTGGAAGAACAGGACGGGAGGCACCCCAGGACTAGAGCAGGGCCAAGGGAGGTGGTACCACAGTCCCCAGAGTCTGGGATCTCCAGGATGGAGCTGCCCAGCTGGGAGCTGGAGCAGCAGAGGAGACTCAGGGCTGCCAAAGCCAGAGCAAGAAAGGAAGGAGCACGCACGCTTTCCCCTCCCCTGGCCTGTCAATCTTCTGCCAGTCCCTCCCATTGATCAGACACCCCAGGAAGACCATTGCCCTGGGAGCCTGGGAAATGTATTTCCCATTACAGCAGAAAAGGTAGCAAGGAAGCTCCGAGAACACCGGGGCTACCCTTCCACTTTACAGATGAGCAAGCTGAGGCTCAGAGGGGTGGGATTCACTGGACTTCCCACAGCCGACATTCAGTCTGCCCGGAGCGAGGCTCCTGACCTCTAGACGGCCAGCACCCTGACTGCTTCCTCCCTGAACACTCCCAGGGCCTCCTTCTGCCCAAAGTCTGGCTTCATTAAAACTCATCTCCCTGGGCCTGGGCTTCAGCTCAGCCTGAAGGTCATGTGGCTAAGTCCTCTGTCTCGCAGGGAATAAGACGAGCCATGTGCCCAAGGAAGGACAAGCTGCTTGCCCTGAGCCAGCTGGGGACAGGTGTGGCTGAGGAGGTAAGGTCCAAGAAGGCCGACGCAGGTCGTGGCACCCAGGCCAAGCCAGGAGAGGCAGGGCCGGAACCCTTTTGACTGATGAAGCTGCAGGCGAGTCTCATCACCAGTGCAGTCTGAGAGCACAGGATAAAGGGCAGGGTGGCGTCTGCAGTGCCCTGGCCAGATCCCTCCATGAGGCGCACACTCAGCCCTCAGGGTCAGCGAGTAGCTGCTGAGGGCTCCCAGGTACTGCTTTCTTCAGAATTGTCCTGGGAGACTGCAAGGCGCTGCCGGGAGCTGCTCAGACCAGCACATGGTGTGCACCTCTGAGACGCAGGTTGAAATTTGAGAGGTGCTGCGGCAGTGTCTGCAGGGGTGGGGGGCTGCTGGCCACAGGTGGACAATGCCAGGTGGACGAGCACCTGGCTCCTGGGCACTGGCCGCCTCCTGAGTGATCATGAGGTTGGCCCCTTTCTCTCTCTCACACTTGGCCGCCTGTTTTCCACCATGAGTCAGGGTAGCTCAAGGCTCTCACCAGATGCCCCCATAGGATCTGAGACTTTACAGCCTCTGGAGCCACGTGCTCACCCAAAAAATCCTTCTTCAAAATAAATGACCTGATTTTGGTGCTTCTATCGTAGCAACAGAAAATGCTAAGACAATCCTCAGTCCCTGAGAGTGACCTCAGTAATGCTTGACGAGTGGCCAGCCTGGACACCTGGCCTCTGGTGGAACCACCTATGGGTGGTGATTCATGCTCCGGGCTCCTGCTGGGACAGGCTGAGGCTAGGTGCCAAGGGAGGCCCCGCTCCTGCTTAGCTCCCCCTCTCACCCTGGGCCATCTCCCCTGGGCTTCCTCCTAAGCAAATGGAATCACCCACATCCCTTTGCTGGCTTGGCTTCTAGGGAGTTGACTGATGGTATCTGGGTGAAACCCTTGAAATCATCTAGTCCAACCCCGTGTTTTGTGGAGTCCCATCTATTCCTGTTCTGAAGCCAGGATGGGTGACCACTCCTCATCACAGATCTCATTGTGCTGACTTGTCATTGTCTGTGTCTCTGTCTGTCTCTCTTGATTGACAGGGCTCAGTTGTGGTCAACTTTGTGTCTTCCTGTCCATGGTGAGCATCCAGTGATAGACAGTAATGACCTCAGCAATATTCCTCACATGCTGATCTACTCAGTGATCATTCAGGGGTCACTTACGAGGATCCCTTAAATACCACTATCCATTTTGCAGGTGAGGAAACTGAGGCTGAACAGCTGTGAAAGAGAAGAATGGGACCGAAATGCCTCCCTCCTGACCCTCATGGAGGTGCTCTCTCCTCTCTGAGAGAGGAGGCATTGCCCCGCTGCAAAGACAGGGGAGGACTTTTCAGCAGACTCCCAGGCCGGGTCTCTCACTGTGCCCCACGGATGGCAGAGGGTGGCGGTAATGCTGGGCAGAGCACACCCCAGCAAGGCTCGGCTCCTGGTCCCGCAGTGCAGACCGTGTGACGATGGAGGGAAGATTGATTACAGGATGCAGCTCTCGGCTGTGATCAATAGTTCATCAGCTTAAGAAGTGAAGGCTCTCCAGGGCCCACCTGTGGGTACAAGGTAGGAAGGAAGCGTGGCTTCAACCTTGGCCATCACTCCCGTCAAAGGCATGTACTATGATTGGAACATGGTTTTGGTGTGGCTCCGAAGGGTGGGCAGCTTGGTCCCCAGTGTGGTGAAGTTGAGAGGAGGGGGCACCTCTAAGAGGTGGGCCTAGTGCAAGGCCAAGGGGAGCTGCCCTGGGAAGGAATCGATGGAGTTCTCGAGCAACCCTGGGAAAGGATTGTGGTAAAATAGTAAGCCTGGCCCCTGCCCTCTCTGTGTCTTCCTGTCTCACGTGCTCTGCCATGAAGCCCTCCACCGAGTGACACAGTCAGAGCTCAACAGATAGTGGGTGTCATGCTCCTGAACCTCCAAAACTATGAGTAAATAAATTGCTTTTCTTTATCAATTATCCAGCCTCAGGTATTTTGTTTCAGCAAAGGTAAACAGACTAATACAGTATTTTTTGCCTCCACTGAAGATACATCAACTCCTCAGACATAACATCTTGCCCTTTGTGCTGAAGATGTCAGCCTCATAGAGAATCTCACATCTCAAGAGTATAAGGAACTTTAGGGGTCATGGAACCCACCCCAGCTCAGGAATGATAGTAGTAGCAATAGGATCAGATCACATGCAACGAGCCCTTACTGTGAGCCAGGTGCTGTGCTCAGGGCTTCCTGTGTGTCTCAACCATCCCAGGAGGTAGGTGCACCAGACCTCTCTGTTTTCTGGAGAAGAAATGAGGTGTGGAGAATGAAATGATTTCCTTAAAATCAAACAAAACTAAGTATATTCTTTAGGGTTACAAGTCTCCCTAAAATATTAGGTTGTAACACAACAGCAATTCACCACTGGACTCCCTGATGGGTATCTCTGGTCACTGGGTACTGTCCTCTCCCTGGTGTTCTGAGGACCAGACTCCTTCCATCTGTGATTCTGCTACCCCCAGGGTCTTGCTTCTGTCAACCATCCCATCTGGAAAAAGGAGGGCACCCAGAGCAGGCACACATTCCCTTAGAATCCTGGCCCAAAGGGGACGTGTGTTACTTCCCTTCATATCCCGCCGGGAGAGCCAATGATGTTGCCAACTCTGGATGCCCAGAGGGGATGGCTGTCACTTCAAGGACAACTGCACTGCAGAATGAGAAGAATGAACTTGGGTGACCACCAGCCATTGTCCTGCACTAAGTCCTTGATGGAGGTAGAAGGAAGGGGGACGGGGACGAGGTGGACCTCACATCGTCTCATCTGCTCCCTAACCTCCTCCTTCCACTCAGGATGAGCGGGACAGAACAGGGTCACAGGCCCATCCCCAACCACAAGGGAAGGCGGGAAAGCTGGGATGAGTCACACGATGTGCTCAGGTCCGGGATCTTCCACCATCCGGGAGTGAACGTGATGCCTTCTAGAACAGGATTCCATTTGCAAGGAGAAGGGGAGAAAAAGGGTATGGAGGAAGCAGCCTTTTGAATCTATCACACACCCATGTGTTCAAAATTGGTCCCACCAATGTCGAGAGGACACTGCTGAGTGTCAAGGCCTGTGCTAGCCGTGGCAGTGTCCAAGGCCATTCTGATGTCACCCACACAGCACTGAAACTGCCCACACATCCACGGTCCCCTGCGACCTCAAGGCAGCGAGGCCCCAGAGGTGATTCTGGGAGCTCCACTGCTGCGGCGGATGCTACCGGCCAGCCAAGCCCCCCTCTCCTCTTTGGCGTAGCAGAAAAAAAAATCTCAGGGCCAGACACCGAATTGACAAGACCAGATGTGGAGGGACCCTCCTCCCACCCGTCTCCATCACCAGAAGAGACGCTGAAGAGCCAGGAGCTCTGCCCACAAGCCGCCCCTCTGCCTGGCTCCCTGGAGGGGACAGGGAAGGGCCTTCCCATCATTGCTGTTGATTAAACCAAGTTCATGTTCAGAATGTATATAAAGTTATTTGGGCCAAATTTCCATGTTAACTGTTCAGATCAGAAATGCTCAATGTCAGTTAAATTTGGTTGGATTATAAGACAACGTAGTCAAGATCAAGAACATGTGGGCCGATTTGATTTAACCCAGAGAAGAAATGCCTTTCCCCTTCTGCTCGGCTATAACGTTGTACGTATAAAGATACGTGCGCGCTCGCTCTCTGCCAGAAATGCCAACTGCCTTTGATCTTTCCCTTCAGATATTAAAGTTTCCCTGCTCCCCTTCTGCTTGGCGGCCCCGCAAGGGCTTTCAGACCATAAACAAGCCCGGAGCTGAGAGAGGGTGGAAGCTGTTTGCTTTTGAGCCGGAGCCCTGTGGCCCGAAGGTCGTGTTTAATCAGCCTGGAGGTTTTGGTTAACATTGACTCGGAGTTTAAAATAGCATTTCAGTAAACTCAGCCCCTTCCTGCTCCCCCCAGCAGCCAGGGGAGGAGGGAGACAGGGGCTGTGGGTCTGGGGGCTTGTGTGTTTGTTGTTAAGTTTCAGAAGCAAATGAGCTTTGCTTGGCGGGTGGCCACCAGGACAGACAGCTCTCCTCCTGGCTGTAGGGAGGGACCTGGCCTGAATGCCAGGGCGGGTCCTGGAGGCCCCCTGGTAATAGGACCTAAGCAGCGGCATGCCAGATGGAGGCTGGGGTCACGGTCTTGCTTCTCTCCGCAAAGACAGTTGATGCTGTTTAGCAGAGGGCACGGACCAGCCTCACGTGACTCCTCCTCTGGTCAAAGGTGCTCCAGTCTCACCTACGGGCTGATGGCAAGCTCGCCCAAGACTGAAGACGGTGCTAGAACCTCGTTCCTGACCTTGGAGGGGGTGCTCATGCCATGGACAGACTCCTGAATGGTTGCTGGCTCTGTTCTCTCCGGTTCACGCCCATTTCTGATCTCTCTAGCCTGGCTGGATGGTTTGCAGATAGCCTTGGCTGATCCAGGTGCTCCACCCTTTCCTCCTTGCACTTCTTGGAATAGCTGTAGAATGTTCTGGAAATGTAACACCCTGCAGTATGGGGGAACCGCCTGGGACAGCTGAGGCTTTGTCCCTGACCCTCCTAGCTATGCCATGAGTTGGGGTGGACCTGCCCAGGACAATCAGGTTTTGCTCCTCCCTCCCCTGGATGTTTCTCGAAGCTTTGCCCAGTGAGGCATGCTGGTTTTGAGGTGTGGAACCCAGGATGCCGTCATTCCACTCAGCAGGCCAGCATGTCCAGGGTTAGGTTCCTACAGACGGGAGACTCCAGACCCACCTGGGTGCCCAGTGGGTTTGGCCAGGGCAGCACGTGTGGGCCTCAGGTGAGCAGTCCTGGTGTTCAGGGAAGAAAGGAGGACCAACCCCAAGGCTTGTCTCCAAGCAGAGCCCCAGGGAGAGAGAAGGGCTGCCTGCTCAGGGTCACCCCTGCACTGTGCCCCCCCAGGGAGCCTAACAAATGGAGGCCTGTGAGGATCTGACCCATAGGAAATAATAAGATATGTCGTGGTCAAATCCTGACCTACGCCCGGACCCAGGTCTACATAGGCAGGAAGAGCAGCCCAGGTGGGCACGGAGTTCTTCTCTTGTTCAGTCAATAATGGGGTGGATCCTGGTGGTGATGCCAGGCCCTGTGTCCAGGCCAGAAAGATGAACGTGTGGCCCGTGGCCTCCCACCCTGCCAGAGCTGCTAACCTCCAGCAGGAGGTAAACAGGAAAACCATCTCTAGACATGCATAATCTCTAGACAAGGGGAGGTACAAAATGTGATGGGACCCAGGAGTGGCGGACACCACCTGTTCATAGGGTGAACTTCAATGAGGAGGTGATATGGATGCTGAAGGGCTTCATCTCATTCAGAACACGGGCACAGGCAGGGAGAATGGCATGTGCAAAGGCCCTGAGGTGTAGAAATGCATTGTGTATTCCAACAGCCCTAATTTACCTAATAAGGAGTTAAAATTGGACACAAGCTAATGGCAAGAGATGGCCATGACTGGAGAGGGATTTGTGCTTTGGGATGGGCTGGGTTGGGTGGCAAGGAAATCACAGGGCACCATTGGACCTGAGCTCCCTGAAATTTCAGCACATGTGGAGATGGAGATTCATCCTGGGTAGAGACCTGAGGCCAAGGAGGGCAGGGAGGGTCCCAGGAAGGTCTGGTTTTGCATTGCTGTGTCACGAGTTACCACACACACAGCAGATTAAAACACCCATTTATTAGCTCACAGGCCTACAGCCCAGAAGTTGGGGCCTGACATCATTAAGTTCTGTAGTCGGGCCTCTCTGGCTGAAGTTGATGTGCTGCCTGGGGTTACAGATCTCACCTGGGGCCCAGAGTCCTCTTTGGGTCTCTCTGATTGTTGGCAAAATTCATTTCCCCGTCCTTGTAGGGCTGAGGCCCCGGATGTCCTGCTGACTGTCAGCTGAGTCCAACCCAGAGGCCAGCGTGGGCAGCCATCTCCACCAGTGGTTCATGGCATTGCTTCCTCCATGGCCCGGGGTTGCCCCGACTTTCCCTGGTGGGAGAAAGCTCTCTGCTTTCATTTAAAGGGCTCCTGAGGTCGGCTGGGACCCACCCAGGTTATCTCTGTATCTGAAGGTCAACAACAGACTTGGGACTTGAATTCTATATGTAAAACCCTCCACAGCAACACCCAGACTAGAGCTGGGTTGAACGCCCAGGGGTGGGGACTCTGGGGGCACAGCTGACATTCTGCCTGCTGCAGGGGAGGAGGGGCCCAGGCCGCCAGAGTGCAGTCATGGGAGGGAGAGGAGGTGGCCCAGGCCATGGGGGCCCTGCCTCCCGATGCAGCTTGCCCTGTCACCAGAGGCTTGTTTGAAAGGTGGTCACAGAGAGGTGACCTTCCCAGGGCTGGCTCAGGATGGCCCTATGGGAGGAGCTTTGGGTCAGTGGAAGTCACTGTGCCAGAGACCAGGCCTCCGCTAGCCCTGGCCTCCAGTGTGGGAGGAAGGGGTGGGGAGATCAACCCCAGGGAGGAGGCTGTGGGCCCCACCCTGTCCCCAGACCCACCAGCCTTTGGATCCTGCTGGGCCTCCTTGTGCCAACAAAGCTGCCTAGAGAAGCAGGAAGCCCGCATCCAAGTTCCTGCTGGCCTGTCACTCCATTCTGAGTCCCTTCTGCCTCCGCCGAAGAACCAGGACCGAGCAGCAGGGAGACACCATCACCACTTTCAGGGAAGACTTTAGATAAAAGTCAGGGCTAAGCTGGATGCAGAGGCACATATCTGTAACCCTAGAGGCCTGGGAGGCTGAGGCAGGAGGATCCCGAGTTCAAAGCCAGCCTCAGCAGTTTAGCAAGGCCCTAAGCAACTCAGCGAGATTCTATCTCTAAATAAAATAGAAAAAAGGTCTGGGGATGTGGCTCAGTGGCTAAGCGCCGCTGTGTTCAATCCCAGGTCCCAAAAACAAAAGAGCTAGAACTTAGAAGAGCAGGAGGTGCCCAGAGGAGGCCGCCCATCTTCACAGAGCTCACCCGAGCTGCCGGCTTCGTCTGGGTCCTCCTCTCCCATGCCCCGTCCTCTCAGACGTCTGTCTCTTCTTCTTTGCCTCCTTCTGCATGCGCTGGGGCTCAAGGCTTCCTATCCAGAAAGGAGGCTCCGAGCAGACCCTGGGTGTCCATGGCACTGTGGCCAAGTGGGAATGCTGCAGTCCCTGAACCCCAGAGACAGGGCAGTGTTCACCCCACAGAAACGAATCGCAAGGCTGGCACGTTACCAAAGGCCCAGGGGAGAGACCTTCCTGGGGAGGCCGGGCCTTCCTGGTGCTCCCCAATCACAGCTCTCCCGGTGGGCTCCTGCTCTCCTCCCAGAGACTCCCTTTGCTCATTCGTTTCTGGAATCTGTCTTTCCCAACTCAACCCTCAGTTCTGAAAGAGTGTTTTGAAATCTTTCCGTGTCTGGACATGAGGGAGGCGGGAAGCCCGTGGTCTGCACCAGAATCCCCACATTCCTGGGAGTTAACCTCGGGCTCCCCAGAGCACGTGGGTCGCTGGGGTTCATCAGAAAGCCCCCGACCTGGCCCCCGCCCACTGGGCAGCCCCACCGGAAGCCAGGCAGGCCTTTGCAGGGTGCCAGGTGGAAGGAGCTGGTAATGTCCCCCCAGAGCACACGGGAGCAGATGCCCTGCACAGCCTGCGGATTACTTGCCTGGCACGCGCCAGGGCTAATTAAGTTCCACTGTTTACCTCTGGGAAGGGAAGGGCCTTCCTGGGCCTGCAGAGGCCCCGCCTCCCCTCTTGTTATCCTCCGTCCCCTTCAGGCCTTGAGAAGGGCGGGGAGATCTTTGGGGTTTGGGGGAGGTAAATCTTTGGGGTTAGGGGTGAGAAAAGGAAGTAGTTCAACCAAAGCTAATTAGCTTCTTCTAGTTGAATGACCTTGATCCCTCTGAAGGTCATTTCCCTCATTTGTAAAGTGGGGCAATAATCACAGTTACCTGTGAGGATTGCTGGGGGTAGGAAGGGAGCACGCTGGTGTGGGAGAGGCAAGACGCCCACCCAGTGTCCATCTGCTCTTCCTCCTTATCTATAGACTTGAGGTTCTCTGTAGGGTAGTAACAAATGCCCAGGTAAAATGATACTTTTCTGACTTCCCTCCGTTAAGGATGCCCATGAGCTCTGAATGGAAGTTGGGTGGTAGCAGTGGAGTTTCCCGGGAACATTAGAGGGGACATCTTCAGCTGAAAGATGTTTTTTCCCTTCTCACTTCCTTCTCCTTCCTGCCTGGAGAGCAGACATGATGGCTGGAGCACCAGGAGCTACTTTGGAGCATGAAGCATTCTTCAGAATAGATCTAGAGCTAAGGATGGTGGAAGTACAACACACTGCCCCTGGACTGTCTCTCTCTGCGTTTCTTTGAAGGAATAGAGAATTAACCTTTATTTTTATTTAAGTCATTGTTTCTCAAACTTTAGCATAGATTTAAAAAAAAAATCACCTGGGAAGCTCATTAAAACACAAACTGCTGGACTCCATGCCTAGACCTTCTAATTCAGGAGGGTGGATCCTGAGAATTTTATTTCTATCGTATTCTCAGAGGATTCTGTTCCTTTCTGGTCTGGGTTCCATACTTTGAGAACAATGAGTTCAAGCCGCGTTCCATCAGATTTCTATTTCTCAAGGCAGAGCCCAATCCTGATCCACACAGCGCGGTAGGGACCTCACACCCAATACCTGTGATTTGTATTTTTGCATAGGAATGAAGATCAGGGAGTGAGGGATTCTACCTGTTCACTGTCCCGGGACCCGGCTACAACAGGACGTCAGAGGCTCCCAGGGCTGGACGGAACAGAAAATTGCGTGACGACTGCTCTGGCCAACCTCCACCAAGGAGCAGGCTTGACCTCAGGAAGCTCAGTGGACCCCAGGTTGCCCCAGGCCCCCGCCGCGCAAGCCCAGCACGTGGCACCCTCCCGCTTGTCCGTGTGTCTGTAACTTTCACGTGTCCTACCCAGTGAGAACGATTCCTTTAAACCAGGGGCCTGGCGTGGAGTGCCCTCCGAGCCAACCTGCTGCGTGGACTATCTCATTTAATCCTCAAGATCCATTTCACAGTTGAGGAAACTGAGGCTGGTGATGCAAAGGTAGCTTCCCACAGCCGCAGAACGCCAGGGAGCGCGGAGCCTAGACTCTAGCACAATGTGACAAGGAACACCGCCTTGCAAACAGTGGCTGCTGGAGTCACCAGGATGGAGTCACCGGGGCTCCACCATCAGGCTGAGTTCAGCCGTCTCCCCAAGACAGGAAAGCAAGATGGCCTCGGGGCAGCTTTGGGAGAGGGTGGGGAGAGAGCAGGACCCATCTGAGCTCCCAGCCTGTGTCGTTGGACACCAAGCCCTGAGAGGCTGAGGGGAGGACTCCAGGCACGTGGGCAGTGGTGACAGATTGGAAGCCATGCTGCTCCTGGGGAGACGGTCAGTGGCCCAGCATTGCCATCTGTTCCAATAAAATATGAAGTTGGGAAACTCCAGGCCATCTCTCTCAGCACAGAGCAGCGACCTTGTGACGGTTTCCAGCGAACTTGATTTATCCACTCCAGCCTCGGCGGCCCGAGAGGGATGGATGAGCTTCCGGGACTGCGGAGAAGAGCAGGGTCCCCGGGAGCAGCGCGGCCCTGGGTGGGGCCGTTTGTCACCACCGAGCCCTGCTTAATTGTGGGAAGATGGAGAAGGGCTGGGCCTGTTCTGTGTAAATCACAGGCTTCCAGAGTGCAGCCAGGCCTCGCCCGCCCACAAGGATGTGCCTGTCTGGAGGGGAGACACCAGACAAGGCCACCACTTCACCAAGGAAGCAGTGTAGAACCCAGGCCTCAGAGATGGCCCTGCTGGACGGCACTGGGTGGGTACGTGGTGTCCAGTCCCAGAGGAACCCACTGTACTCTATGGTCACAGTGTCCTGAGTTCAAGTCCTGGCTCTGCCCTTCGCCAGCCACCGAGTCCTCTGACTTCCGAGTCACAGACTCCTCACCCTGGCTGCGGGTTCGAGTCTGCCTGCGCCTTCCTTTCCAGCCACGGGATT
Organism: Glaucomys volans; assembly: GCA_020662805.1. Taxonomy (NCBI): domain Eukaryota; kingdom Metazoa; phylum Chordata; class Mammalia; order Rodentia; family Sciuridae; genus Glaucomys; species Glaucomys volans. Next base: position 67,031 of record JAJEJO010001499.1, on the reverse strand, counting down.
GGAAGCAGATCCTTCATCCCTTTCTGTGCCCAAATCTCCTCTTTTGTAAGACGGAGCTGATCACAGCACTTAGCTTACAGAATGGTGTGAACCTCTTAGGACCGTGAAAACAAAAGCCACAAAATAGGTGGCTTCAAAGAATACCACGCATGCGTCTGTGGTTCTGGAGCCTCTTTGGGCTCCTGGTGGTCACCGGAGCTCTGCTTTTGCCATCACACGATTGGCCCCTCTCCTCTGTGTCTGTTCCCCTCGGTCATTCCTTAGGACTCTCTTCACTGGATTGAGAACCCACCTGGGCGATCCAGGGCGATCTTATCGCAGGATCGTTCATTTACTTACCGTGGCTGAGACTCTTTTCCCGAATAGGATCAGTCACAGACCCTGGGGCTTGAGATTGGGACTGTTTTAGAGGGACCACAATGCAGCCCACTCAGTGTCGTCATGAGAATGAGAGTCAGCATTTGTAAACTTCTCCGAAGAGTGTCTGGCATATGGTGGGTATCCAACACATCTACCCACCTATCTACCTGCCTAACATACATGATGTAATATGCTACGTGTTTGGGGCTAATCTGACCCATCATGTGTGCGTGCGTGTAAGTGCACACCACTGACACACATCAACCCAGACTATAATTAACCTCCGGGCATGTGTGCACAGAACACCAAGCCTCCCTTCTTGAAGCAAATGTGTCTGATGTGAGGCCTGGAGATGACAAAGAGCCCAAGGTGGGTCCCTGTTCCCAGGGAAGAAGGGACCCTCAGCAAATGGCAGCTTTTGTGACGATCACCTCCGCAGCAGACCCAGGGCCGGGGGGACTCATCACTCAGGTGTCCCACGGGTCTTTATTGAGCATCCATGACCTGCAGGTGCTGTTGGGAATGAGGAGACGCTAAGGGGTCAGCAGGCCCTTGCCCCTGGGGCCTCGGGTCAGCACTGTGGTGGGAAACAGACAGGTAACAAATAAACGTGTCACGTCCTGTCAGCTGTGATGAGGGGAGAAGGAAGATGGGGACAGTGACAGCCGTAACCGTGATGCAGAATGGGTGGGGGCCTGGTGGAGAGAGGCGCTGTAGATGGGCAGCTCCAGCCTCCCGTCCCGGTGCTGCCAGGGGGAGGACTGGGCCCACCAGGGAGGCCGAAGGTTTCAGGTAGGAGAGGCAGGTCTTGACGCACATGGGCGCGGGCGGGGGTCCGCCACTGTGCGGCAGTGAGGGAACTCTGTAAGACACACACATTGGACCTTGGCTCTTGGTTCTGGCACAGGAGACGCTAAGACCCTTGCAATCTCCAGGGTGGTGAGTGTTTTTCTGTAGTCAACAAGATGACTGGTGGCCGGAAGCCCCCAGAGGGCTTCGGGAGGAATTCAGGTGCCCAAGAAGTCAGCTAGGTGACTGGAGGGTTGGAAATCTCAGCCGCACTCTGGACCTGCAGGAGCTGGATAGGAGCTGGAATTAGAGTTCGTCCGCCGATGGCCAGTGGTGGAATCGAATGTGCCTCGATGACGGAGCCTCAGTACAAATTCTAGAGAGCAGGGTCCAGGGACCTTCCAGGTCGGTGAATGCACCCTCGTGGTGGAGTGGAGCACCCCAAGCCCTCCAGGGACAGAAGCTCCTGTGCCCAGGGTCCTCTCTGTCCCCCTTCATTTGGTTGTTCATTTGCATCCTTGAGGGATCCTTTAATAAACCAGTGAGCACAAGCCAAGTGTTCCCCGGAGTCCTGTGGAACATTCTAGCAAAGGACCAAACAGAAGAGAGGTCTCGGGAACTCTCAGGGAAGCCGGAGTTTCTCGCTTCTCCTGGTGCGTGGGGTTGAAGCTGGTGGTAGCAGCTCATCAAGGCCGCGTCCCCTGCTGGCGGCAGCCCTTGTCCAATGCAGCCAATCTCCTCCACTGCCCTGGAGTGGCGCGTCACGGCTCTGAACGGCGGGCTGTGCCTCTAGTGCACCCCAGGAGCTCACTGCCCATCTCTTCATTCTTGTCTCATAAATTCCAAGGATGAAATCCTCAGAACAGCAGGATTGGTCCAAGTGGGGAAAGAGCTCTGGCGGGTGGGAGGCCCCCACGGCTGCTGGCTGGGTGGGGCTCATGTAGCGCTTGTGTCAAGGCTACGGTCCAAACATATGCCGGTCAGGGTTTGGAGAAGTGCTAGCGCTGCTGAGACTCAAGTTCAGTTGAGGTCTGCTTGCTTCAGCTTTCTTGCTGCTCACCTGCAATCCCAGCCTCCCAGGAGGCTGATGGAGTGGATCATGGATGCTCTGGGTTCCGGCTGCAGTGTGATGTGTGGAGTGGGCACTGGCCCTGGCCAGCCAGGTCTGCACTGTGTCACTGCTGGGTGACAAGTCAGCATGGCCTGTCTGGCCTCTGCCCTGGCTCGCTCCATCTCAGACCCATGCCACCACCATGGGCTCCGCGGGGCCAGCTATGCCCCAGCCCACCTGGGCCACTGCCCTGCTGCTCCAACACCCTAATCAGTGGAGGTCAGTGGGCTGGCTGTGCAGCTGGGCAGCCGGGAGCCATGTGACCAGCTCATAACCAGGTGGGTCAGGAGGACCGGATGCCTGGAACTTGCAACTGGCATCTGAAGTGGGACAGTCGGTGGGACTGAGCCCTCAGCATGCGGGAACCAATGCCAACTCCAGATGGTTAGGGTCAAAATTGACTTGAGGTGCTGGACACCCAGTTGGTGTCTGAAGAAGACTGGAGCAGGGTCGGGCACGGGAAGACCACACGTCTGGTGTCAGAGAGTCCCCAGACTCGAGTTTCCCTTTAGCCAGCCAGAGGTCGGTGGGGAGGAAGAAAGCATTTGGAGGTGGGACAGAAGGGGCCTAGGTGTGTGGCCCAGGGGAGCTTGGCATGCAGGTAACTTGGCCTGGGGGAGGGGCTGGGAGCTGGAGGGGAGGGCTGTCCGCCCTGTGAAAGGGTTAGGGGACCTGGGAGCACTCTGACCTGCAGCCAGGTGCCGGGTTGTCAGGGTCTGACTGGGATCAGCCAGGAAGCCTTGCACCTTGCTTGGAACTTGATGGGGACGGACAAGGGAGCTGTTTTAGTTGGGTTTTTTTGTTTTTGTTTTTGTTTTTTTCTGTCGTCACCAAAAGACATGACAAGAACAATTTTAGAGGAGGAAAAGTTTATTTGGGGGCTCATTTTTTTCAGATATCTCAGTCCATTCAAGGCCAAGGTGAAGCAGAACATCATGGCGGAAGAGTGTGGTGGAGGAAGTGGCTCAGTATATAATGATCAGGAAGGAGAGAGAGAGAGAGAGAGAGAGAGAGAGAGAGAGAGAGCGAGCTTTGCTCTTTAGGACATAATATAGACCCCAAAGGCAAGCCTGCCAATGACCCACCCCTTCCTGCCACCCCCTACCTGCCTACAGTCACCACCCAGCTAATCCCTATCAGGGGATGAAGGCACTGATTAGGTAAAATCTCTCCTGACCCAGTCATTCACCTTTAACCCTTCTTGCACTGTCTCCCACAAAAGCTCTGGGGGCTCCTCCTATCTGGACCACGCAGGAGCAGGGGTGAGGCTGGATGAGGACCCACAGGCAGACTGAACCTTTTATTACACAATAACTGTGCGAGACACAGAGTGAAGGACAGCAGCCGCAATGTCAGATTTAGTCCTCATATCTGGCCTGGTACGGTGGCTCACACCCATAGTACCCGCTACTCAGGAGGCTGAGGCAGGAGGATCATAAGTTCAAGGTCAGCCTAAGCAATTTAGGGAGACCCTGTCCCAAAATAAAAATAACAGAACTGGGGATGAAGCTCAAGGGTATTGTTCCCTGGGTTCAATACCAGGGATACCAAAACAACATCAAATAGTCCTCATACCTGTAATAAACCAGGCTCAGAGGGGGACAGGAACTTGCCTGAGGTCACACAGCCCTCAGTCCTTTCCTGCTGTGCCCTGCAAGGCCCTGAGGACCAGGCCCCAAGCCCAGCCCCTCCCTCTCCATTGGCCCTGTTTGGCCACACATCCCTGAGGGGTTCTGGAGCCAGCCCCCCTCCCCTGCCCCTCTGGGCTTTGACAGCTGTTCTAGGAGGGCCAAGCCTCATCCCTGAGGCTCCTGGCACTGTGGCTGCAGCGGTGGGGGTGACAGTCCTGCAGTAAACCCCACTCACCTCGTCCCAAGCCCCCATCCCTGGGTGTGCTGAGGGGTCTGGAGGGCAGTGCAGGGGCGTGAAGGCCCTGTGCAAACCGTGAGGGGCAGCCAGGAGGTGGCAGGTAGCGGCCACAACCCCACGGCCTTCAGAGGGGCTGTGTGGCTTCAGGACTGGGTCCCAGCAGCCCACGGTGCCTGGGCCTGAATGATAAAGCCCTGGTTGCCTCTCTCCCTTCCTGCATCTCCCTCTTTACCTCTCACTACCACTGAGTCCACTCCTGGGCAGCACCCTGCTCCCAGGCCGTGGTTCAGGGCCTGCTTCATGGACTCTCGGAATAAGACCAGCACCTCCCCCTCCAGCATTTTGTCCCCTGCTGTGTTTATTGTGCTCCTATTACTCCCCACGATGGTGATCGACTTGCTTGGTGGTGACGGCCGCTGGCCTCCACGATGATGCCCTCTGGGTCCTTCCTCCCAGGATCCCACCCTGAAGGAACCCACCCTCCCTAACTTGCCTCAGAGTAGCTCCCTGTGACCAACAGGCTCCTGGAGGGTAACAGCGTGTGACTTTTGAGGCTGTGACCTACAAATACTGCCCTTCCATTTGATCACCAGGATCACTAGCTCTGGGGCAGCCTGTCTCCATGCTGGACCACGCTCGAGCCGTCCTTTGGAGAGGTCCATGCGGTAAGGAACTGAGGCCTCCTGCCACCAGCCGGCATCACCCGACCATCCCTGTGAGTCAGCCATGTTGGACGACCCCCTCCAGATGACACACGCAGGCCAGCAGCTTGATGCAGCTTCACAAGACACCTTGAGCCGTGACCAGCAGCTGAGCTGCTCCTAAATTCCCAGCCCCCAAAATGGTGTGAACTGATACCTGTCCAGGATTGTGCAAGTCACTGCATTTTGGATCATTTATTATTCAGCAATGTGTAGCTAATGCATTTATTTGTTCAATTGCATTCATTTCACAGATATGTACTGCACACCTTTCCTGTGTCAAGGGCTGATGTTATCAGGCTACCCCGCAGGGGCACATGCTTACACAATTATACCTGTGCTGAGCCCCACAGAGAAGAGGGAGAAGAGGCACCTGAGGCTTTGGGGCACGTGTGTGGAAGCTGGCCTCATCTGGGAGGACTAGGAAGGCCTCAGAGCTGAAGATGAGGAGGGACTGATGAGCCGCAGGAGGAGAGCTCCCCAGCCAGGGGATGGAGCAGGGCACCTTGGCACTTGAACTCAGGTGGTGTTCCACCTGTGACTCCTGTCCCCTGATATCATGGTGCTAAGGTCTACTTGACGTCCTCCAAGCTGTGCTCTAGTCCCAGCTCACAGTCTCCTCCAGGAAAATGGTCTCAAGCCCCACAGTGCCAGGACGTCCTCCCTTACCTGTGGCCCTAGGTGCGCCAGGTGTGCCCACTCAGCTTGTCTCTTCACTCTCCTTCACGTCATTGTTGGTAGAAAGTGCTCTGTTTTAGTCAGCTTCTGTGCTGCTGTGACCAGAACAACTGTAGAGGAGGAAAGTTGATTTAGGTGCTCACGGTTTCAGAGATCCCAGTCCGCGGACAGCCAGCTCCATTCCTCAGGGCTCAGGGTGAGGCTGGACATCATGGTGGAGGAGTGTGTTGGAGGGAAGTAGCTCACAGGGTGATCAGGAGCAGAGAGAGAGAGAGTCCACTCCCAGTGCAGAGCCACGCCCCCAGTGCCCACCCCTCCAGCCACACCTACCTCCTCCAGCTCCCACTCAGTTCAGCCCATCAGAGGGCCAATCCACGGATGGGGTTCAGGCCCTCATAACCCAGTCACTTCTCCTCTGAACCTGGCATCGTCTCACAGGTGAGCTGTGGGGGACACCTCGCGTCCAAACCATAACAGCCTCCAGGATCAGCCTGTACACCCTCAAATCTCACTCAACACTCATTGGTGATTTCACCCCTCTGGGCTCATCCTTGAAATGAAGCAAAAGAAATAGCTACCTCGTTAGGACTTTGGCAGGATTAGGTGGTGATCATGTGAATCCGCGGGCTGTTTCCGCCATCAGGCTGCATAACAAACCACCCCAGATCCAGTGTCTTCAGCCCCGCGGGCCTCCTTGCTCTCGGGTAGGGAGGCTGGATCTGCCGGGCTGGGCAGCAGCACCCAGGAGCCCCCACCTGGCTGCATCTTCCCTCCTGAACCAGAGGGCTGTGGGGACATGTTCTCCCTGTAGGATGGAGGAAACCCAAGGAGCCATGGCTGAGTCACAGTTGTTTCCAGCCCTTTGGTGAAAGCTAGTCAGGGGGCTGGGTTACTCCAGCAACCTGGGAAGGACAGCCAAGTCACATGACCGAGGACCTGCATCTGGGGAAGTATAAGAAACTGAACCAACCACCTCATCCACCCCACACGGGTGGCACATTGCAACTGCCGGGCGCTCTGGAGGTGCTCAAGCAAAGTGTGAGCTATGGTGTGATGATTTTCATATGGGTTTTCTGTGTCCACCCCAGACTGGACTTTGGAGTCCATGAGGCAGAAAGGAGAATAATGTGAGTGGAGCCTTTGTCCCAGAGGTCACACTGCCCTTCACATGCCTTCTCTCAATTTCACAACTGATAGGAAGGATTTTAATTCAGTCTGTTGTGTTAGTGAATAAACTGAGGTTCAGAGAGGTGAAGTATCTTGCTCAAAGACACACAGCTAATACATACAGAAAATGGGTACATGGTTGATTTTCTTACTTTATTCCACCCTCTGCTCAAAAGTCATCTCTCCATGGACCATCTTATCTAAAACGGCACCCCTTTTCTCTGTATATACCCATTTTACTAGGTTTTTTATTTTTCTAATGACCTGGCATATTGTACATTTGATTACTGTCACCCCACTCCCCTCTGACATCAGAAACGTGACCAGTCTTATTCACTACAATAATGTCGGTATCTGCAATGGTGTCTGAGGTTTGGTAAGAGCTCACTGAATAAATGTATTGAATAAAGAATTGTGTTATGAGCTGTACTCTTTCTGATAACCCAATGAAATAGTAAGATATACTTCTATTTTATCAATGATGGAGCAAAGGTTCAGAGAGGTAAAGTGACTTGCCCAGGATTGAACAGGTAGTAGGTTCCGTTGGGTTAAAAAAAATAAAAGTATCTCTGCATGATTCCAAGGACTTTGGCAATCTCTTACCCTGTGTTGTCTCACCCAGAAACCCCAACATGGTTAGGGGTTCAAAACAGCCTGAGCCAGGTCCCTCAAGCATGGCTTTAGGGCACCCTCCCCTCCTTTCCAGTTCTGACATGGTGTCACTGGTGTCAAAGGGCTGGTCCTCACTCAGCACCCCTTCCTGTGCTGTGTGACCTCAGGCAGTTTCCTCTCCTCTCTGACCTTGGCCTTGTACTCTAAGGCGAAACTCTCCTGGTCCAGGGGGTTGAACCCACACAGCTTAGAGCCCCAACTCTGGCTCCTGCCTCCACCCAGGGCAGCTCTCCCTACCGGTTCTAGAGAGGGGGGTTTCCAGAAAAATATCGCTTGCTACCATGTACTTAATTAGAATAGTGGGGAGAAGGTAAGGACGCCCATTTCTGGTAAAGACATAGAGCAATTGGACTGCCATTCGCTGCTGGTGGAAATTAAGGAGGGTGCACCCACTGCGGCCCATCACTGAGTAGCCTCTTAGAAAGTTGAGCATTATATTTACCATATGACTCAGGTCCCACTTATTTTAAGTATTTACCACAAAGAAAAAATATGTATGTGTTTACACACAAAAAAAATCTCCACAAATGTTCACAGAAGCTTTCTCATGATTGCCCCAAACTGGACACACGGTAAACGCCCCTCCTGGACACCGGGACAAACCAGCAGTAGCCCAGCCATGCAGTGTGTCCAATTCAGCAAGAGGTAGCCATCAGTCACTGATGCTCACAGCAACGGGCTACATGATGTCTGACTCCATTTGCAGAACATTCTGGAAAAGGCAAAATTCTGGGGAAAGAAAACAGCTCAGTGGTGGATGGGGGTGGGGGAAGGAGTTGACCCCAAAGGGACTCAGGGACTTGCGGGGGACAATGGAACTCTTCTCTCCCTTGGTGGTGGTCAGAGTTACATAACCACATGTGCTTGTTCAAGTAGTGAAATTGCAAGCTTGGAAGGGCGAATTCCACCAAAGGCAAATTATACCTTCATTTAAAACTTCAAAAAAATAAATCATCAGAAGAAAGACTCTGTTGCCACCAAACAAAAGCTGGAAAATTCCCCAAGCTGGAGCCAACCCTGGTCTTTCCCCAGAGGCCACTGTGGTTCCTGAGGAGCCGGCTGCTGCCCTGGCCTACCCGGGCTGAACAGGGGCTTGGCGTGATCTGGAGACCCTTGGTCCTCCTCTGGCCGCCCCTGAGGCCTCCTCTGAACGAACACTGACCCCTGCTGTCTCCCTTTCTCCTCTTTCCCACCAGCTTGCTCTCGGGGCCAGAAAACCCTTGTCCCTCCCCAGGCCTGGAGGACCCTGGGGAGCACTGGGGAGCTGGGGCTGCTGAGGCTGGGACCAGAATGGGCAGGGGCACTTCATGGGAGGGCGTCGCTGGGCTGGGCTCTGCCCTGGAGCCTCTGGGACAGGCGGAGGTCAGGTGGGAAGGCCAGGGGCGCCCAGGACACAAGCTGCCCGGCTCTGACCCAGCTCACCCTGGTGGACAGGGTCTCATCCTCATGCACCCACATGCATGGATGTCTGTGTGTGTGGCTGGTGTGCCCATGAGTGTGTGTGTGTGCCTGTGAGTCCTTGTGGACACACCTAGGGCTTACCTGCATCTGCTGAGTGTCCGTAGGGGGAAGCACGCACAGCTGGGTGGTCCTCTGCTGCTGGGCCGCCCACGTGGGTGCCTGAGTTCCCATGTGCAAGCGAGTGTGCCTCTGCGTCCCCAGTGCGGAGGTGCACCCATGGCGAGCTTCCATACCTGCTGGGGGCCCACAGGTGTGTGCAGCGTGTCTGTGGGTGTTGGAGAGTCGTGTGTGTGTGTGTGTGTGTGGTGTGTGCACAGTGATCAGCTCCCTGCTCTCTCTCCAGTGCCGAGGAGCCCTGCCTGACAGCCCCGGTGAACACGCAGCCGCCTTCTTGCCCAGGTAGCTGGGCGGGTCGGGGGCACCCTCGGCCTCAGCAGCAGGCTGCCTTCCTGCGCAGCTGCGTCCTATTTCTGTCCCTCAGGGCTGGTGCCGGCGGGTGTTCCTGTCCAGTAGGGCCCTCCTGCCTCTCCACCCGGCTATTTCGGCTGAGGAATGCGATGTTTGTGTCTCAAACAGAAAACCCAAAACCCCCATTAGGGCCAGCCGAGCTGCGGCTTCCGCGGCCGCTCGCTCGCTTGGCTTCCTCCTGCTCTATATTTGTCCACGGCAGGATGAACTTGGGAGCAGGCTGGGGGCCCAGGGCTCCCTTGCAGGCGGGCGTCACGGCCATCGGCCTCCAGGGGGAGCTGGCCTCTCCGGGGCCTCACTGTCGGCTCTCTGGGCAGCCCGGACCCAGGGCACGGCTCCCCGCGCAGGCTCAGCGCTGGAGGCCGGCCAGCCTCCTCCTCTCCCTGCGAGCCCCCGATGGAGCGCAGCTCACTCCGCAGCGCGGTGTTGAGGGACCCAGAACAGAAACGTCACCGCAGATCCTGGCTCTGCCGCCCGCTGGCTGGTGACCTCGGACTCCCAGGGGTCGCTGCCCCTCATCTAGGGAGTGGTCGGTGCCTCTTCCCTGATGGTGAGACACACACGCTGCCACTCTACGCGGGTCTTGCCGCAGGGGAGTGGCCTTGCTGAGTCCGCCAGCCTTTCCCTCTGTCTTAGTGACACATCACATTGGGGAGTGATTTGTCACTGAAGGCGTGGGGGACTCTACAAGCTGTGTCAGGGCTACTTTAACAGAGGGCACATCCAGGTTAAGATGTTGAGGAGGTTTAATAAAGGGGTGTGAAGTTTTATGACCCTGAGCTTTAAGGAGGAGGGGGCAGGAGGGGGCAGGAGGGGACACCAGGACCTGGTAGGGAGAGTTGGCCAGCCTGAGAGACCTTCAGGGGAAGGACATCACCACCCCCAGGCATGCTACTGGCTGCACCTCCTATTAGCTCTGTGACCTCAGCAAGTTCTTTACCTCAGTTTACTCATCTGCAAAATGGGAATGGTGGCGGTTCCCGCCTCACAGCGTTGCTCTCAAGGCTTAAATGAGCTGAGACTCACCCAGCATGGAGGAGCCTGCTATTACCCTCAACATTCCAGACATGGCCCTGGAGTGCGTCTCTGCCCATTCCCCAAGGTCTCCTGGTTCTCATCCTAACCCCAAGGCACTCTCCACCCTCCGGGCTGTTCTGTAAACCATTCTTGCAATAAATCCCGTTTTTGCTCCAATTAACCCAACGATTTCTGTTGTTGCTACCAGAAAACCCCAACCCCGTGACAATGCCGAAATGACTTAGGATCGGGTGTCCTCCCCAGCAGTCACCAGTGACGATATGATCGCTGCTTCCTGCTGAGGCCACCCTACCCCCATACATCCCGCCCAGCCCCCTGAGAGTAAGATACAGTGGGAAGCGCAGGGGAGGGAGGGTCTCTGATGGAAGGGGGAGGTCAAGGTCCCTGGTCCCTCCTTCCACTCCCTCCCTCAGACCCCAGCACCTCCGTCCTAGCCTCAGATCAGTGAGCACTAGGGCTCTCTAACCCTGTGTCCAGTGTCCACTTGGGCCAAGCCGAAGTCCCCTGGCCGCCTGTGTCACCCTGTCCCATGGCTGCAGGAGGAAAGGCGAGATGAGACTGAGAGCCCGTGGGAGCTCTGGATGGCCCTCCGTGCACACCTCTGCCCAGGGGCTAAGAGCCCAGATCCACAGCCCAGAGGCGACACCTCCGTGCTCCGGAGCCTGGTAGTTTGGGGAAGATGACAGGCCCCATACTCTGCTGCAAGTACGCCTCACGACAAGCACTGGGGTTAACCAACAGCCCACCACAACCGAGCCAATGACGAGGGACCCAAACCAATAGTGATTCATAATTAAAAGTAAGAATAGCATCGACTGAAAACCAGGACCAGCCCCAGGCAGCCCGACGGCCGGGCAGTCCCCGGGGGATCCCGCCCCGACATCTCGCCTCCCTCTCTGCTATGGGAACATGTGGGAGCAGCTGGCACCACTGCCCCGGGGCCGCCTGGCATCCTGGTCTCTTAGCCAGATGCTGAATCAAGTCTTTGGAAAGCTCTGGAACGTGCTCATTTTCGTTTATAAATACCGAATTTTCGTAGCCTTGGTGACTCACCCGGGTTATTAGCGAGTGGCTATTTGTCTATAGGCCCGGGTATCATTTGCCGGAGGAAGACGCTTCATTTGGAAAATCACTGTCTCTGCAGCCTGGTGTTTTCGGGAGGCAGTCACAAGGCAGGAGACGAGAGCCCTGGGCTGCAGACCTGCTAATAGGCAGTGTGCCCCCCTCCCCAGTCTCAGGGACCGTCACTGGGCGGTGGGCCGGCCGTGCTTCGTGAACTTGGGACTCCGGAGGCTCCCGCATGGCAGGCATGTCCCTGGAGGGGCGCAGGGCCAGCTGATTCAGCCACCCTGGTTTTCCAGCACCAGGTTTTCCAGCACCAGGTTCTCACGTCCCTGCTCTGCCTTCCTTGGCACGGGCGTCGGTCTGAGAAGCGAGTGCGGGAGTCTGTTATTAGGCAGATGCCAAGCCTGGGCGAGGGTTCAGCAGGGGGCCGCACACCCCCACCCCAGGGAGGCAGAGACAGGAGGTTGGTGGGAGCTTCCTGGGGTGCCTTGCGGTTCCCCTGCAGCTTCAACGGGTTCAACCAAACCCACAGCCACCCTTGGATGAGTCTGGTGACACCCTCCCTGGAACCAGCCTGCTGTCCCCATTCACTGGCTGGAAGCAGCCCTGGGGTGGTGGTCTGAGTGCAGAGGTGGCAGTGGACTCCAGGAGGCGGCAGCCACAGCGCTTGGTCAGTTAGTCTTTGTGCTTAGAGGTGTGCAGGGGACAGCCCCCGGCAGGCGGTCAGCTGTTCCTGCTGGCTCTGGCAGATGGCGAGCCCTCTTGTGAAATGAAACCCTTCACATGCTTCTGGCCTCCCGTGATAGATCCATCTCAGCTCCTGGTTTCCCGTCTCCTTTCCTCTTTCCCTGTCTCATCTGCCAGGGAATGCAGGCATTGCCACTCAGCCGAGATTCAGTCTATTTCTGGGGGGCAGATGCCAACCACTCAGGGGCACTTGGTCTCTGAGCCACATCCCCAGCCCTATTCTGTATTTTATTTAGAGACAGGGTCTCACTGAGTTGTTTAGCGCCTTGCTTTTGCTGAGGCTGGCTTTGAACTCAAGATCCACCTGCCTCAGGCTCCCGAGCTGCTGGAATTACTGGCGTGTGCCACCGTGCATGGCGAGGGTCAGTCTTGTTTCAGCCCATTAGGCTTCCACCAAGTATCCAGCAGTGAGCTTGCTCCGACCCTGGGGTCCTCGCTAGGGTCTCACATACCCTTTCCCCAGGGAAATGCCTTCAATTCCACGAATGTGTGCTGATCTTGTTTTTCAATCCAGCCCCTTGAACAAGAACCCTGAAACCTACACCCAGGAGTGGCCCAGGCTGCTGCTACGCCACAGTACACAGCTGATTCCTGCCTTGCTATGGATCCCTAAGTCCTCCTGTCCCTATCCAGCTGAGTGATGAAGCTAAGCTTCACCTGTTCTCAGAGAAGGTGGAGACCCTGGGTTCCTCCAGGGAGGCCAGGCTTCTGCAACATCTCCCAGCACAGAGAAGGTGCTGGCTGTCATCAGGGAAGAGGGGCACCCCTCCAGGCTCCAGAGCCCACGAGGTTGCAGAATCACACCCTTAGGGTCGTCTGAGCAGATGTCCCCTTTCTGTGTTTCAGGGGCCCATCTTTCCCCAGGCTGGACCTTGGCGTTGGCCTTGGCATGACCTCACCTCAGCTGCGAACCTTGGAGTCCACTGCCTTTCTCTCAGCTGGCCTGCCCCCTGGGCTGGTGATGAGGCCTCTGGTTCCTACCTGTGTACTAATCTCCTGTGAGTAGCACTCAGTCTGACTCTCCATCTGCAGGCCCCGGGGTCACTGCATGACATGACCCAGCCAGTCCCTGTCCTTGGAGGCATGTTCACCTGTGACTTTCAAACACTCACTCCATTCCCCTGGCCTGGTCTTTGCCCTCCACCAGGACATATGCTCTGACCATCAAGTCATTGCTTTGTACCACGGCCACCCATGATCCACCCATCCACCTGCCAGATCTGGTGTGAAGGAAGGGATGTGGCCGGGGTCACGGTGGCCGAGGTCGGGGCAGCCAAGGCAGAGACTGGCCCAGGACTCGGGTCAGAGCCCTCCAGAGCGGAGCCTCCCGGGCACGAGGCTGATCCAGAGGGACCCGGGCTTGGCCTCCCTGAGCTGCCCTCCAGCCCTCCCTTCCCAGGGTTCTCGGTTGGTTTTGTCGTTTGGGTTTCTAAGCCCCGCCGGGGTCTGGTCACACGTCCCTGGAACACTGGATCAGCGCGACGGTTTACTCCCGCAGCCCCAGTGAGATATTTTTAGAGCAATTAAGGGCAGTAATAACTCCTCCTTTTCTCTTAAGGCTCATTTCCTATTTCTATATTAAAAGGCTAACAATCCGTCCTGGAAGGCTGCCCAGCGCTCTGTGTGGGGGAGGAGGTGGGACTGGACACCAGGCCACACGGGCCAGCATCAGGGGAGTTTGCGTGGATCTGCTACGTGGCTGGCCTGCCAGGGCAGCACCCTGCCCCCGCCAGAGCCCCTGACTGCGCAGCCAGCGGGGTGAGGGGCCACCTCCCATGGGGCTCACGAGGCAGGCAGCCCCTCATCTCAGCCCATCTGCATCCCTACCAGAAACCTCCCCTAGGATCCGGGAGGCAGGCCCTCTTCTTTATTACGGAGTGGATTCATTCTACCCCTGAACATGGGGGTAGAATGTTCTGGTGGGTTCTCTTTCTGCAGACCCTTCCTTTACCACAGAAGTCAATGAGCCCCCTCCTCACATACCCGTGGAGCTGGGTTGGGAAAGAATGCTGGACCTGGGATTGAATTCCATGCCAGGAAATGAACAAGCTGAATGATTCTCTTTTCTGATTTCAAAACTTTGCTATTTGTAAACAATTTTATATTTACAGAAATCTTTCAAGAATTAGACAAAGAGCATCCACATACACTTTACCCAGATTCAATAGTTGTTCATATATTTAAAAACTAATTTTATTGTGTGTGTTGAAGATGTTCAACACGACAGGGGACAGTGGGTGGGAAAATGGTTGCTGAATGAAGCAAATTAACATCCATCACTTCACATAGTTCCCCATTTTCTTTCTTTTTTTTTTTCTTGTTTTTGGTGACAAGAACAGCAGCAATTTACTCAACAAAAATCTCCAATGCACCTTGTCAACTATACGACTCACGTTGTACATCAGATGACTGGACTTGTTCACCCTGTGAGCAGCTGCTGTGTCCTTTGATTGACATCTCTCATTTCTTCTCCCCTATCCCATTCCTGGTAACCACAATTCTATTCTTTGTCTCTGTGTGTGAGATTATGTAGTATTTTGTGTCTGGCTTATTTCTCTGAGCATAATATCCTCCAGCTTGATCCATGTTGTGGCAAGTGGCAGGATCGTCTCCTTTTATAGGACAGAATAATATTCCATTTTACAAACACATACACACACATACACACACTGCAATTTCTTTACCCATTCATCTGTCAATGGATAATCACATTCTTTTTTCACATTCATAAATCTTGACTAGTGTAAAAAAAAAGACCTGAAATTATAAAGCTTCTAGAAGAAAACAAAGGGCCAATCTCCTTGCCAGTGGTCTAGGCAATGATTTTTTAAAATATCGTACCCACAGGTCAGGCTACAGAAGCAAAAACAGTGAATGAGACACCATCACACTAGAGGCCTGGAACAGCAAGAGAAGCAATCTTATAAAAAGGAGAGGTCCCCTACAGATTGGGGGAAATATTTTCCAATAATACATCTGATAAGGGGTTAATATCCAAAATTCACACAAAACTCACACAACTCAATAGCAAGAAAATTTAACAGCTTAACAAACTGTTAAATGGATGGATGACCTGAGTAGACATTTCTCCAAAGAAGACATAAAAGTGGTCAAAGGCATATGAGAAAATATCTCACGTCACTAGTCACCAGGAAAATGCAGATCAAAACCAGCGTGAGATACCTTCTCCACTCATCAGGACAGCTCTTAACAAAAAGCATAATTAGTTGAGCAATTCTGAGAAAATTCCTTGCCTTTTCTGAGTTATGCTGTGCTGGTAAGAATGGTGTCTGCAGGCCTGCTCCCCTCTCTTGGGAATCCTGTGGCGATCGGATGAATGGTTTTTAAATGTGCTTTGGAAGATGAGAAGTTGCATTTATCAGGCTAGGTTAGGCCAGGCTGCTGTAACAAACAGACCCTGAAATCTCCATGGTTGAACACATCATTATTTCTCTCCCATGCCGGGTTCTCTGATTCCATCTTTTGGCTTTCCCATCTCAAGTCATGACTCCCTAAGGCACCATAACAGAAGTATAAGACACAACGAGTCCAACCAACCTTTCAATGCTTGAGCCTCGAAATGACACCCATCGCTCTGCTCACAGCCCACTGGCCAGCATGCACCCTGGCTGGGCTGGACTGCAGAGAGGGGGAGCGTCAGCAAGCCGTGCACGTTGGCTCAGCCGGCAGAGCTCTGCAGGGAAGAAGTGGTCCCTGCCACCGCTGTTACTTATAATGATGACAGCCAGAGTGAGAGCCACATTTTCTTTCTCTGACTCATTTTAGTTGGGAGCAGGGGCAGAGATCCTGGAGCAGGAAGCTCACAGGGGGGACCCCTGAGAGTCCTGAATGCCCAGGGCAGGAGGGGAAGGCACAGGTCAAAGTTATAGAGTGGACAGAACTGGGGGAGAAGGTGGCAGCCTGCCTGGTGCCCGCTCTGCTGAATGACCCTGTGTCCACCTCCTCTTGACACTAGGGTTATGCTGCGCCTCCTGCCCAGGCCCTCACCGGCACCCCATGGCTCCCTCCAAGGCCAACCGGATCCCTCAGTTCTCAACCTGTAGCCAAGGCTGGTTTCATTGTTTGCTAATTTCCAACCTGACATTGACTTTTGAGGAATTGAATAAAAATGAATTATAAGCAGAATAGAGTCCTCTAGACATCAATCTAGAAACCAATCGCCACCATCAGGGTCCAGACAAAGTACTCTAGAAAATAGCCTAGTGCATTTTAGATGATCTTAAGAGTAGTCTAGAAAATAATAAAATACAAGCGAAATAATCTAGAAAATCACCCAGAGACCAAATAAACGAAAACCCTTGTGGCAAACATTGGAAAAATATAATTTAAAAACAACCCGAAAAAGCATGACAAGGACATCAAAATGAAGAACATTTGTTTGAATTCGGTTCATTGAGACAGGACCCTTGGTCAAGCTCTGGGACATCGTGCCAATATGAAACTGCCACAAAAGTTAAGCATGGGTCTTGGGTCCCATCTGTCCCCCGTGGTGGCCAATCACCAAGGTTCATGGTTCCTCACCGATTCACGAATATGCCTGAGGGTCCCTGTTCTGGATTTGAGCTGTTAGTGAGCAGAGCCTCAGTGTCCCTCATGGGGTGCCTGGGAGCACGGTGACGTCAGGATGGGAGACGGCCCTGCAGACAGAGACCTCTGGCTTCGGCCAGACCTCTAGCTTTTTCCACCAAGGACAAAAATCTCTCCGAGCCACCAATGAAACATTGACCCCCAAGACACAGCCTCGGCCCTAGAGGGGCACCTTGTGGGTTGTCATCTCTCCAGATCGCAAGGCTCCCCCTCCGCCACCCGCACCCACGCTCTAGGCCGCTCGCTCACATTGATGGCGTCTGCCCACCCGAGTCTATATTAATTAAAGAGCAGGCTCGGGATGGGAGAGCCAAGTGTCTTATTTCATGAAGCAGATAACGCTGGAGATTTTAATTTACAAGGAGCGCGGAGACCAGGGTCCGTCTGCCGCAGAAAGAGCCGTGGAAAGCTGCTTAGCTTCTGAGTCTGATCGCCCAGGACTCTCTGAGTTGCCATAAATTCTGATAAAATGTCTTCCCAGCGGCTAAAGATAATTTTTATAAGCTTTTGGAAGGGACTAATAAAGCCGTAATCTACCGTCTTCCATTATTTAAAGACCTGGCTCCAGGGATGTGATTTGTAAGGGTTTTATATATAAATATATAGACGTATATTAATTCTGCGTCTCAATCCATCACCGTCTCTGGAAAGCAGCGGTGGCAGGCGTTGGGTGCCCCAGGACTGGCCTCCAGCCTTGACTGGGGCTGGAACGGCCTCTCTGTGAGCCTCCTCCTGCACAGCCCTGGGCTCCAGGACCAGCCATCAAAGGTGTCGGTGGGAATACCCGCCCCCTGGCCCTGCGTGATATCCCTCGGGTTGCGGTCTATGTCTGACAAACGTGATTCCTCCGTGACAGGGCCCGGTGGTGGCAGGCGGGCTTTGTCACCGGCTGACAACCGACACATGCTGGGGATTTCTGCGTCTTCGCCTGGCCGAGCACTCGATGCCAGCCCGAGGGTCCAACAGCAACAAGCTGAAGAGCAGAGCCAGAGAAGGCGACCCTGTCTTCTGAGTCCAAGATCCCCAGGTCCCCTGCCTGGGGACTCGGAGCAGATTTAGAGGCTGCAGGATTTGTGTGGTCTGCTTGCAAGCAGCCCTGGACGCCCCATGAAGCATTCGATGAGCACACTGTCCAAGTCCCTGCCTGTCCCCCTCTGTGCCTCCCTCCAGCCAGGGGCAAGGGAAGGAGGACAGGAGCTGGCTGAGGGGGAGGTGCTCCTTCCAGGGCAGCGATGGTCCCTGTGCATTTGCCTCATCCCCCGGTGTCCTCTCCCTGTGGGAACCTGCCTCAGGGACCCAACCCCAAGACACCAAGGAGGGGCAGGCGTCTCATCTGGGGCTCGCCTCACGGTTTATGAGCCCCAATGCAGAAACTTCACTGAAGAAGCTGGGACTTGGAGGAGTGGGGTTCAGAGTGCCCACCTTCAGGGACAGAGCTGGGTTCATGTCATGCCCATCAGGTCCCGCAGTCTCATGTGGCTTCTATGACAGACACACCATCTAGATGGAAAGAGAAGAAAAGTGGGGGGGATTGATGCCATTTTAATTACTGTCTTAATTAGCCACCTGGACTGTGCTGGAGGGGCCTGGGGGACAGCCGGGGCAAACGTGGGTGCAGGAGACCCCGGGGTTCTGCAGAGACCAGGGCTGAAGCCTGGCGGGCTAACCAGGGGTCCAGGTGAGCTGTCTGCCCCATCCAGGAGAGTCTCCCCCAGAGGCCACCTGCTGGCTCTGTGCAGCCAAGACTGGACAAGAAGCAGCTGTGATCCCAGGACAGGCCAGCTGGCTGCCCGTTGGCGTCCGGAGCAGATCTCAGGGGCTGGGACTTCATGTGCAGCCACTGCTGAGAGCTGCAGGGCTTAGGTGCAGAACGACCTTGGGGATGGTCCTAGTCAGCTGTTTCACCACTGTGACTAAAGGACCCGACCAGCACAACCGTAGTATGAAGAAAGGTTTATTTGAGGGCTTGTGGTTTCAGAGGTCGCAGTCCATAGAGGCCGGCTCCATTCCTCAGGGCTCG
The DNA here is from genome assembly GCA_020662805.1 of Glaucomys volans. Lineage (NCBI taxonomy): Eukaryota > Metazoa > Chordata > Mammalia > Rodentia > Sciuridae > Glaucomys > Glaucomys volans. The sequence continues at coordinate 48,277 of JAJEJO010001499.1, read as the reverse complement.
AGGTGAGGCTGAACGTCATGGTGGGAGACTGTGGCAGAGGGAAGCAGAGGGAGACTCCTTTCTCCAGACACACAATGCACACCCAAAGCCACGCCCAGTTCCCACCTCCCCCAGCCACACCCACCACTCAGCACTCAGGTCATCCCCAGCAGGGGATTGGCTCAGTGATGGGGTTAAGACTCACAACCCAGTCATTTCTCCTCTGAACCTTCTTGCATGGTCTCACACGGGAGCTTTAGGCGGACGCCTCACATCCAAACCGTAACAGGGACATTACAACCTACTGATTAAAAGGAATCCTGCAGTCACGAACACCAGCAGTGGCTGGCTTCTGGCTTCCAGTGACACCCAGAGTCCTCCTGAGACGCTCCTGCACTGGGACCACCAGCAGCAGAGGTCACGGGTGGCAGGTTCCCCACAATTCATGGGCATCCAGATTCCCCGAAAGGCAACCTTCTTGACCCTCACTTCCATCACTACCTCCCCCCACCCCCACCCCTGCCCTTCCAGGGGCCACAATTTCCAGTCCCCTGGGTCACACCCTTCCCAGTGGAAATGACCAGGGAGGCTGCCCTGGGGCAGAACCTCGAATGAGACAGCAAAACCCAGACCGCTGGAGGTAAGTCTCTGCCTCCACAGGACCGAACATTCATTCCATTCTGTAAGGATCAAGGGATCCCCCGCCACACACAGGGTGCCCAGACTTCACATGGACGGTCACCAGCTCCCTGTCAATGAGGTGGCTCTCATGACCAACGGGAATGGGTCTCATCTTTGGACTTCATGGCCACCACTGATCTGGGACAGAAGGTGACCCAGGGCTAGGGCCAGCTTGTCAGCCCAGGCCACACACCAACCTGGCCCAGGCTGGGGACTTCAAGAACAGACGTTTATTCTCTTACAGTTTCAAAGGCCTAGTTTTAGGTCTGAGTCCAGCAGGGTGGGTCTCTGGTGAGGACTCTCCCCTGCTGGCAGACCGCCACGGTGTCCTCACACGGCCCTCCTCAGCGCCTGTAGGGAAAGAGGAGGGGTCCCTGGTGTCCCTGCTGATAAGGACACTAGTCCTGCAGATCCAGACCCACTTCAGGACTTTGCTTAACCTTGACTTCTTCCTTAGAGGCCGGATCTCAGAGGTTCGCTGCAGGGCCGCGGCTTCCCTGTGTGGATTTGAGGAGACTCAGACCTCCAATCCATACCGCACCCTCCAGGGCTCTCCTCCCACGCTGGGAAACTGGATGCAGACCAGAGGAGCATCCGCAGAGGGTGAAAAGGGAGCCCAGAGAGTTGAAGATCTTTGCCCAATTTCTACCCCAAAGTCCCGCTATTCTGCCAAGCCTCAAAGCAGATTCCCTGACACCTTGACCTGCCGGGCTGCACCGGCGACCACGGTGGCATTGCTTGGCTTGCCTAACATAGCTTGGGAATCGGAATTTGTCGCCAGTATTTAAAGATTAGAAGACTTCCCATGAAAACCTGGGTTGGGGGCGTCTTTTGATAAGCGGGTCAGGACGCGCAGGGGATGCAGGTCAACATCGCCACCATCCTCCCGAACTTGGGGCTGGATCCTTCCGCGCACGGGGCCTCTGACTTCCTTCCACCGGCTAGCAATCTCCCTGGCCACCTCTGGGCAGCGTTGGCCCCGCAGGTCTGAGGAAGACTGGGCACCGCAGAGCCGTGCAGGCGCCGTGTCCCTCCAGGCAGGGGTGACAGCGCAGCGTGGATCCCCTTTGATTCCAGGGCTGCCCATCTAATGTCCAGCTGTTACTTTCCTCCATGACAACATTGCATAATTCACATGAAAGCGACTGACAGGCAGTCAGGAAACTCAGACATCCGATATGGCTTCTGAGGTCCTCTCTATTTGTATGAAACGAGGGATCATCCCAAAATATTCACTTCTCCTCCCCTCTGGGGTTCGAAGAGCGTCCCCCAAGGCCCTGTCCCACCCACTGTTTGGACAACGACCAGAGAACCCTGTAGGCCTAGGGTGGGAGGCTTCCTGGGCACCCCATGCTGGCCACAGCCCCCAAAGGCCTCCCGGGAAGGCGTTTATTTATTATTAAACACTCTCCAGCTCGCAATCTTTTGCTGTCCTCTGGCTCTGGCCTGGAGCCTCTCCCCAAACCCAGCTCCTCTGATCATTTGTGCTGAAGTTTCCTCTCTTGGCCCGGGAGGAAGCGAGCCTTATCCCCCACAGTGCTGCTCAGCCTGGAGAAAGGAGCCCAGGAAGTGGGAATGAATTCAGCCTTTGCCGGCTAGATTCCCTGCCCCTTGGCTGTGTGACCTTGGCCAAGGTGCTCTACCTCTCTGGGTGTTCCATTGTTCTACTGTCCAGTGGGTTTCGTCTTGGCTCAGAGAAAATTTATGGTGATGAGAAATGGAGGAAACTCCTTGGCAAATACAAAAAGGCATATAAAAGAACAGTGAATCCATCAGGGCCCTGCAGAGAAGAGGCCGTGCCCCATGGGGTCGTGGGACGTGAGGACGACACAAGGCTATTTGAGGGAACTAAACTGGGGCAGCACCACAAGGTTGTATCTGTGGAGGTCTAAGCAAAGGGGAAACTATAACAGGAACATGGAGCATGGCTGTTTGGGCCTTCAGGCAGGGTACAGCCCATGCCGCCTGGCCAGGAGAAGCCAGGGGAATAGATACCCTGGCACCCTCCACAATCCTGCTGGGGTCTTCCGTCGGCCAAACCCAACCAGCAGTATGAATGAGGGGCCCCTTGCTGCTGCCTGCAGTGTCCTTCTCTAAGCTACGGATCAGGGAGTGGACACTGGAGGTCGGCTCTGGAGGGGGGAGCCAAAGGTGTCTGGGACCCTCTGCAGCAAACGCCCACCTGCATGAAAGGACACCAGGTGCCACAGCAGAGCCACCCTCACCCTCTCTCACCAGCCAGGCAGGTAGTGAGCGGCCACCATGGCAGAGATGAGCAGACTGAGGAACGGGCAGGTCAGCAGACATGCCCAGGATCACTCGGAAGCAGTAGAAGAGGCGGGAACCTGGGACCCAGTGAGACTCCTGGAGCATGTTGCTGTGTGGCCTCCCAACTAGATGGGGGGGCGCTTTTGTGCAGTCATCATTGTGGGCCACAGTACCAGACTGGTACTTTCTGCACTGATCAGTATTTAAGTGTCCAGCCCTGTGGACACGTGCTATGTTGATCTCAAGGAGCTGATGATGTCATGGCCACTCTGGGGAGGCAGGACACACAGCCATGGATACAGGCGTGGGCGACGGAAGGGAGGAATGAGGCAGATGGAGAAGAGCATGAAGCTCAGAGGCTGGGGCTCTGGGAGGGAGGAGGCAGCCATCCCAGTGCAGCAGCTGTGGACACCCCATGGTCCCCCAGGGACCCCTGCCTGGGCTAATAACACAGGCGTTGTGGTTTCGACCTGGGATGCTCCCCAGGATGAGGCCTTGAAGGCATGGCCGACAGTGCTCGGTGGTCCTGGGAGATGGTGGCGGTGGAATCTTTAGAGGTGGGGCCTCCTGGAGGGAAGTTGGGTCCTTGAGGGGATGCTGAGACCCCAGCCCCACCCTTCTCTCTCTGCTTCCCGAGGGCCCTGAGGTGAGCAGCTCCCTTCTCCGCACACTCCCGCCTGATGTTCTGCCTCACACAGGCCCAAGGTAACCGGGCCTCCTGAGCATGGACTGAAATCTCTAAACCAGGAGCTGAATTAGCCTTTCCTCCTATAAGTGCCTTATCTCAGGCTGTGTCTTTCCCACAGTGAGAGTTGGATACAGAGAGTGAGAAAGCTGACTCACTGCCTAGCCGCCGACATCTCAGGGGTTGTTTGTTACAGCAGCTCGAGTTAACTCTGCGAGGCACAGAGCTTCTGTACCTGCCTAAGTCTACATAGACAAGGCTCTGCAAGATGGGAAGCTTCTCCAGGAGGGACCCTGCCGTCTAGGAGCAGATCCTTTAAGACAGAATGGCAGGCTCCTCTGAGGGAGCCTGACTCTCGCTAACCAGAGGCAGAGAGCCCTGGTTGGGGGTTTGCAGAAGATGAGCTTCTCCCCCGTTCACTAGGGACCCAGAGGGGCCGAGACGTGGATGCTCCATGAGTCCGTCTGGAGTGACAGCAGACTTCAGGGTGCAAAGACAACAGTGGAGGGGGTGGAATTCACACCCAACGCCCTCAATTACTTGGTTGAAACTGTGCTCATATAAAGCCTCCAAAGGCCGTTTTCCCCCCTAAATTGGAGCCACTTTGCATTAAGCAGTTGAGATCCATGATGCTTCCTCTCCCTCCCAGGCCACCCCCCACTGCACTCCCAGGATGAAGCCCCAGAAGAGGCGGCAGCCGGGCTTCCCAAACCGCGGCCTAACTCAGTGCTACTTGATATTCCTGCAAACCCGCGACCCACCCAATGCGCTGGGACAGTGTTTGTTTGGAGAACCCTCTTCCAGCCCCTTTGAACTGTGAGCCTTCGACCAAAACGAAATGCAAGTCTTTTTGCAAATCTCGCGTTGGCGAGGGCTCAGGGGGATGCAGTTGGAAACTATGTAGACTCCGCAGTTTCTCTGTCCATGAAATGGGCACGCTGGTACTTCACCTGGTCAGGTCAAAACATGGTAAGGAAGCAGTGTGGAGCTGGGCACGGTGGCGCACGCCTGTAATGCCAGTGACTCTGGAGACTGAGGCAGGAGGATTGTGAGTTCAAAGCCAGCCTCACAAAAGGAAGGCATTAAGCAACTCAGTGAGACCCTGCCTCTAAATAAAATACAAAACAGGGCTGGGGGTGTGGCTCAGTGGTCGAGTGCCCCTGAGTTCAATCCCTGGTTCCAAAAAAGAAAAAAAGAAGCATTGTGGAAAAATGTCTTTGGTGGTCAGAAAAGACCCAAATTCAAGGAATAAAAATGCTTACTACCGTGGTCTAAATTAATGGAAGGTTATTTTTCCCCCACAAGATATCTATAGGGCGGCCCTCTGGGGCACTGGTGCAGCTGCTCAGTTAGGTGGTCAGGGTCTAGGTCTGTTTCATTTTTCAGTTCCTTCATTCTTAATATGTTGACTTCGGACCACAAGGTTTTTTCCTCCTGGCTCCAAAATGGTTGCTGGTTCTCCATCTTCACATCAGCATCAACATTCAATGCAGGGAAAAAAAGGGGGGCAGAGGCATTCTGAGAAGGAAACTTCATCTTTGCATTGGGTTAGAAAAACCTCCCTGGGCAGATGGCTCCTTATCGCTCAGTGACTGCAAGGGAGAAGTTCCCATGTGATGGAACGGCCATGAGTGAGAGCTTTCAGCCGGTGCTGGAAGCAGCTGCCCCGGAGCCACAGCCTGCGGCAAGGTGAGGGTGACCACGTCTCTGAGTTTGCTTTTTGCACCAGATAGAAATCGAGCACACGGATCTTCAAGGATGCTCCCTTGAAGTCTGTGGCTCAGTGGCTGTGACCAGAAGGTGGGGACTCAGCCAGGGCGGCCTCAACCCTGGAACCCCCAAGCCTCGGTGGAGAAGCTCCTTCAGCTCACGCCTCCTGCTCCTCTGTCACAGAAGATCCATCTGCCCTCGGGCTCCCCGCCCTCAACCTGGTTCACCCTGGCTGATCTCAGAGAGGGACCCGAGTGAGCGGCATCTGCCTGGGGCAAAGGAGAAGGAGCAGCAGGGACGTGGCCCCAGCAACCCTGGATTCTAGTCCTGGCGATGCTTTGACTTGCTGGGTGATCTTAGTCCCACCTCTTACCTTCTCTGTGCCTCAGTGACCTCACTTGCTCCGGAGGGTCTAGGGCAGATGACCCGTGCTGGGATTGACAGCTCCACCCTGCATCTGAGGGGCCCAGGAGGGGATGGAGGAGAACTGAGCTCAGGACTCCCGGGGCTGCCTGAAGCCTGGGGGAGGGTGGGGTGGTCAGGACCCAGCGGGCCAGGGCCTCCTTCACACAGGACCCTGAGCTTCCTGCAGGCGAGCACCCCAGCTCCAGCCAAGAAGTGGACCCTGATGACTCAGAGCTCAGGACTCCAGGGTAGAGCCTCTTGTCCCCTGTGACCCTGGCTCATTCTGTGCATCATGTGTGTCAGAGCGAGGCCTGCGGCTGACTCTGCTCTCCAACGCTCGGGGTTTAGGGGTTCATTCTGAGAACACTTGGCAACGAGTCAGCCCTGTGTCTCCCGGTCCTCCTTCTCCCTTCTCTTGTACCCCCTCCCCTCCACCAAGGTTTACTGAGCAACTACTATGTGCCAGAGGCCGAAGGCATCACAGTGCCTGGGGCTGACACGGTCCCTGCCCAGCGTAGGGGACACAGGTGGGAAAATGGCATTGAGCTGACATTTACCATCTGTGTGTTGAGGGTCAGACTGAGAAGGCGGGAAGGCTGTGGAGCGTGGGCAAGAACCAACCACACCGCCAAGGAGGAAGCTTCCAGAAAAGGCTTCCTGGAGGAGGTGGCACCAATGTCGAAACCCTAAGGCTAGGATGGAGTGAGGCAGGGGTGGTGGCACAGGTGCCAAGAGGGCCTGCTGACACCGTCCACTGCTCCTCTGAAGCGAATCCCCGGCCACCCAGACAGGAGCCACCTGGCCAGGATTCCCCAAGAGGCTCCTGTTCTCCCCACTGCCACCAGGGGGCAGACCTCAGACGGCCCTGACTGGGGTTCCAGAGTCTGCTGCCCTGCCTTGAGGGGGGGCAACGTGGGTGCCACTCTCCAGAACTTTCTATGGGACAAAACTGAGGCCAGACTTACTGACCTAGCTCCTCCACCTGGCCTGTCTCCCCCTCTGTGAACGAGGACTCACAAAGCCACTTGTACGAGAATCCCCATGGGAACGTACCCTGAGACGTCAGGTGGCCCGATGTTCCAGCACAAGGAACTCCATATATAAAGAGAGCCCCTGGGGACAAGAGGGAAAGGGGACTTTGGAAGAGTCTCAGGCCACCGTGCAAGTTGCTAGACCATGGCGTCAGGGGGCAGGATGCTGAGCCAGAAGCTGCCCATGGCCCCGCAAGGCCAGGATCTCACCCAGCCGCTGACCTGGGCTTGGTGAAAATCCTGCTCACTCTGTCCCACCTTGGTTTCCAAAGGTGCAAAGAAGCCCAGCCCAGGGGAGGCAGATTGAAAGAAATCAGGACATCAAAAATCCACAGGTGCTCTGCAGACCCGCCCGGCTGGGTACCCAGCTGTGTGCCTGAGAGATGCTGCCCTTGCCATCCCTGTGTCCCAAGGCTGCTGCCTGGCTCTGAAACATCTATCTTAGCCTCTAGTCCTGTCTTCACTCGGGAAGAGCAGCCTCCTTCTAGCAGAGGACATGAGCAAACTGGGCCACAAGAGCACAGGTTCTGTGGTGAGATTGTAACAGCTAGCTCTCACCATGATACTGCCGTGTAACAACCAACCACAAAATCTCAATGGCTTGTGGGTTGTCTGGAAAAACTCAGCTGACATTTAGCTCAGCCTGCTCAGATATTTGTGGTCAGCTGGGAATGAGCTGATTGGACCGTAGAGCTGGGTAACTGTTTTACCTGAAGATCTCTAAGTCTGGCCCACTGTCTGTTATCTTCCTGGATCGAGTGAGCTGACCAGGGCATGTTTCCATAGCAATGGTTGGTGGGTCCACCAGGGAATATTCTCACCAGCAAAGAAAATGGAAATGTGAAACTCAAGATCTGCACTTTAAACCAAGTATTTTAGTCAGTTTTTTCATTGCTGTGATTAAATGACCCAACCAGCACAATTATAGAGGAGAAAAGGTTTATTTGGGGGCTCACAGTTTCAGAGGCGTCAGTCCATAGAAGGCAGCTCCATTCTTTGGGGCTCCAGGTGAGGCAGAGCATCATGGCGGAAGAGTGTGGCAGAGGGAAGCAGCTCACATCATCAGGAAGCAGAGAGAGAGAGAGAGAGACTCCACTCTCCAGATACAAAATATATACCCCAGAGCTACGCCCCAATTCCCACCTCCTCCAGCCACACCCTGGGATTAAGTCACTGATTGGGTTAAGACTCTCACAACCCAATCATTCCTCCTCTGAACCTTCCTGCATTGTCTCACTCGCGAGCTTTTGGGGGACACTTCACATCCAAACCATAAGGCCAACACACGGTCACTTCTGTCTCCTGGTCTTGGCCAGAGGGAGTGATGTAATTAAGCTGAAAGTCAAGGATGGAGAAATGCACTCCACATCTCAGCTCTGAGATACTGTAAAATTGCATGACAAAGGGTGAACAATTGGGACAGTAATGCCATCAGTCTGTTCTAGACTGCTTCTTTGGAATTCTGACTTGGCCACTTACTAGCTGTGTGACCCTGAGCATGTTACATAACATCTCTGAGTCTCCCTATTCTTGTCTCTAAAAGAAAGATAAGAGTGGCGGCTTCCTCTTTGGTGGTTGTGAAAATCTAATTAATGCAGGGAAGTAGGCAAGGAGAGGCTCTGTAAGGACGGTTGTCTCAGCATCAGGAAGTTCCAGGGCAGTGAAGACGCATCCCTGGGGGAGCAACCAGCTCTGGGTGGCAGATTCCTGCAGAGGAGGAAGCTGATCCCGGATGGAAGGATTGAGCTGCCCGGGTGGGGGATCAGGAGCCCCTCAAACTCGACTCCTGTAACACAGTCCCCAGCGTGGGCGGCCTTTCCTCTCCTTTTCACCAAAAGAGGCAGACACAGGATTTTTATGTTTTCACAATCTCTTCTTAAGCCCGGACTTTTTTTTTTTCAGGAATGAACAGCTCCTGAAAAGAAATATTCAACAACCATTTTAATTTCACAGTTGTTCACTTTCTCTTCCATTAAATCCAAGCCGAACACATCCAACAGCTTTCAATCCAGGGAACAGACGTGGCGGGAACTGGCGTTTGTAACTCATGCCTGTCTGAGCCGGTGGTCTGTCTGTCTGTCTGTCTGTCTGTCCACCTGTCCGGGACCCCAGCAGCAAGTGCCCGCACTAGTGCTCATCATGGCTTTTTGGAACGGTTTGGAGGGGTTCACTTTCATTTTTATACATTTTTGAAGTTTCTTGTATTTTTTTAAATGAGCATGTTTTTTTATTTCCCCCAAAGTTAAAATTAATGCTTTTAAAAAAATAAAACCTAAACTGAAGATAAAACAAAACCCATGGCTGGCATTATTGAGCACCCACCATGTTCTCAGGGCGTCTCTCCAGAAGCTCACTAAAGGTGGCAGGGCTCCAGCCCAGACCCTCCCCCTCTTCTTCCTCCCCTTTGACAAAGTTTTTCTCCTCAAAGTCTTCCTCCTCCTCATCTGCGAGGCAGCAGGTCAGAGCGGTGATTGCTGAATCAGAGAGGCCAAGACATTTAGCCCAAGAGGCTCAGCTGAAGTGCAGGTCTCCAGGCTGGAGTCGCTGCAGGTGGGACTGTCAGAATTTTTGTGCGGGAAGCAGGCTCGTCATCTCCTCCTGGAATCCCAGTTGAGTTTCTCCTGTTGAGATGGGACTCCCGTTCGAAGGCTCAGAGAGTCTTTATGAATAGCAATCAGCTCCAGGGACATTTTTTTTAAGTTGCTAATATTAATTTTACAGAAATAAAATCTAATTGAATTCCTCCTGGCTTTCTCCCATTAACTTAATGTTATGGACTTTTAACGGATGTTTTAATTAGACATTCCTATTAATGGGAATATGGTTCAATTTTCAAATGAGGGCCTGAGCTGCCAATATTCCCATTTGGACTTTTAATTAAGGTGAGATAATATTAAGCACTTACACTGGGTTATTGCCTGGGATCTTGGGGGATGCGGAGGTCACAATAGACCAGGCGTGCGAGGGGTTGGGGGGACACCAGAATGGGAGGGGGCTGGGGTCAGGGGGGAGGACAGGGCCGGTCCCCAGGGGATCTGGTGGAAGGACATGTGTCCTTCCACACAGGGCGTCTCTGATTTCTCCCTGACTCCTCTGGGTTTGTGGACATCCTCAGTTGGCAAGTGTATCGATCTGATTGGCTGTGTAACAAAGCACCCCAACACTTAGTGGCTTTTATAACAAACTTTTATAATCTCACGATTCTGCAGGATAGCAATTTGGGCAGAAGATAACCAGGCCTTTCTTCTGGTCTAGGCTGGACTTGGCTCGTCTTGGCTGGGCCGATTCAGGCTCTGTGGTCCACTGCGGCATCTGCTGGGGCTGGGCGGATGAGGACGGTCTCACTGGGACAGCTGGATGGCTGTGCCTTTTCCCCAGGTGTCCCCCACCCTTCTGCAGTCCACCCAGCCCACAGGGTCTCAGGGGGCATGCCCCAGGACCCAATGCTACTCAAGCCTTTGCTTGGTCTGCCACGGTGCCTTGGCCAAAGCCCGTCCTGCGGAGGGGGCAGTCAGCGGTGATGGGGTCTGTGGCCTGAACAAAGTGGGCCATTTGGGTGAAAAGCAGATGGGAACAGAGACAGGGAGGGTGGCGACCTGGCTCCGAAACACTCACCCAGACGTCCCAGCACCAGCACCCAGAGGGCATGGCTCATGAGTGATGGAAGCAGCCGGGCAGCAGACACCATGAGACCCTGGGGCCCTCACTTTGACCCAGGGGACTCTCCAGGACCCAGCCCCACCCGATGGCCAGGGAACCGATTTTCTCTATCAAAGGCAGCCACCTGTACTTCTAGTAGAGTCTCTCCCTGTTTAAAGGTTGGAAACAAATTAAAAACATTTAAACCCTACACAGTCGGAGGAATGGGGAGAAAGTTGAATGAGCAGTTCCACACAAGCGAGGAATCCAAGCGGGAGTCGCCCTGCCTGCAGGGGACTGGCCTCCTTAGTTTCAGAGTGATGTAAGTCAAACCAATAAGGAGGCGCCACAGGCCGGAAAGCCTGGGCAAGGTATTTTTCCAGAAGCGTGGAGGATAAGCATAGATCATACCCAGAAATCCCACTCCATGGCACGTACTAAGAAATGTGAGCTCATCTTCACCAGGAAACAGTCAATAATGGGCATAGTGGCACTGAAAGCTCAGTCTTGGAAAAGACATCCAGGATGAACTGATAAATACATCATCAAGTAACAACACAATGGACTACTATACAGCAATGAAAATGGCCAAAGTATGGATATATGCAACAAAGTGGGTGAGTCTCACAAACATGATGCTGAGTAAAAAGAAGCAAGACACAGATTAATGCAGAGTGTGTGAGTCCTTTATATAAAGTTCAGAAAGGATTAACATTGTATGGCTAAGTGTGTGCACATGAATGATAAAACGACTTCTAGAAGAGAGGAAAATAATCCACAGAAGGGGTGGTGATTGTCAGTGGGCACTGCAAGGCTTCTAGGCTGCTGCCAACTCCTCTTTCTTGACTGGATGGTGATTACATGAATCAGGAATTTGAGTGGGATTCACTGGTGCAATTATTTGGCTCCGATTAGTGTTGTCTGGGGCCAGTTAGTGGTATTCAGTCAGCTATGGTGGATCATCCAAGGTGCCTTTGGGCACATCCTTGGTGCCCTGGTAAGATCAGCCAGAAGACCAGGCTCATCTGGGACCCCGCCCACTCCATGAGGGGGCAGCTCAGAGGCCTGGGAGTGAACATTCTAGAGACAGGAAGTGGAGGCTGCAGGTCTCCCAAGGCTTTGATCACCTCCACCACATTCCACTCATCAGACCACCACAGCGCAGCACCAGGTCCACAAGGAGGGAACCTGGAGTCTTCTTCGCCAAGAGAGGTGTCAATCACTTGACATTGTCATCCCGCGGTTAGAAAAGGGAGGAGCAACCTGGAACCAAAGTTCTCCTGCCGCCCTTCCTGAAGCAGCAGGTCCCGAAGTCCAGCGTCTCCCTAAGTCTGGGGTGGGACCTGGCTCCTGTGTGCCCCCTGGCCTGGTCGCAGGGCAGGTGATGAGCAGGTGCGGGGCAGGGAGAAGCATGCCCAAGGCCGCAGAGCACCCGCCCTCCACGCCCCAGGTCCAGCCCTGCCCAGCCCTCCTCAGCTGCTGGAGGAGGCGCCTCTGACCCAGTTGCCCATCCGCTCCCTCCTGACATGCACCTTCAGTGTTCAAGGAGGAGCAGAGTCAAAGTGACAGGTCTGGGCCTTGGAGCTCAGGCACCCACGTCCACTTGGTTCTGCCCTCTGTGACGTGCGACCTTGATTTAGCTGATGGATCCCTCTCTTTCTGTAAAATGGGAATGAGAACAGCACACCCCTGGTAGTGACCCAGGCCAGGTAGTGCGTGACCTTGAGAGTGTGTGTGCATGTGTGTGTGTGTGTGTGCACGCCGTGTCTATAATGGTAACTAGGCACACACACTAGCCTGCGGACACTCTGGGACTGCCACATGCACACACGGGAGAACAGAGCCCCGAGCACTTTTGAAAGGACCAGCTTGCTTTCCCGGATTCAGGCCGCAGAGATTCTGACCAGCACATCTGGATTCAAGCAGCTGAGCTCTGAGCAGGAAGCTCAGGGTGCTCAGGCTGGGAAAGCCCTTCAGGAAGGGCTCCTCAGACGCTGTCCTGTAGATGGGTCCTGACTCCGCTCATCGCCTTGAAAGTGCTGTCCCCAGTCCCCTGTGTGACCTTAGTGCCATCCGTCTGGCCCCAGCTTGCCTGTCTGGGAAGTGGCTGTTGGACACAGTTTCTCCACGTGCTTCTGACGCAGGACATTGTCAGGGACCTTGGAGAGGCGCGGACACTGACTGCCCAGCTCGGTGACAGTAGTTTAGCTCCCTCTTGCCCGTGGGCTCCAGTGTCACCCAGGGCCAGGCCTGCAGGGCTCGGCTCCCAGCTCTGGGAGTGGCAGGCACACTCCGCAGGCTCTGGAGCAGGCCGGGAATGTGTCACCGAGGCGAGGAGAGTCGGGTAACGAGCCAAAGGGGGAAGGGGGACTGTCCTGTCCTGGGCCCGCCTGAGCAAGACCTGGGTGCTCAGAGACGCCGGGCGGGCAGGCGGCCTGGGTTTGTGTTGGCCGCCTCGCAGCCGCTGCGGTAACCGGACCCGCTTTTGTTTGTTTGTCTAAATAGAAAGACCGAGGCGGGGGCTGCTGGGTGGCTCCACAAACAGCCCGTGGCCAGAGCAGGCAGCCACAGGGACGGGGGGGGGGTGTGGGGGGGGCCGGGGCGGGGGGGGGGGGGGGGGCGGGGGGGGGGCCAGGCCAACTGAGCTGCGAGGGACTTGGCAGCGGGGCCAGGGAGCCCTTGTGCAGAGATGGAGGGCAGGAAGGGGCCATGCTGGCCTGAGCAAGGCCTGGACAGGCCTCCCCTCTGCTGGGCTGGCCTGCAGCCTCCGGCCTCATCCCAAGGGATGAGGGGCTGCATTCATCTCTGCCTGGCCATCCACAGCAGCTCAGTGTCAAGGGTCCACTGATCGCTGTTTTCCACCGTGGAGGGGCTGTGGCTGGGGCATCAGGCCCAGGGTCAGCACCCAGAGCCCAGGGCAGCTGGTGTCTCTGAGGCCAGGAGAGCATGGGTGCTGGGCAGCCTCCCAGGGGCCTCCTTGACCCTCGGGTCCTCAGGGCTGTGCTCCTGTCCGCCTCAGAGCATCCCTGGGAAGACAAGGTGGGGACGGTGCTGAAGAATGAGAGGACTCTCTGTTCTTTTGTGGAAAGGAGATCCAGACACAGATCTGTGCGGATACAGAGAGATCGAGACACAGATCTGGACTTGGATTTGGACCCAGATATAGACGGGGCTGGAGATGAGAGGGTGGGCGTGGCCAGGGTCGAAGCCTTTGAAGGAACCACTCCTGCGGCTCAGATGCGGCCTCTCCCTGATGGTTCCGTGTGCCTCCACCCGACAGCCGTAGTTATGAAGATGTAACCGTGACCACAGCCGGGATGCAGATGTCCGCACACGGAGGTGGATCAGTGCGCAGTTCCGCGTTTGAATGACACAGTAGTCGCTGGATTATGAGTTTCTCTGAAGTGCCTGAGACAAATTCCATAGGCCTTTTCTCTGTCCTTTGCACACCCTCATCCCACCGGCCCCTGTTCCAGGACCTTGGTGTGGTCGGGGGCCTCTGCAGCCTAAGGATGCACTGCTCAGAGAGCAGCCCCAGGGACGGCTGCTTAGGGTTGAACCCCACTGAGCTGCGGCGGCTGGAGGGTGAAAGGAGCTTCAGCTGGGAGCGAAGCCCTGCGTTGCCGTCCACAGCTAGCGCGGCCTCCACTTCCCCGTCTTTGGGTAGGGGCTACCCACACACAGGGCCTCCATGGTGGGGCCTTTGGGAAGGCGGAATGAAACCCACCAGAACCTGACTGACGGCCACGAGTGCCTGTAACAGGCTGGTGGTCTCCCTTCTCCCCTTATCCTTTTTTTTACTTGGGCTCTTTCCTTACATGGAAGCAGGAAGGAAGACTGCCTGGGGGAGATGCACAAACTTTCTTATTCTTATGGAACTTTTTTTTTTTTTTGAGGGGTACCAGGGATTGAACTCAAGGCATTTGACCACTGAGCCACCTCCCCACCTCCCCAGCCCTATTTTGTAGTTTATTTACAGACAGGGTCTCACTGAGTTGCTTAGCGCCTTGCCCTTGCTGAGGCTGGCTTTGAACTTGCAATCCTCCTGCCTCAGCCTCCTGAGCTACTGGAATGACAGGCACACGCCACCACACCCAGAGGGAATCTTTAAATTACAGAAGTAAACCGAGTTCATTTTGTAAAAAAAAAAAAAAAAAAAAAATGCAGTGATATAAACAAAGAAAGTAAAAGCTTCCTAATTCTATAACCTGAGACTGCCAGGGTTGTTGTTTTATTTTTATTTTTTTATTATTTTTTTGGAACCAGGGATTGAACTCAGGGACACTCGGCCACTGAGCCACATCCCCAGCCCTATTTTTGTATTTTATTTAGAGACAGGGTCTCACTGAGTTGCTAAGGGCCTCACTAAGTTGCTGAGGCTGGCTTTGAACTCGCAATCCTCCTGACTCAGCCTCCCAAGTCGCTTGGATTATAGGCGTGCGACACCACGCCCAGCTAGGGTTGTTGTTTTATATTACAGAGAATTCTTACATTTATGATTTGCAAGTAAAGAAAATCTGAGTTGAGGACAAAGTAGAATTTATTATATCATGTGACTAAAAAGTGGAGAAGTTCGTCAGGCATCAGCACAGCGCCCTGGCGTTAGAGATGTCCGCAGGGATCCATCCACACTTACAGCTTCTCCCTTCTGCAGGGCTCCGTCCTTTGCCGGAAATGATGGTCTGGGCAAGTCAGTCTCCCCAGTTCTGCACGAGTCTCAGAATTCTGTTTGATTGGCTCAGATCAGGTCACGTGCCCCTTCCTGAACCAACCACTGGGTTGATTCTGATTGGCCAGGCGGAGTCACATGTTCCTGCTGGAGCCTGGGGAAGAGATCAGTTCCACGTGCATCCCTAGCCTGAAAGGGCAGAGGAGCCAGCTCCCCAGAGGAGGAGGGGGTGACCTTTCCAACAGCAGGCGGTGTGGAGGCTGGGCAGGTGGGAAGACTCATCTGCTGCATGTTTGAAATGCAATCATGGGTGAGTGCATTCTCACCAAGGTTATGTGGTCCAAAGTGTTGGGAGCTTGGAGGGGCAGAGGCGCCCCCACCCACCGGTCCTCCATAGGAGCCTTCTGCCTGGGGCCTGAGACCCCGCACCAGCCCCCCACATGGGCCACCTCTGAAAATCAGGTTTCCCAGCAGATGTGTCTCCTCTAGAGAACCAAGGTGACTTCAGGCCACGATGGGGCAGAAGCATCAGAAAAGAGACCCTGGGTCTCAAAGGCTTTGAGCAGGAAAATGGCGTCAAATGCCGCATGCCACCAAATGTGAGGCAGTGACCACGGCTGTCAGAAGATGAGGGCTGTGGTCCTGCCTCCTCCCTGACCTCTCCCTCTGCCCCCCAGTGGGCCCAGCTGTGAAGGAAGGAAGAGGTTGGATCCTAGTCAGAGGCCCTTCTTGGGACCCAACACCACACCCAATCTCTTGAAATCAGTGCTCTGATTTTCTTTCTTTCTTTTTTTTTTTTTTTTGGTAGGAGGGATTGAACCCAAGCCCACTTAGTGACTGAGCCACATCCCCAGCCCTTTTTTATGTTTTATTTAGAGACAGGATTTCCCTGAGTTGCTTAGGACCTCGCTAAGTTACTGAGGCTGGCTTTGAACTCAGGATCCTCCTGCCTCAGCCTCCTGAGCCACTGGGATTATAGTCATGCCCCACTGTGCCTGGCAGCACCCTGATTTTCTTTGGGGACATTACCTCTCTCTCTTAGAGGACTCCTTTGGGTGAAATGACAGACTCCGGAGCTTCCTTTGCTGTGTGGAAGCCAGTAGCCAAGGTCAGTCCTCCCCTTCCACTCTGCCACCAGAGGGCAGGTATGTGATCCAGGTGCCAACCAGGTGTCCTGCAGGGATTTGGTTCCCGGGGCCACAGACTCACAGATGCAATGAGTCTTCCTCCCCCAGCTCTGGTCTGCCATTCCTCCTTTGACAACCGAGCTGTGGCTGCTGCCCCTTAGGCTTCCAGAACATTCCTGCTGTCTCCAGGCTTTCCCGACGCTGGTCTTTTCTGTGGCTTACAACCAAAGGACCTAGGCCAGTCATGCTCCAGGGGTCCTTTCAGTTCTGCCGCTGCCTGAGGAGGTGGCCACGGCAGAGGCTGCTCTGGGCAGCCTGGCTCACAGTCCCTTCTTCTTCCTGGGCACACCGCAGATTGCCCAGGCGCTTCTCCACAATCCTATGGTAAGTTGCAAACAACATAGGTGAAAATGTGCTTAAATGCACTTCACCTCCCCAGCATCGTAGTTTAGCCAAATCCACCTCAAAGTCCTCAGAGCTCTTAGGTGAGGATGAGTCCTGGCCCTTGGAATGCAGGCATTATGAAGCCCTGTGTGTGCTTTCTGGACAGATCCAGAGAACTTCAGTGCAACTCTCTGTGCAGAGGACTCTGAGGCCCCAGAGGAGGTCCAGGGCCAGGGGTTGGAAAGCACCCAGACAGTGCAGTGTGCAGTGGAGCCCAGAATCACCTCATCCCCACATCCCACCACCACCGCAGACCACCTGAGAGAGCAACGGGGCTCCTCTGTGTGAAGCCATAGAGACACTGGGGTTTAGTCGTTACAGCAGCTGGCACTGTGCGCCCTGACTCATACACTCATGCTCCCAGGAAAAAGCCCTACGGCTTCAAACTGGCTATAGAGACACCCATGACAGCCAAGAAGTGAGCCTAGCTGGTGCTTCCCTGTCAGCCAGAGGCGTGGGCCCCCCAGACCATCGGCCAGGCACGTCTCCCCCAACACTGAAGAGGCTTGATTGGCAAAGAGCCTCAGCTGAGGCAGGCCACTCGGGGACTGCTCCTTCATTGCTCCTTCAAGCAGAACCTCCAATTACATTAACAATGAAGCTTCATCAGGGACCCAGGGATTTTGAAGTGACTTTCGAATGTTCTGGAATCTTCCCTTCAGAGTTCACTGGGCTGGGCCTCTTTTCCCAGAGCACTTTGGGAAGATCCTTCCCTGAGTAGAGGAGCAGATGTTGATTTGCATATATGCATGTTTCTGGCCTCTGATGAGATTAGGAGGTGCATTTTTAATCAAAGCCTCCAGCGAGGCTGGGCCCTGGGAGGCAGACTCGAGGTGGGAAGAGGAAATGTCACAGCGAAGAGGGAGCTGGCCTGGGAGAAGGAAACGCTCAGGACTGAGCCTTGTTTGTGAAGTCAGGGGCTGGCGGGTCTGTGGTGGAGAAACAATGTAAAAGATGGCGGGAGGCTCAGAAGTCGGGCGGTCCAGGGCCCTGCACTACCTACCTGTGAAACCCCAGGCAAGGCCTGCTCCTCCCCCCACTCAGTTCCCCCTATAGAATGGAGGGCTGGGGCGATGCTGCTGGACCTCTTAAGGTTTCCAGGTTATTGTGGAACATTAAAAAAATATCAGGGTGCAAAAGGCTTTGTGAAGAGCCTGCCCTGATCATTCAGGGGATGGAATTAGCTCCTGATGCTTGTGAGGAGGACAGTCCTCCCTCCCTAACCCCTGGGCCCTCTTTGTGTAGGAAGAAAGGGCTACAGATTCAAGTCCAAGGTGGTCATGGGTCAGTCCTAAAGGAACTACCTTTTTCCCACCAAGATGCATAGAGACAGGTGTAGGGTGGAAATTCTCCAGCAACTTTCTTGGAGAATAGGAAATATACTTCTTTTATTAGAAGGCGATGTTAAGAAATTTTTCCAGGGTTGACTCTAAGTACCTTAATTTATAGAGCAGAATAACCTGAAGGGCTTCAAAAAGATGAATTGCTTCTTCACAGATTCCTTGAACATATCAGTTTGCTACCTCAGGGCCTTTGCACTGGCCTTTCTCTCAGTCTGGAATGCCCCACTTTCCTTCATGTCTCTGCTGAATTCTTACCTCCTTTGGAACAGCCTTCCCTGACCATCCTGACTGCAATAGTTCCTCCTATAAGACATCTCCATGTCAGCCCCATTGATATTTGGACCACACAACTCCTTGTGGGGGGCTGTCCTGTGCACTGTAGGAGATTCAGCCTCCTCCCCAGCCTCTAACCTCCAGATGCCAGTAACAAGCAACGGTTCTGTCAATCAAGTTGGTGGAGGAGCAGGAAAACCTTCCCAGTTGGGACGACCTGATCTAACATATTCTACTTTTCTGCCTATGACTTAGAACCACTTGGAGTCTATTTTAAATGCTTCGGGCTCATTCGTGTGAGCAGCCCTCTCCCCCCGGGAATGTGAGCCCTCTCAGGCAGGGACCTGGTCTGTCTTGCTCACCAGGGTGCCCCCTGCCTGGAGGAGCCACTGGCATGTCCAGGAACCCACGCGTCCTATAAGGCTTGTCAATAAATGAGTGAGTGAGAAAACAAAACCACGGCTTCAGCAGACACATTGCGGCTCCCTTGGGGGTCTGTGCACAAGGGCCTGCAAAAGACGCAGAGGGCTGTGCTTTTGTGGCAGTTGGTGCAAAAAGCCTCCTAGGGAGGAGCCTGTTCTTCACGGGCGCATGCCGAGCAGGGCGTCCCTGTGGCCCATCAAGGTCAGCTCCCTCTGGGCTTCAGAGTGGGCTTCTGCTCGGCATGAGACAGTTAACAGAACCCTCTCCAGGTTCCCCCCGTGTGGAGAATGAAGTTTCTGTGCGTGGATAGAGACCCACCTCACCTGCGCCCACACCTCCCTCCCCTTCATGTCCTTTGTTCCGCCCCCTTTAAAATGAGGCCTGTGCCCAGCTGGAGGCCTGCGCCCTTCTGGCCTCCTTGATATTCTTTGAACACTCAAAGCACACTCTGCCCCCTGGCCTTTGCACCTGCCGTTGCCTCTTATATCAGCTCTTTTCAAAGCTGCGCTTTCCCCATTTCCTCCAGGGATCTACTCAGCGTCGTTTGCTGACCACACTATTTATATAATGTTTGTGTCCTCTCTGTCTCACCCACAGGATGGCAGCTCCCTGAGTCCAGAGGCTTTTTTTTTGTTTAATACCAGGGATTGAACCCAGGGGTGCTTAACCCACTGAGCCACATCCCCAGCCCTTCATATTTTTGTATTTTGAGACAGTATCTCACTAGTTGCTTAGGCCTCACTAAATTGATGAGACTGGCTTTCAACTTTCAATCCTCCTGCCTCAGTCTCCTGAGCCACTAGGAATACATGAGTGTGCAGGGGCTTTTGGTGTGTTTGTTCTCTGCTGCATCCTCAGCTCCTGGGGTATTGTTTGGTGCAGTCTTGGTGATGTCTGTGTGTGTGTGTGTGTGTGTGTGCATGAGAGAGAGAGTGTGTGTGACAGAGAGAGAGAGAGAGAGAGAGAGAGAGAGAGAAGGGGGGGGAGAACATGGGTTCATGTGTGTGGTTTATGTAACACGGCAATGCCAGGCCTTAAAACAACCCCTGGTGCACATTGGGGTTTAGGTTGGTTCTCCAGGGCTGATGCTAAGACAGATTTGGGTGACAGTGATTAATTGATTTTTGATACTGGGGATTGAACTCAGGGGCTCTTAACCACTGAGCCACATCCCCAGCCCTATTTTGTATTTTATTTAGAGACAGGGTCTCACTGAGTTGATTAGAGCTTCAGTTTTGCTGAGACTGACTTTGGACTCGCCATCCTCCTGCCTCAGCCTCCTGAGCTGCTGGGATTACAGGCATGCGCCACTGCACCTGGCATGAAAGTGATTTATTAGGAGGCATTCCCAGGAATAATCCACAGGGATGGGGAAGTGGAGAGGGAAGGAAAAGAGACCAGGATAGGGTGCTTATCACACAAAGTCCTATGGAAGGCACCTGGGGGTGGAGACGGCATGGCCCACACAGCAGACCTGGCCCCACCAGGAGTGTGGGAGGTGCTGCTTTTATACCCAGCCCATCGTGCTTCTGTGGAAGGAGGAACGATCCCAGCTGCTTCTGATGGTCTGTGTGCTCAGGCAAGCATGTTCCAACAACCTCCAGGCAACTCAGTGGCCAAAAGATGCAGGTGCTGGCTGCAGGTACCACCCACTCGCAAGCCCCCTCCCAAGCTCCTGTCCATCTGCTGTGCTCTGAGGTCAGGGCCTTGGAGATGCTGCCTCTGGGGGGCCTGGTGGCACCTCTTCCGCTGCTACAGCTCCCATCAGTTTTGGACCTGGCCTCTCCGTCCTCTCTGCCTACCATACTCTGCTCTCTCTCCATGGCCTCCACTCCCTCCTTCCCTCATGGACCAGCCCAGATATTGCTTCTCTGCTGGGTGAACTTCCTCCACAACCTTTTTCTGGGCTCTTCCAACAAACACTCAGGAGAGAACCCCTCACCCCAGCCAGCTCTCTGTCACACAGGCCTGCTTGGCAGGAGAGGCTCCCCTGTCAGGGATCCCCGTGTCTGCAGGGTGCCCAGCTTCTCACACAGGTGTGGAGGATACTTAATAAATGACCCCATTCAGCCCCTGACCCACAGGGGAAGGAGGCAGGAGAGAGGCCGGTAACCCTGAGGACTGGCCCAGCATTGCAGGCTGCTGTGCCCTGGAGGTTGGCCAGAGACCCTCCCCGCAGATTCCCCTTCCTCCTCGTGGTCTGCCCTGCCCTCCCTCAGTCCCCGGGGCCTCAGTGGCTTCTTTGCACATCATTCCCTGCCCTAGAAACTTCTGGAACCAGGTCAAACTGGTGCCCCAAGGGTTAACCGCCTCGGCCTTGGTTTTTGGATTTCGGGGGCCAGCCTGGCCGGGTTTATTTTCCTGCTGACTACACCTCCCAGCCCAGCAGCCTTCCCAGGACACGTCTCCAGCCCCGCTCTCCCTGGCTCGCTCTCTCTCTGTATAAAAACAACTTTATCTCTAAAGAGCAAATAACACCCAGCGCTCATAACAGATGCCAAGAACTGTTTCTGGTTTGATTTTTGAAAATAAAAATTCAACTGTGTTCAATAAAATTCGGAAGCCGCTTCCCTCTGTGGAAATTAAAGGAATCCAAGACGCCGGAGAAGCCACCGACCTTCCTAATTAAAGCCGCGGCAACGGCGGGAATCCGCTTCCCACCACCGGCCCGGCGTGCTGAGCCGAGAACAAAGCCGGGGCCCATCAATATTTCATTCTCTCTTTTCTTCCGCGATAACAATGCCGTGTGTTCCGAGTGCGCCCCCAAAAAAGACATGCAGAGCTATGTTAATTAGGGTTTAAATAATTGACACCCCAGATCTTGCTGTGTTGCCAGCCTGTGCAGAGCGCGGCCGCCTCGGCTCGTAATTGCATCTGTTCATGGCCACCGACTCTGTCCGTCTGTCTGTCTGTCTATCCAGTTTTGCAAGTACGTGCTGAGTACCAGCCCCGGTTCTCCTAAATGGCTCTCTCCCATCCCCGGGTTTTAGGTGTTGTCTGACTTTGTGTTTGTGGTCTGAAGTCTGATCAGATGGGGAAACTTGGGGCTGACTCATAGGAGGGAAGTTCTGCAGCTTGTCCTGCCTGGGTCAGGGGCCAGGCCACCCCTGGCCTCTGCCTTCCTTCTGGGCACACTCTCCAGATGCTCAAGGTGTAGGAAAGGGACACTAAATAGTGTTTTGATGGGTGGATGCATGGATGGATGGATGGATGGATGGATGGATGGATGGATGGATGGATG
>JAJEJO010001499.1:0-26349 GCA_020662805.1 Glaucomys volans | reverse complement strand
ATGGATGGATGGATGGATGGATGGATGGATGGATGGATGGATGGATGGAAGGAAGGCAGGAAGGGCTGGCTTTGTCCTGTGATCCATGGTGACAGATCTCCTAGTGGGGCAGTAGGACCAGGGAAGACGGCCTGTCCTCTGTGCGGACGTGCTCAGTACTGAGTTCCCTGGGAGGAGCCTCGGGCAGTGATCAGCCATGCCCTGGGCCAGACTCCCAAGGTGTGATCTGACTCTGCCACTCCCCAGCGTGACTGTGGCGGGTTCCCGGTCTCTGCCTCAGTGTCCTCACAGGCTGGTGGACATTCAGCCGTGAGCACTGTGCATTACATCAGGAATGTGCCGCTGTACTGCTCTTTGTGTCCTTCAAGGTCACTGGCACCCAGAGCTGGGCAGGACTTACTGAGCCCACGTGCCTGCAGGGCCTGCTCCAACATCCACAGAGGCCCAGCAGGAGGGGAGGCAGTGCCTGGGGCGCCCCTTGCCTGCTGCCCCGATGTGGGCATCACTGACCTGTCAGGCTGTGCCCTTGGCTCTGATCCAGGACTGGGGACTTGGCCAGGTGCTCTTACATCTCAAGGCCTGTGATTCTGAACTTCAGCCACGACCCATCTGCCACACAGGTAGCCATGTCCCTGGGTCCTGCCAGGGCCATCTGTGTCCAGAAACCTGGGCTGCTGAAATCCACACGGGACCCCACTTGGAGATCAAGGCTGCCACCAAGGCAGCCAGATCCACCTGTCCCAGGGAAGCCCCGCTCCTTCCCTGTAGTGAAGGGGCAGAGTGCCTCTCTCCATGGAGGGCCTGGGGGTCGAGCCCTTCCAGCAATTCCGAGCTTCCTGTCTGCAGCTTCTTGCCCCCCATTGCTCTTCCGCTCCCACCTCCACCCGGATCCTCACGGGGGTTGTTACTGGACTCTGCCTGGGATGCGCAGAGGGCTGCCCTGAGGGCGGGGCCCAGGCCCTGCCCATCTGTGCCCAGTGACCTGCTCTGCTCTCCAGGGCTCAGCCACACTGCCATGCTCCTCAGGGCTCCCAGCCACTCCTTCCGATAGGAAAGGCTTCCTGCGCCTCCTTCCTGGAGAGACCTACAGATAGTCAACGCTGGCTACAATGTTGTCGTGAAAACTGGATGTCCTTGGGGTTCCCAAGTGCTGGTCACAGAAACACACGGCAAGTGGTGTTTCCAGCTTGCCAGGGCATCAGGGGTGGGCTGGACTCTTCCCCGGGGTCCAGCACAAGGTCCAGCCACAGAGGAGCTCAGGTACATGGAGGATGGATGGATGGATGGATGGATGGACAGACAGATGGACATATGGATGGATATGGGTGGATGGATGGATGTGGGTAGACACAGATGGTCCATGGCTAGGTGGGTGGATAGGCAGGTGTTGGTGGATGGACAGGTAGATAAGTGGATGGACAGGGAAGAGCATTGAGGGGCAATGACTCAGGGGGTGGCTGAGGTTTAGGAGGCTTTGCCAGTGACCTGCCTGTCCTATGTCCCAAGCCCTCTCCTCAGATCCATCTGGCATGGACGTGTCCTCTCTGGCCTGGAAGCAGACTCCTCTCTGGTTTATGAATGCCTCTCCCGTGGCCGCCCTGGAGCTGAGCTGAACTACCTGGGTGAACTAACTGGGTGAGCTCTGGATAGATGGCACTTCAGAAGAGTGGAACCGGAGAACGTCCAGTCCTGGAAGTTCTGCAAGGGCCACCCGCTTCAAAGGGGAGGGAAAGGGTCTCTCCTCCTTTCAATGTCATTACATCCGGATGCAGCAGAGTTGCCGGGAGCCCACCTCCTGCTGCTCTGCCTGAAAGTCAGTCCTCTGCCGTGAGGTCCCACCTGCCCCCAGAGCCTCAGCTGGAGGCCGCCCTGTCCCGGAGGCCGCACGGCCTTCCAGGGATCAGTTCTGAGTCTGCCAACAGAGGCACAGGAGGGTGAAGCCTGTGGCTGTGGAGAGGGAAGGACGGCTTGACGTAGACCTGGGAGGCCAGATGGGGAGCGCCTGGGGTGCAGGATTCTGGGGCGGAGGAGGAGCCGAGGCTGCAGGGTACGGGCTGGAGTCCTGTGGAGCAAAGCGTTCCTGGCTGCTGGGCAGCCTCCGCCACAGCCCGTTCGGTGGACGGCCATGCTTTGGGGGCTCTGCACCCCTTCCTTCTTTTGTGATCTCCACACTCACTTTTCTTTTGAAAAAAAAAAAATTGCACTGCTGGAGGCCACCTCGCTGTGCTTCCCGCTGGGAGCTGAGGGGAGAGTGCGCTCTAGGTCCGCTGGGGACCCACCCTCCCGGGAAGGAGCATGGCAGCCACAGGAGAGGCTACTGGAGACCCAGGCCAGTGTAAATGGAGCAGGGCCCCAGGATGCCCCACGAGCCCTCCTCCCGCCTGCCAGGCTCTGCAATGGCTCAGCCCCGGGGGCCACTTCACCAGCTGGGCCCCAGTCCACCCCATGCCACCTCTCAGCAGCTCCCTAGACACCCCAGGTGTCTCTGCCTTCTAGGAAGGAAGGAAGGACCCTTCCTTCCCACTCCCCTGGGAATCACTAACTCCAGGAAACTCTCTGCCAACCTGCAGGCACCAGGCAGGGGAGTCCTGGCCTTTCTTGACCCCTTGCAATATCCACTCAGCAGACCCTCATCTTCTGGGCCAGCACAGCAAGCAGAGTACACCCACAGGGTCTGCGTCTGGTACATGCACTAGTCTGACCAGTAGGGTGATCAATGCGCCTGCGGTCCCACCACAGGGCCTTTGCCCATGCCGAGTTCCCAGCCGGGAATGCGGCTCTCCCTGCCTACTGTTCAGCTAAGAGACCATTTCTTCCAGAAGTCCTTCTCTGATGCCCCCTTGTGGCGTTTCCCCTCCTTCTACTTTGTCCCTTTCCTGGGACACTGCTGGGCTGCCTTGAAGGTATCTGTCAGTCCATCTTCACTGGGAGTCTGAGAAGGACAACTTTTCCTTTTCGGCCAGACTCCAGTGGGCCCTTGACAGCCTTGTCCAGTTAGCCCTGGGCCCTCCCAGAGCACCTCCCACCCTCCCTCTCTGCTGGTCTTCTCACGTCCTCCATTGCCCAAGTGCCTCTGGACTCGGTCCCTTTCTGCCCCTGCCATGCCCCTTCTCCCTCCCACCCTAACCCTAACCTCTCTTCTGAAGCCCCGTGGCTTTCCATGGACCCACGCACCACACGGGAGCAGCCGAGGCCCCTTACCTGAGCCTGGGGGCCACCCCTGCCCACGCAGTGGCGCCTCCAGGAGTCCTACGGCCACTGCAGACCCAGCACCTCACAGAACTGGGTGTCCAGAGCTCACTCTGCTGCCGGATTGCCTGCATTCAACTCCGAGTCCTGACCCTGGCCTGCTGTGTGGCCTCAGGCCGGGTTCTTGGCAACTCTGTCTTAACTTTCCATCTATCAAATGGGAATCATGACGCAGCTGAGGGAGGATTCAGGGTCCCTATAGTTCAAGCCCCCTGCGAGGGTCCTGCTCACGGGAACTGCTGTATGGCAATGACTGTGGTCTCCTCCGGCCCCCAGACCTTCCGGCCACTCAGGCGACTCCAGGGGCTTGCATTCGCACTGCTAGGTGGAGTTCAAGAGTCCACCTCTTCTGCCCCGCCCTCCTGGCCCCGCCCCTCCTGGCCCCGCCCCTTCTGTCTCTGGGGCCTGCAGCGCCGCCCACCGCCTCACAGCGCCAGCCTGAGGTCAGAAAGCCCTTCCCAGGGCTGGCTGAGCACAGCGGGGCCCTCCCTGACCTCGGGATGGAGTCTGGAGGCCGAGCCCTCGAAGCCCTCGGGATGTGGCCTCCTCGATATGTCGAGGACTGGACTCGCGCGGTGCAAGCCCTGTCACTACTCATGGGCCATCTGGTGTGACGGGCAGATGTCACTGGAGTGTGGACCCCAGGGTCCCCTGGGTCACCCCACAGTGAGGAGTCACCTTCCCCTCTCAAGCAGTGATCTGCACTCTCTCCTTCCACCCCCACCTTGGCATTGTCAGTGTCCTGCTCGGCACGCCGAGGGTCCCAGGGGACGCTCTGACTTTGGGTAGGCATGGGGTAGATGTTCTGCAGCGAGCTGCAGAGTCCCTCGCCGAGAGACCCACGGCATCCTTTATTTATTTGCATTGAAATATTTATTGGGATGTGAAGCATCCATAATAGATACATCAGCCGCTCGGGTGGGCCCGCGGGCGGAGAGCCGGGCGGCCTCTCTTCTAGACACTGCTGTCTTCGCTCAGTGAACAACTCACCTGGAAGACATTTCCTGGGCACCTCCTGCAGAGCAGGCCCCGTTCTATAGAATTGGGTTGGGTGTGCTTCAGGAGGGATGAAGGATAAGCAGAGGTCAGGAGAGAAACGAGTGCTCATTCAATGCCTACTCTGTGTTGGACATTGTTCACATATGAACTTACTTGATTCTCAAAATTGCTCGTGGTGTAAGTGGTACGATCGTGCATCCTATACAGATGAAGAGAGCAGGGCTCAGAGAGGTCAAGTAATTTTCCGAAGATCACACAGTCTCTTAATCTGAAGTCCAAGGTCTTTCCATCTTGTCGTTTCCCCTGAGACATGAATTGAGAATCTTTATGAATTTCAACACTGAGTAAAGGTGAGTGTATAAGAACAGGCAGTGACCTTGGAGTGGAAGACAGGGAGGAAATGAGAAAGACGAACCCTGACCAGGAGGCTGCTGATGGAAGACTCTCCGAGTCCTGCTTCTCTGAGTCCTTGCTCGGCAACAGGCCCTACGCAGAGCCCTGTAGTCCATTCACCTCACACCACCCTGCAGGGTGGCTGCTGGCCCCAGCTCACCAGGTCTGCAGCAGCTGAGCTGGGATTCGAACCCAGGCCTCTGGTCCCTTGGGCCGCTGGGCTCATCATCACGGTGGATATTGATTGGCTGTTGGTATTTATCCACTCCAGGGGCTTTACGTTCACCAAATCCTCATGAGCATCCCTGGGAATTGTGCCCCCTCAGGAGCCCAGGAGGAAGGAATCCAGCCCTGAGGGTGGAGGGGGTCCCAGGGCCAGGGCGGGAGGAGCTGCACTGAAGCCAGGAAGTCAGGACCCAGCGCCAACATGGTTGTGCACGGTGAATTACTGCTGTTCTGCCACATGTCTGGGTCTGCGTCAGCCTGTGGACTGTGGTCAGCACCCTAAGAGAGGAGGAGGCTCCCAAGGGCCTGGCCAGGGCACACAGGCCCTGCCACACCACGGGCTGGCAAGGGCCGCGAGTGCCTCTCCTCTGGCTCCCAGGGCGAGGCCTGCCCTGCTGCCAGGCACCCCGTCCTTCTCCTGCCTCCCTCTACTCTCCTTGGCAGACTCCTAAGCAGGACCCTGCAGGCCCTGGAGGCACGCTTCCAGGCTCCCTCTGCTCCCACATCCTCCACCCCGCCCCGAGCCGCAGCCCCTTACTAGAGCCTGGGGGACAGCTGGGTGGATGCAGAATGTCACGCCCAGACACACTGCCAAGAGCCCAGGGGACAAGTGCCACCAGTCCCTAAGTGTCGCCTGTCCTGTGGGCCACACTGCTTCAGAAAGGAAGGGCACATGTACTGCAGAGTGTGTGTGTGTCTTTATTTTTTAATTAAGAAAAGGTATGGCCAGGTGCAGTGACACACACCTGTAATCACAGCGGCTCTGGAGGCTGAGGCAGGAGGATGGTGAGTTCAAAGCCAGCCTCAGCAAAATCGAGGGGCTAAGGAACTCAGTGAGACCCTGTCTCTAAATAAAATGCAGAAAAGGGCTGGGGAGGTAACTCAGTGGGGGAGCGCCCCTGGGTTCAATCCCCAGTACCCTTCAAAAAAAGAAAAGAAAAGAAATGTATCAAAGTAATGAGTGAAACTAGTTGCAAATGTTGTGTGGTTTTATAAGGCTTAAGAAGAGAAGGAGTCCTCTATCCATGCCCAGCCCTCCTCACCTGCAGCGTCCACCCCAGGGTATCAGCCTTCCCTCTTCAAGCTCTTTCTTTTACCATTTACCATATTTCTATATAATGATTGGTATTATTTACATTTGGGATAATAATTGATAGATGATGAATTGTGCATATTTAGAGTAGGTAACTTGATCAATGTTGACATTTAACATAGTTACTTTGCAATTCACCCCTGCTGCGGCCTTGATCAGCTCACTGCCTTTCAGAGCTGACCCTGTTGCCATGGGGTGGAAGTACCATTATTGCTTATCTGCTCATTAGATAGGCATTTAGATGGCTTCGAGTTTTTGACTATTACAAAGAGAATTGTTGTGAACCTGCATGTACGAGGCTGTCCATGTGTACATGCTTTTGTCTCTTTGGGTAAATACCTATAAGTGCAATAATTCTGTCACATGATGGGTGTGTGTATAACTCCTTTAAGAAACTACCAAAGTTTTGCAAGTCATGGTACCACTGTGCAATGGTAGCAGTGCTGTGTAAGAAAGAGGTCAAGTTCTTCCATTCCCTTGCCAACACTTGGCATGCTCGGTCTTTCTTCTTTTAGCCACTTTAATGGTTGTACAGTGGCATCTCCTGGTGGCTTTAATTTGCATTTACCAAATGGCTAATGATGTTGAGCACATTTTCATGTGCTTACTTGCCATCTGTCTATCTTCCATAGTGAAGTGTCTGTTCAAACAGCCCATTTTTTTCCCCATTGGGTTGTTTGTTTTCTTATTATTCAACTTTGAAAAATCTTCATGTATTCTGGATACCTGTCAGTCCTTTTTCGGACATATGATCTGCAGACACTTTTCCATAGTTTGAGGCTTGTCTTTTCTTTCTTTACAATATCTTTTAAAGAGCAGAAGTCCTTAATTTTGATGATCTTTAACTGATCATGTTTTATCTTTTATGGAACATGCTTTTGGCACCTTTTCTAAGAAATCTATGACTAACCCAGAGTTACAAAAATCTCTTTCTTTTTCATTTTCTTCTAGAATTCTATACTTCTAGGTTTTAAGTTTTAGATCTATCCATGGATCCATGATTAGTTCTGTACATCTATGAGGTCTATGATTAAGTTCTGTACATGGAGAGAGGTGTGGATCAAGGTACTTTTTTAACATATGGACATTCAATTTTTCTATCATCATTTGTCCAGAAGATTGTCCTTTATTGTATTTTCTTTACACTTTTGTTGAAAATTTGGTTATCCATACATGTGTGGATCTATTTTTATATGCTCCTTCTTCTGTTTCATTGATCTATTTGTCTTTCTTAACACCAGTAGCACACTGTATTGATTACTCTATTAAAATCTATTGAACAGTTGACATACGATGGTGTTAGTTCTCCAAATTTGCTTTTCATTTCAAAAAATATCTTGGCTCTTCCAGGTTCTTTGCATTTCAACATAAATTTTAGAATGAGCTTGCTGATGTCTATAAAGGAGTCTGCTTTTTAATTGGGGTTGGCACTGAATCAATAGATCAATTTGGTGAGAATTGACATCTTAACAATATTGGATTTTCTGATTCATGAGCATAATCTATCCATTTATTTAGGTTTTATTTAATACCTTTTAGCAATATTTTATGTTTTTAATGGCAGATCTTTCACATTTTTAAAAAATTTAATCTTTAAGTATTTCATCATTTTTGGTGAGTGGTATACTTTATTTCAATTTTTGATTATTCATTGATAGTATATAGTGATACAACTGATTTTGGTAGATTGATTTTAAGTGTTGCAATTCTGTTATACTCATTTATTAATTCTGGTAGCTCTTTTGCAGCTGCTAGTTGATTTTTTACATAGACAATCATACAGTATTTAATAAAAAGAGGTTTTTTTCCTTTCCAATACAGACACTTTTATTTTTCTTGCCTTATCACACTGGCTGAATCTTCTAGAATAAAATTAAATACAAATGCAGAAAGTGAACATATTTCATTTTCAATTATAGAAGAAAATAATCAGTATTCCACCATTAAACTGTAGCTGTAGGCTTTCCTACCAGTCCGTATCAAGCTGACAATGTGTTCTTCTATTCACGATTTGCTGTGTCTGTATGTGTGCACACATGTGTTTTAAATTAGGAATCCAAGTATGATTTTTCAATGTCTTGCATGTGTCCATTGAAATTCACATTTTTTAAAATTATATTAATGTAGTGAGTTGCACTGGTTAATTTTCAAATGTTAAACCAACTGTGCACTCCTGGAGAAAACTCCATTCCAATCTCCAATCTCTATTGCTTTTCTGTTTTCTTCTTCATTTATTTCCACTTATTTGATTGTTCAGTTCTTTCCTGCTTACTTTGGGTTTAATTTGCATTTACAATTTTTTTCTAGACTCCTAAGTTAGGAGCTGAGGTCACTGATTTGAGACCATTATTTCTTTTTGCTATATATTTTCCACATCCTCTTCCATATACACGCATCACATGTATTTTGATGTACATTCATTTAAAAAATCTTTTTCATTTTCCTTTGATTTCTTCTTTGACCCATGGTTTATTTAGAAGTGTGTTATTTAGTTTCCAAATGTTGATTTTTTTCCAGTTATTTTTCTTTTAAGTTCTGATGTAATTTCATGTGGTCAGGGAAAATATTTTTGTTTTTAAAGGTCCTGGGACTTGTTTGATGACCCAGAAGATGATCTATCTTGGTCAATGTTCCTTGTGCACTATAAAGAATGTGTGTTCTGCTGTTGGGTGGAGGTGCCAAGAAGCGTCCAGACTTGATTGACATATTTGCACAAATCTTATATAGCTTTATGGTTTTTGTGTCTACCACTTTCTGTTATGGAGAGAGGGCATTGAAATTTCTAATTGCAACTGTGGATGTCTGTATTTCTCCTTGCAGTTCAATAACTTTTGCCTTATGTCTTTGGAAGCTCTGTTATTAAGTACATACATGTTTAAGATTACTAGATCCTCTTCAGACAATGACCTCATTATCATTATGAATTGAAGTTCTTTGTCTCTGGCAGGATGAGGGCAGCATTTAGTCTAGGGCTAATTATTCCTCCTATCAAGGCACAATCATTCTGCGCCATCTAGCCAATGCCTTGTATATTAACAGAGTTTTCCATTCTAACTGGACAGAACAAGTCTATTCCCAGTGCTAAATGAGCTCCAGAGAGCGTTCCCTTTGATCCTTTTGGAAGGCTGCCTCCCCACCTCATGGGGTTCACTCACATGCATGTGTGGGTAAGTAAGTGGTCGGGGGGACCTCCTGCAGATCTGCACGCAGGTCTCTCTTCTCCTGTCCTCTTCCCTGTGTACCCCAGGTGCCTGGTCTTGGACTTCCATGCCCATTTCCCCAACTCAGGGGATCCATTAGGCTCTGCCTGGGTTCCCGCTCCCTGTGCCGTGGCCTGGTAACTCTCTCAAGGCAGTGAGCAAAGTCATTCTAGAACTTGCCTCATTAGCTTCCCAGGTCTCCGAGATCAGCATCTTCATTATTTCCCATGCACATGTTCAAAGCCGTCACCCCCGCTATTTTGTCCGACTTTATCATCATTTCAGTTGCAGTATAAATCTAGTTCCTGTGATTTGAGTGTGGGCTCAAAAAAGGAGTCTGCAGCTATTTTTTTTTTTTTTTGATGTGCTCGTTTTTAGGAACCTGCGCTGGCCTCCCGCTCCTCCCCGCCACCCTCCCTCCCTTCCCGTCCTCCCAATATAGATCTGCTCTGCTCAAAAGGACGTAGAATATTCACATTTTATGACTTTGAAAATATCACTCACAGCTGAGTCATATGGAGTGCTGGGACTGATTTCCTTACTCTTACATCTTTAACTTGTCAGGAGAGTTAATATTTGCTTTTTTGAAAGGTTGGCTTTCTTGTCTAATGGTTTATTCTTTTAATTTAGAGTTTCAGACTCAAATAGCCTGAAAGTCAACAGAGCCCGGAGGAGGGCGGCCGTGACCCGGGCTGCGTGGGAAGAGTCTGTTTTTGTGTCCTGAGCGCAGCCGAGGGGTGGGGCGGGGGCTCTGGCTTTGACACACAGGCTGTGGCCTCTGCCATTGCCCTGGACATATTCTGGGATGGAAGGAAAACTTGCAAACAGGGTTAAATAGAGAAGGTAGGAGGTGTGAATGGAGAACAGAAGAGTGGTTTCTGGTTCTGCCAGAGACCAGATGGCTGCAGTGGTCCCCTCTAGATCTCCAAGGTCATGCAGGGATGAGGGACACCATGGAGATGCTTAGGGCCTGAGATGTGCCCCCAAGGCCTCTAAAGGTCAGCAGCCCAGGTGATCCCAGCATCTGAGAAGGAGCAGACCCATCCTGTGGGGTCGTCAGCAGATCCCACGGGTGGGGACCTCAAGGAGCTGATCTCAGGCTAAGGTGGGAGACTGAAGGAAGGACAAAGCCTCTGTGCGCAACGAGCTGTCACTTTCTGCTACTGGAAGTGTCTGAGCAGAGCCCAGACCACCCCAGGTGGAGTTCCTCATCCTCATGCCATGGTCCTGCTGAGTTCCCATGGCTGTCCTCTTCTCTGGCCCCTGAACTGGGCTGCCAGCCCCCTGGGAGCCAAGACTCTGCAGGTGAACCCAGTGGTCCTCAAACAGGTCAGGTCCCTCCCTGGGGACATCTGGCAATGACTGGAGACATTCTGGGGATCCATGACTGAGAGGAGAAGCCACTGGCCTCCAAAGGTGGGAGCCAAGGGTGTTGCCAGGGGGAAGGTGCAGGACAGCCGTGGCGAGGCAGCACTGCCTGAGCCGCTGGTCCAGCCTGTGCCCTCCCCCGGCGCTCAGCACGGGACCAGCACTTGCCAGGGGACAGGTAGAAGTTGGAGCGTCAATGACAAAGCTGGGCAGGGACCCCAACTGCACAACAGCCCCCAGGGTGGTGCTCAGTCCAGATCCTCCACATCCACTCAGGCCTCCGCAGGGGCCAGTTGCCTGCATGCCCAAGCACGCCAGGTGGACCCCTGTCTTAGCCAGGCCCTCCCCTCCTTGGGGTGGTGACCCCTCCTGTCCAGACGGGGCCTGTGCAGGACCTCAACTCTTCCTTGGTCCTTGGCACTCAATATGCCATGGTAAGTGTATGTGAATCTGAATTGTCAGCCTGATTAGACTGAGAGATGCCGATGATTGAGGCCTCTGGGTGTGTCTAGGAATGACTGGCATGTGGGATGGTGAACTGAGGTGGAGACCCTCCCTAAGCATGGGCAGCACCGCCCAATAGGATGGTGGCTTGGATGGAATAAAATTTGGAAGAACAAGGAAGCAGATGCAGATGCAAGCTCTACTCTTCTTGAATGGGTTCTTGATCGCTGCTTCCATCATCTGAGGGTATCGGACTCTCGCTTCTTCACTCTTCCAAAGTGGATGCTGCCAGTGATTCTCCAGGTAGTTTCCAGAAGCCTTGGTCTCTGACTAGGGTAGCACTGTTGATCCCTCTTGTTCTGGGGCTTCTGCATCTTGGACTGCATAGCTGCTGGTTCCTCCAACTCTCCAGCTGCAGACGGCCACTGTGGACTATCCAGCTTCTGGTCATGTAAGCCAATCTAATAAATCCCCTTTTACAATCATACTTCCTGTTGGTTCTGTTGCCCTGGAGAACCCTGACTAGTACCGTCAGCTACATGATCCAAGCTGATCCAGATGTCCTGTGAACCTCTTCAGGCATTGGGATGGCTGACCTGCTTGCACTGTGGGCCCATCAGGATCCAAAGGGGGTCAAGGTGAGAGGTCACAGGTCATATTCTTTCACCTTGCTAGGTTCTCCAGAGGGCAGCCAGATCGCACAATGCTGGAGGGAGCAATTCATTTCTCCATCCATTCGGAAAGTATTTATTGGGCACGTACTATGTGCAGGGCCTAGATATTGGGAATGCAGCACTGAACCAGACAGATGAAAAAACACTCCTGCCCTCATGGAGCTTACATTCTAGTGGGGAAGGGAGACAGGAAACATGGTAGGTAAAGACCGTGGTAAGTCATTATAGGAAGCAGGGTGCACCATGATATCAAGAGATATCATGAAAGCAATGGTCCAAGCCAGGGCATGAGGAGCGGTAGCAGGAGGGAATGTGAAGTGTTGGGTGCAGAGGAAACCTTGTTGGGAAAGGTCCCTGTGACCAGGGCTTCTGGAGAAGTGGGTCCAGGCAGAGGAAAGTCAGTACAAAGGTCCTAGTGAGAAGACGAGCCTGGGAGGATGGAGGACCACAAGGAGGCCCCTGGGGCTGGACAGAGTGAGTGGGGCAGGTGGCAGGGGGACAAAAGATGAGACTGAAAGGTGACAGGATGTCGCTGGGGCCTGCTAGATGCCCCTGACGCAGATACAGCCCTGGGGAACCTGGAAGGGCGGTGGCTAGGTTGGACTTGGGGCTTCATTCTCTTCCTCTTGCATCTGGATCAACTTAGCACACAGAGGCCTGCATGGGCCTGGAGGCCAGGAGGCCCGGGCTGGGCTGAAGGCCCCGGGCTGCTGGGCTGGTCCCTCACCACAACCCAGGCTCTTCTCTCGGTTCTGCTCACACTGCTTCATCTGCTTCTGAAACCACCTCCCCACATCTCACCCTGTAAGGACGTATGTTGATGTCACTGGGCTGCTCTCCCACCTCTGGGCCTCTGGGGCCTCAGTCCCGTACACCTGCGCAGCCTCCTTTGCTCTGTCAGGCAACGGCTCTATCCCCGGCTCTATCCCCGGGGTCTGGGATCAGGATGCTCTCACCTGGGGGAGCAATTCTTCAGCTTCTCACTGGGTTTAGGTGGAGAACAGCCCAGAGGCCCAGCCCAGTGGCCAGGGCCAGCCAGGAAGCCAGAGGTGACTCCACTCTGGGCTGGTGGCTTCCCCCAGGGTCCTCCTTGGTGCTCCAGTCCCAAACCAGAAGCCCTCAGAGGAAGAACCTAGGGAAAGGACACATGGATCAGCTCACGCTGGCAGTCCCTGTGTGCCCTCAACCATCTTTCACCAAACCTCAGTTCCTGCTCCAACATAGAGTGACAATGAACCCCTGCCCTGCCTGTAAGGCAGTTTAAATCAGATGGTCTACTCCCCAAAACCTCCCACCCACATCCCTGCCCTCCATCTGCTCTGCTACACGAGACTTCTTAGTGTCTCTTAAACACTCCAAGCAGTACTTACCTCAGGACCTTTGCACTGGCTGTTCTGCCTTGGATACTCTTTCTCAGACACTGAAATGACTAGCCTCTCATTTTTTCCATTACTATCCCCTTATTGTGCTTTGTTTTTCATATCACCTATGATTTTGTTATCGGACAAAGTCTTAGGAGGAAGCAAAGAGATTTGGCTGAGATTTTGAACATCAAATAGGGATTATTTGCAGTGCTGAGGGCAGAGTTTAGCCGTGAGCAAGGGATGCTGAGACAACAGGGACCAGCCACACCACGGGAAGCCATTCCCATCTTAGGACTGAGGGAGCAGGACAGTGGGAGGTGATATCAGAGCCTGGACAGAGCTGATGGGTGGTGGGGGACCCCCTGTGGGGCCAGAACCACAGGCCAAAGCAGGAAAGCAGAAACCTGACCTTTCTCCTCCCATGTCCAGTCTCTGCCAGTGCGTCCCACGGGCTGAACCCATCAGAAGTCAGAGGGCAGAAGAGCCTGAGAGAGGCCACCTGGGACTCAGCCTCCCCAGCCCAGAGTGGCAGAGTCGCTCCAACGGCAGGGGCATGCCGCCGGTGATGACTATTGGCTTAATTTTTTGAGTGATCTGTCTACCCACCCAGTGTGGCACACCCTTGAGGACAGAGATTTTGTCTCTTGTGACTTTGACTGGATTCCCAAGCACCTGGATGTCCCCTGGGTGCTCGTAGGAGCCCCGTAAAGGGTTGCTAGTGAACACAGAAAGCAAAATAAATAAACAGAGCGATAACAATGTGCAATGAGCAAGAGAGCCCTGTGCATCCACAGGAAGGGGCATCGCAGTCCTTGAGCTCTGCTCCTCCTTTGCAGGGGACATCAAACTGCGTGAGTGAGCGCGGGACTCCATCCTGGCCCTGGCGCTCGCTGCCTCTGTCCACTTCCCGGCTGCACCCACCCTGAGTTCAGGTCAGGTTCCAGGAGACTCCTCTGCCCCACAGCGCAGAGCCGAGGAGAGGAAGCCAAGTCCAAGTGCTGTGTCCCTGTCTGCACAAAGGGGACCACCAGCCCCGAGAGCAGGGCTTTTGCAGGATCCCAGGGGATCATTCTTCAGAATCCCTGCTTGATTCTGGCTGTTCTCTCCGTGAACACCCCATAAGCTGCAGGTCACAAAATGCTTACCATAGGAGCTGGCAGACCTGCTCTGGGCCCAGCAGGGCCTCCGGTGTGTCAGGCCAGTTCTTCCCACAAGGTCCGGTAGACACATTTAAAGCCACCACCCCTGGGTGCAGAGGAACGACCGTCATGGTGAATTTTAGGCCTTGTGGCAGACGGGCAAAAGGGACTCTCTCCATGGGCGGGGTCTCTCAATGACAGAGGGGCTTTCCTGAGGACTTGGGATGCGGGAGTCACACCAAAGTTTGCCCTGATTGTACCCAGGGCCCGTGCAGCGTGGCTCAGGAGAAAGCGAGCTAGTCCCGGGTCAGCGGTCCGGGGAGGAACCCCAGAGCCTCCCTGGCCAGCTCTGTGACCTGTCCTTGCCATAAACCGAGCCCCACCCTGCTCCGTGCGGTTGCTGCAAGTGTTAAACAACCTGAAACTCCCACCAAGTGCCAGGGACACGGTAGGCACTCACTCCCAGGAGGGCTTCCCTTCTCGGCTTCTCCTCTCAGGAGTCCTGGGAGACCCCTTCTTCCCTGCAGCGGGGACTGTCGCCAGAAAAGCCAGTCCGTCCTCTCCCCGATCAGCCTCCGTGCGTTTGAAAACTTCCAAGGCAGGAAAACTTTGGTCCCCAGGCCGGCTCTGTCGCCGCCGCGCCATGAAAGCCCCTCCACCTTCCCCCACGGGCCTGTCGCCGTCTTAAGAAGCCCTGGCTCCTCTGCAGCGCAGAGCGCAGCGTCGCCGCCAGGGAAGGAGGGAGCCGGGGGCTAAGGCGGGACGCCTCGGCGGCGCGGGAGACACAATGGATGAAAGGCGCGAGCGCCTGCGAACACGGGTTCTTGTTCTGGAGAAGAAGGGCCAAGCCCGCTTCACAGCAGCCGCTTTGAGAGCAGCAGCGCTGGGATTTCCCGGCAGAGGTTCCGCGCGAAAATCAATAAGCGGGGCCGCTGTTTGGAGAGGCAGCAAGAAAGGCCACTAACGAGGCCAGATTGTAACAGTTCTGCGAGCAGCCACCGTGCTCACCTTACAGGCGCGGCCGCGCTGCTAAATAATAAATCACAGCGGCCGGCGGGCGGCGGCGGCCGGAGCGAGCGGGCGAGGAGCAGCGCCGACTGCCAAGCAGCGCCATCAATTATTCACCGCGCCCGCAGCGATCGCGCCGCCGCCGCGCCGCAAACAGGTGCCCGCGCGGGAGCGCCGCTTCCCCGCCGCCCGCCGCGCCGCAGAGCCGGCCCTGGGCGCCCGGCGCGGGCAGAGCTGGCAGTAATCAGGGGCCGCGGCCCGCGCCCCGCAAGAGCGTTTTGCCAGACTCCGGGGCTGGGAGCAATTACAGCCGGCGCGGCGGGGCGCGGGCGCGCGCGTGTCTGTGTGCGTGTGTGTGTGTGTGTGTGTGTGTCCGCGCGCGCGCCTGCGGGCATGCGCTGCTGAGGTGTGCCTGTGTGAGGACGGCTGCGATGCATTTGTGCATGCACGTGCATCTGTGGGGCGAGTGTGTGTGCTTACACGTGCATGCGTGGCCCCTTTGCATGCATCCACGGAGTATCCTTGTGTGCCTGCCTACTAGGATAGGCACGCGTGTGTAAATGGGACATGTGCACATGTGTCAACAGTTACGTACATGTATGTGCGCGTGCCAAGATGGATGTGCATGGTTATTCCCATGCACATTGTGCATTCCTACGTGATGCTGTTGTCCATGCAGGCATGGTGTGTGAGTATATGTGAGGTCACATATTTGTGTGGGCAGGCCTATGCAGTGGGTGTGTGTTTGCACGTGAAGGACGTGTGCATAAGCAAATATGTGTGTTATGTCTGTCTGTCTATGCTCATTCCCACATGTTTTGTGCATGCATATGGGTGCACACCCGATGTATGTGGTGGCCATATGTAGGACGCAATTGCACAAATGTGATGATGTGTACATATGTGAATACGTATGTCATTTTACATCTATGTTGCGTGTAAGTGCATTCGTGCATGTGATGCTTCTGTTTGTGCAGGCAACACTCCCCCTTGGTGGAATTTTAGACTTGTGGTGAGGACACAAGGTATGTGTATGCATGTGCTGGTGCGCGTGTGTGGAAATGCATGAAGGGAGGGACTGGCATTGTTAAAACTTGGAATCTTAGAGGCATGGGAGGTTGGAAGGGGTCCTCAAGCTGGCTGGCCCTGGGGTCTCAGGCATGACGGAACAGCTCCATAAATCAAGGACCCACAGCAGGGGAAAGGGGGCACTGTGGGCTGGCGTTGGTGCCTCTGAAGGAGCACAGCGGGCTTGTTCTACAGGAACTGGAAAAACTGCCAACGGGGTTCCGCCATGCTTCCGGAGGGAACTGCTGCCTCCAGGGTGAAGCGCTGCTGGGTGCTGCTCCCGGGCACCTCAGGCAGCAGGAAACAGGCCAGAGGGGCAAGTCCCTCTTCCTCCTAAGCCTCTCCTGGGGACCCTGTAGGCGGAGCCTAACAGAGAACCAGAAGTGGGTTTGCAGAGTGGCAGCCCCGGGCTGCAGACTGAGCTGGAAGGCAGGACGAGAGGAGGAGGCCTGGACCCTGGCCATCCACCCCTGGCTGCACCGCACCCACCGTCGTTCCTACCTGAACTTGTGCGCACTCCAGACGGCTCTGGGTTTCTGGCTAACTCTACTTTATTCCTAGACATAAAAATGTGTTCCCTTCTCCCCACACGCCAGGCAGTAGTTCCTTTCTCTCCTTCTCAGCCGGCGGAGGTCCATCTCCAGGAGGTCCTGATCGGGCCACCCTGGGAACAGCAAACCCACACTGACCTTCCTGACCACAGTCCCACAACTACAAGCCAGCTCTGCCCTTGAAGCCAAGTGAGTGGACTCTGGAGGAGGACAGAGTTCCAGGTCCCACACCGCTGCCCAGACAGTGCTTCACTCTGACCCTTGGGTGCCATCAGTCAAAGGGATGACCCACCTGCAGTGAGATCCCAAGGAGGCATCAGCCTGCAAGAATGCTCGCAGGTAGCAGGACAGAGGTCCCAAAGCCAGACATCCTGTCCACTCTGCCCAACTCTGACCCCAAGGGCTCTGACTTAGAAGTGACTTGGAGAAGGTAACAGTGGATCCCAGGGCTGTGAGCCAGACACCCGTAAGGCGTAGACACCTGGCTCTTCCTGGAGGGGCTGGGAAGGCCTCCTGGGCATCCTGAGTGGGGCTCAGATGCAGAAAGGCCCACAGAGGGCAGAGGTGGTGTCCCTGGCTGCCTTCCTGCCTCAGCCCCTGTCTCTGCCCAGACTCATTCTATTCTTTTTTCCTTTTTTCTTTTTATCTTTTTTCTTCTGGTACCAGGAATTGAACCCAGGGACACACAACCACTGAGCCACATCCCCAGCCTTCTTTTTTGTTGTTGTTTTTTTGAGAGAGAGGGTCTCACCAAGTTGCTGAGGTTGGCCTTGAACTCATGATTCTCCTGTCTCAGCCTCCCAAGTGGCTGGGATGACAGGTGTGTGCCACCTCACTGGGCCCCAGCCTCATTCTAATGAGTCCCTGGTGATTCGGGGTCAGATGTCATTGTTCCTATCCACCCCCACCAGGAGGGCTGCATCTTAGAGACACTTCAGGGGCCTGCCATGCTTACCCCAAGCAAGGGGAACATTGGGCATCTGAAAGGCTGCCATGCTCAGAGATGTGTGCTAGGCACTGCCAAAGGCTCCTGGCGAAGGGGCAGTGGGGGCTGAAATCCACCTGAAATCCCCTCAGGAGGGGAACTGGTATCAGGTTGATGGACACAGTGCTGGGTGTCAAGGTACCCAGGACAAAGGCAGTGACCAGAGTGACTGGCGTGATCAAGCTCCCGAGACTGAGCAGTCCTTGACAGCGAGACAATCTCTGAGCAGGAACGAGTCTCCACTATTACCTGATCATCCAAGATCCCATCCCTCCCCCTGCCCAGAGCACCAGTGAGGCCTCGGAGGCCCGGAAAGGAAGGCCTCTAAGACCGAAAGGAGGCCAGTCCCCAGCGGGAGCTCCGCTCACCCCTCTGCCCCAGGACGGAGGACTCCATAAGGAAAGAAGACTCTGCCACCTCCACAGGCCTAGTGGTCAAGCCCAGCCACCGCTGTGTGACCCTGGGCAAATGGCCTAACTTCTTAGTGCCTCTGTTTCTGCCTCCGTGAAATGGGATCATACCAGCTTCTCCCAGAAACACCGCCAGGGTTTTAATACAGTGATAACAAAAACAGGCACTGTTCAGCTTGGGAGGCCAAGGCAGGAGGATCACGAGTTCAAAATCAGCCTCAGCAATTTAGGGAGGCCTTAAACACTTAGCAAGACCCTGTCTCTAAATAAAATCTTAAAGGGCTGGGGATGTGGCTCAGTGGTTAAGTGCCCCTGGGTTCAATCCCCAGGACCAAAATTTTAAAAAAGCAGAAAAAAAACAGATACTGTTGCAGTGAGCTGTTCCAGCTCAGGTGAGACCATCAGTAGCCCCACTTACGAGGTGAGAAAGCTGAGGCTCAGAGGGGTTAAGTAACTTCCTGAAGGTCACAGTTCCGAGGGCTGGGACTGGAACTCCAGAGGCCGTCACCCTGCGCCCTGCAGAGTTCTCACTAACCCCGGCTGTCATTATGGTTTGGGAATCAGATTGGGGTCAGCATTACTGCTGGAAGCCCCTGTCAGCTGTTGCTCTGGGTTCACCACCAGAGGCCAGGCCCCACCCTGCCTGATGCCCACCCCCGGGGTCTGCCCCGACGCCCCAGCCCTCCCTGCCCACCCGGCAGCCCGTGCCTGCAGCTGACATGTGTTTAATTAGCCCAAGCCCTTGCTGAGCCCTGGCACGGCATCATCAGCCTCCCTCTGTCTGGGGCCGTCAGGGGCTCCCCGTAAGCGGCTTTGGAAGATGGTAAGAGATCTAAGGTAGGAACACATCCTCTCCCTTCTGCGTGCAGATAAAATGACGAGTCGCCTAGGGGACTTCTTTCTCCGGGCTGCACGGTGGTGCCTGGAACAGCTCGTTGGCAGCCAGGTTCCGGGGCCTGTGTGGATGTGCCTAATCCCTGGGCCTCTGTCCCCCCCTGCCAACCAACAGCAGAGAGCCTCCGAAGGGTGGGGGCCTGGGTGGGGTGTTGCCCCTGGCTGGCCCCAGGAGGGCTGGGGATTCAAGGGCGTACTGTGTGGTTGTGAAGCTCTGAGCCATTTCCAATGAAGTCAGGAGGGCAGGTGTGTTCAGCAGTCCAGGCCCTCCAGGCCACACAGAGCTCTAGGCGAGTGTGTTGTTGTATAATTTCTGCTGAGTTCTTCCATTGCCTTGATGAATGGCCTTGGGGAGTATTGGTGGCATTGTTCAGTGATAGCCTGGCTTTGAATCCAGGTTTCACCATGCATGGACACTCTGTGTGACCTTTCGCAAGTGGCTTGACCTCTCTGTGCCTCAGTTTTCCAATTATAAGAAGGGGATGAAAATATCTATCTCGTAGGTTATCATAAGGAGTGCGTATGTTATTCCACGTTGAGTTCCCAGATCCGTGACAGTGCAGAGCAAACACTTAAGACCTATGGGTTGTCGTCATGACTTCGTAGTATTTTCACACTATGCTTTGTATGATAAAGGGCCATGTGGCTGTAAGTGTGGTGAGAGGATGTGTGTTCTTCAGTGGGCTGAGGGTTTGTGTAGCACCGTGTTGGGACA
Organism: Glaucomys volans; assembly: GCA_020662805.1. NCBI lineage: Eukaryota > Metazoa > Chordata > Mammalia > Rodentia > Sciuridae > Glaucomys > Glaucomys volans. Next base: position 6,570 of record JAJEJO010001499.1, on the reverse strand, counting down.
GCATTTGCCATTGGTCCCAACATCCAGGAGTGGATGTTGCTGGGCTCAGGGTTCTTTGTCCCAGAGGCTGGTTAGTCATGGCTCTCCAGCAACATTCAGGGAAGGATTCTGCAGCCTTTTTGAGCCCAAGAGGAACAAGCAACGTGAATGGCTGGTGTCATCCGCCACCAGCATGGGTGAGGCGAGAGTGCTTTCCTTTGATTTGCCCACAATGGGGGTAGGGGACGCACTTGGGAGGTGAACCCGGGAAGCCTGGTGAGAGGATGGGTGAGAGGTCAGGAGGGCAGAAATCCAGAGATCAGGGTGGGCTGCCTGGGGCCACCGCAGGCGCTGGAGCACTGCCCCACAGGGGTGCCAAGGCTGGGACGCTGGGCTGTTCATCCACTCCCATGTGAAGACTCACTGTGCCACCAGCTCCTTGGCATAGCCAGGAAATTGCCCTGGAGCAGAGAGATGGGCTGAGCCTGGAGAGAGGCCAGGAGGTCTGCAGGGACCTGCGGGTGGGCCGGGGTCTGGCAGGATGGACGCCTGGCGCAGAGGCTAGTGCTGTGTGTCTGTCCTGCCCGCTGCTCTGCCTCCCTCCTCCAGGCCCCCTCCCTTTTTTGTGAGGTGGGGGATGGGGGGTACCAGGAATTGAACTCGGGGGCACTCGGTCACTGAGTCACCTCCCCAGCCCTATTTTGTATTTTATTTAGAGACAGAGTCGCACTGAGTTGCTTAGCGCCTCACCCTTGCTGAGGCTGGCTTTGAACTCGCGATCCTCCTGCCTCAGCCTCCCAAGCCACTGGGATTATAGGCAGAGCCACCACGTCCGGCCTCCTCATCCCTCTTCATTCCCCTTCTGCACGCACACTTCCTGCATCTGTGATACTGGGGACTTGTGCTGGGAACCAGGGACCACGAAATAGACAGAAGCTCCTCTCTGCCGCAGCCCTTCATTCCGTGGAAACTGCAGAGACACCCCACCGCCCCATCTCCAGAGGGCACAAAAGACACCACGGTTGTTAATAAATGGCTGCAAGCTGCTCCTTTTCAGCCACTTTAATTTCTGAAAGCAGCGCCCAGGGCTGAGTGGGGCCCCACAATTAGAGGCCTAGCCTCTGCGCTTGAGAGGAGAGGGTGCGGGGACGGAGCGCCTGGAAAAAGTAAACCTATTAACAGAAGACGATCCTACAGAGCATGAAATTTACAGAAGCCCCATGCCAGGGAGCACTAATGACAGCCACCTTCTTGATGTTTAATTCAGACGCAGGAGCGAAAGCGAGAGCCCTTCCTGGGAGCGGGAGGGAGGTGGGAACTTTTCCTCCTAATAATTTACTTAAATTGAATTTTATATGGGAAGTTAATTTTCCTGGAATAAAACCAAGACCTCACTCCAGAAGCAAGAAGTCACCTTGGATGGGTGGGCCCCAGTCTCCTAAGACCCGCTTGGTGGGTACAGGGTGTGGCGGGGGAAAAGGACAGCTGTACTCTGAGGTCTTGGGGGGCCACATAAATTTTTGCCTTGATGTGTTCCAAGCCACAGAAATTTAGCAGCTTGTGTGAATTCGTCACACAAACTGATAGCATGGTTTTGTGAATCCAGAGCCTAGGTGTGGGTCCACTGGATCTGCTACCCAGGGACTTGCAAGACCTCTATCAATGTGTTAACCAGGGCTGGGTCTCATTTGATCTTCAGAGTCTTTTTCAAAGCTCACGTAGGTCGGTCATTGTCAGACTACAGCAAGAGAAATGTCTCTCAAGCTGTGACCTCACCTAATTAGGCCAGGCCCACCCTGGAGCGTCTCCCTTTGGTTAACTCAAAGTCATCTGATTAGTCATCTAATTATAAGAGTAAAGTCTCTGGGGTTTTTCCATATTCCAAGAGAGGAAGATGGACAGGGTGTGTACACCAGGTGTGGGGGAGTATCTAGGGGACCATCTTTGAATTCTGTAACCGTCAAGTACAGAGGAGCTGGATCCAGCTGAACTTGCAGCAGAACTGAGACTTGAACAAACCGTTTCATGCTGCTTGACCTCCACCTCTTCATCTGTAGAACAGATTAGCAATCTGCTCCTGCTCACCTGAAGAGGAAGAGCAGAGGCTTGGTAAATGGTTAGCTATGTAAGAATGCAACTCAGCAAAAATGACGTGGTGCCAGGTGCGGTTGTGCTCCCCTGGAATCCCAATGGCTTGGGAGGCAAACGCAGGAGGATTGTGGGTTCAAAGCCAGCCTAGCAAAAGTGAGGCCTGAGCAACTCAGCAAGACCCTGTCTCTAAATAAAATACAAAATAGGGCTGGGGGAGTGGCTCAGTGGTCGAGTGCCTCCAAGTTCAATCCCTGGCTCCCTCCGCGCCGAGAAAAATGACCCAGTGTGAAATATTTAGAAACTATGTATACTTACCCACTGGAAGCATTTAATTTAAGTAAGAGAGATAAATGAGCATTCACTGATGTTTTCACATGGGACCGTGGGATTTGGTAGAGTGTAATCCCCGCAGCGGGAGCCCCCGGTGACGGGTCCTGCATGCGTGAGATCCCCGGGCTGCCCCCCCCCCCCAGGTCTGCCCCTATCCAGTACCAGCGGGGTCCTCCCTCGCACATGCAGACCGATGTCTGCCTAGAAAGTCAGGCCTGTGTAGGTCTTTTGTTCCCTTCTAACCTGACAGCATATTTTCTTTCCAAATTCGCCTTTCCTGCGACTTGCCTGAACCCCCGCCGTGGTGTGTGCAATAGTCCCTGTGTTGGTGCGGTCACAGGAGCAAGCGCACCGCGCATCCGCGGGACCGGGGGACTCAGCCAGCGTGGTCTGGATTTGCCCGGCTCCACCCAGAACACAGGCACCTAGGCACACAAAAGCCAGGGACCCGCTGCCCCGTGGCCGGCAGTGGAGAGCCACCGGGCCGGCTGCAGAAGGAACGGACAGCCCCGGGGAACCTAAGGAAGGATCTGGAAGCGGCGGGGCGGAGCGCTCCAGCCCGGCTCTGATCCTGCCAAACTGCAGGAGCATGAGGCGCAGTTTGATCTGAAGGACCCCCGCGCTGGCCCCAGGGCTCCTGTTTTTTTGATTCCCTGAGGTCAGACCCTCTGCTGGGCCTGGGGTGGGGCGAGTCCCCCAGGGGAGGAGAGGGCATCCTGGGGTCTTTGCGGGCTTCTGCCAGCCGTAGGGAAAGCTGCTTAAGGGACAAAATCTGGAGCCAAGTCCCTAATCCAGCAGAAAGCGCTTGGTTTTTCCTACCCCCAATCCTGGGTGCCTCCCTGGGAGCATGGGGGACCCTAATCAGGCAAGGAGGGTGCAGGGTCCAGGCACCTCAGTGAGGGCGGCAGCTGCTGTTGTTTATTATTTGTCCCCTTCTAAGGATCCCTGGATGTGAACCGCATCTGTCTCTCAACAGGAAAGCTGAGGGTCAGCGGCACATGCCACCCAGCAGCAGCCCACATAGTGCCCTGTACATGAGGCCTGATCACGAGGTCAAGATCAAGGCCAATTTCCATCCTCATCCAGAGGCTGCTCGGACCCCTCCCAGGGAAAACACCCACCTGCCCCAGGGGTCACCTCTGGGTGGACCCCAGGGCATCCACTACAAGGGGCCAGCAGGCTGTGGGACCCCGGGGGCTTTAGCTGTGCTCTGGTTGGACTGTCCCCAGAGGCTCTGCTTCATCTCAGCTGACTCTGAGGAATTGAGATCCCCAGGGCAAAGGAAGAAACTGTCACCCATGTAGGGATGCCTTTGCCCCCATTTAAAGGACAGGAGAACCTGCCCCAGAGGGGAGGCAGCTCCTGGCGTGGCCATCAGCCTAGCCGGTGAGTGCTAACTGTGCAGAGCCTGAGGGCCACTGCCAGGGCAGAGGCCTGGGGACAGATGGAGCCTCCAACTCAGAGGGGCTGAGCTGCAGTGAGGGATCGGACTCTACTGGACAGAGGGCAGGACGTCAGAGCAACACCAGGGCCCAGTCCAGTCCTACCACCATCCCCCTCAGAGGAAGGGGCAGCCGTCAGCACCAGCACCACTCGACTGAATCTCTAGAACAGGCTGCTGAGGTCTGTCCTGGGCGCTGTAGGTCATGGGCACACAACCCAGTGGTTATGAGGAGCCTCCGGAGCTTGGGATCAAGTGTCCAGTTTACAGATGGGAAGACAGAGTCTCCAGGATGCTAAACCTCGCAGCCAAGTCAGCGAGCATGTGAACCCAGGGGTCAGATGCTTGCCTTTCTGCGGTTCAGACAACACATGCACGCACACACGCGCGCACACACGTGCGCGTGCATGTGTCCACTCTGCCCTGAGCTCGGGAGTCCTCTGCACAGGAAGAAGACTGCTGCGTATTGCCTGGTTCTCTTCAGACCTCGGTCTCGGTGTCGTCTGGTTTTCATTTTGCACGTCACTGCCATGGGCTGCTGGATTCTAGCTCCTCTGAGGGTTTCAGGAAGCCCCATCCACCAGCCCAGACTTTAGGGTTCCCAGGGAGTTGCTGCAGGGCCCACCTGCTCCCTGCCAGGAGTCATCCGTCCATCTTGGGCTGCAGGGGAAGTCAAGGAGAAAGTTCTCCAAACACGAAGGGCCAGAGGACCCCGGCTTGTTTCACTGGAAGACCCCCCCGGGAAGAGGACAGGTGAGGAGGAGGGGCAGATGAGCTGCATGGCCCATCGGCCTGGCAGGAAAGGGGTCACCTTCCCCTCCCCACCACTTCCATGGAGACGTGGCTCTGAGGTTCACACTCACGAGCCTGGGCGAGCTGGCAGAGGGTGTGGTCAGACAGCATTGTCCCCACTGCACAGAAAGGGACACTGAGGCCCAGGAGATCCAGAATGGCCACTCAGCAAGCTGGAAGTGGCAGAGGCAGAAATCAAACTCAGGACTTGGAGCACAGAAGAAAGACGGAAGCTGCTGCAGAGAACTCAGTGGGAAATCCCTCAGGGCTCGCCAGCCATCCGTGGGTCCTGGTGGCAGGCTCATTCCCATGGTGGCACTGCTGAGCCTGTTGGTTATTAAATACCTCTGCTTGGGCGGGGGTGGCGCAGGGGAGAGCACCGGCCTAGCATGCAGGAGACCAAGGGTTCCCTTCCCGACCCTGCAGAACCCAAACCACAGCTCCTTTGCTTATGGAATCCCTCCCTGGCTCCAGGCTGGGCTCCCATAGGACACAGCAGAGGTGGGACAGGGAGAAGACGGAAGTGTCCAGGTGTGTTCCACAGCCCAGCTCTGAGAACGTGCCCGGGCCTGGCTGATGAGGCTGGGGGACCCCAGCCCAACTTCCAAACGGCCTTGTTCAAGAGTGGTTTCCTCCGGTTGGTCGCAGAGACACGGTTCCCTCCACCTCGAATTTCCAGTCCCCGGAGCTGGAATGCAGCGCTGGCTCCCGGGCCCCTCTGCGGGCCACCTCGCCATCTGATCTGCACCTCTGCCTCTGATGGATTTACAAGGCCAGGCTTGGCCCCGGTTCCCTGTGCCTCTCTGTGTGTTGCTGCATGCGGATGTCTTAATACGCCAGCTGAGACTTCTTAAACCCACATTGAAACAACTGTTGGGTTTTATACCGTTGTAAAACTCTTTGTAGGGTATTCATAGAAAATGTTTTATTAATTGCCATATGTTTATTGATTTCTCTTTCATGTCGGTTCTTTTGTTCTTTCTTTGTAGTGGCAAAAGATCTCTCTGCATCATCATTTGCAAGTTATCTAAAATGTCAAAGGTGTTCTTTTGAAGTTTATTACAGATCACATGCTATGAGGCCCGGACGCGGGGTATTTACGGCGAGGGGGGAATTCCCGCATGGACGTTCAAAGCCCACAAAAGAATTGAGATCATATTGGTTTAAAACAAGACACACACACAAAACCCCAATTTATCATTTTTTTACAATTTTTTTTTTCCCATTTGGAGGGGTGGGGGTGGGTATCGCAAAGAAATCCTAGCCAGGAGACGCGATCAGTTGTGTGGGCCTGTTGATGCTTGGCATCTCTCTCTGCGACTTGCAGTCTCCCAGCAGTTCAGGTTATTATTCAGTTCCTCCCCAACTTTCACCCAGACCTCGCAAACCTGCAACAGGATGCCCCCTCAGCTGCCCTAAGAGAGGGGACGATCGAGCCCTCTTTTCCGAGCAGACAATCGGGTGCCCACAATTCTCATGAGACAGAGCCTGATGAGGACCTGGCAGGGCTCTGCCGGGCACATCTGTCCCCACAGAGCACAGGGCCTGAGGTACCTGGGCTCTGCCCCCTGGGACCCCGGGGGGGATAAGGATTGGGGGAAGACCAGTAAAAAGGGAAAAAAAATGTTAATAGTGCAATTCCCCGAGTTTTAAGTGAGCCATTGATGTCTAAGTCAGCAGAACATTTTCTTTTGAAAATCCGAAAGTCATTTTTTTTAAAAGCCTAACCAGGAAAACTCGCACTTTGATCTAGACGGGGTTCAAATGAGATCCACGCACACTCATCACGGAGCATGGCTGGAGGACGTTCCTCCACTCTCCCGCCCTTCTCCAGGAGGGGCTGGGTCCAGCATGCTGGGCTCCAGCCCAGGCTCCAACAGCGTCCCACGGCTGCCCTGGACCCTCACTACCTCTGGGGGAGCCTCAATGGCCTCCTC
>JAJEJO010001498.1:276824-346501 GCA_020662805.1 Glaucomys volans | reverse complement strand
GCAAGAGCCTCAGGACTTGGTGGTTGCCTCTCCCAGTGTGGAACCCCTGTCTCACAAGGAGATGGGTCCCCTGGTGTCCTCAGTGGTGACCTGCCCACAGGAGCATGGGGGAGGTGGAAGGAGGGACCCCCACCTCCTGGCCTTGTCCAGGACCACGGGCAAGCCACAGTGGCGGGAGCAGGATGAGGACCCCTGATTTCCTGCCCCCGCCCCCGGGGAGAACGCCGTCCAGCTCGGAGGTGCGGGAGGGGAGCTGGCGTTCTTGGCCGCCCCAGTCCGGAGCGGAATTTCCATCTCGTTGAGCTCAGGGGGTGGGAGTGGGTCTCGGTTCAGAAACCACAGACTCTCACTGTTCTTACCAAGTTTTAGTAGATTTTCTTGAATAAATGTTTATTCATCTTTTTATACGCCTTTAGGACCGTTTCCAAAGGGCGCCTGAGTACCAGGGCGAGCAAAGCCTGCTTCCTCCACCCTGGACGAGCCGTGAGAGGAGGAAGTGTTCCCAAGCAGCCACGGGAGGAGGGAGTGCTTGTTACCACAGGGAATCTAGCTCCATGGCGCCCACACTTCAGCACACCTTAGAAACCCCCAGAAGGCCGCAGAAACACGGCCCAACCAGGGCCTTGGTCCCATAGGCCTGGGTTGCGCCTGAGAACACACTTTCCCAACAAGTTCCAGGGGCCACCCGCTGAGCACCACCCGCTCTGATGCCCACCCTCTCTGATCCCAGGAGGTGAGTGGCTGCATGGTGGCATCCACCTGGTCGGAGGGCTCGGCTCCTGGTTACACGGGCCTTTCCAATAATGCCCAGTGTGTGGCGGACTCAGGATGCCGCTTCCCTTTTACAGAAAGACTGGATGACTAGACTTTCCAGCATTTTCCGCTGCGTCCTTCCCTACTTTTCCTTTTTAACGTGGTGCTGGTTTGCAGCCAGAGCTCAGCCTGGCCAGGCCAGCGCTCCTCCGCAGAGTCCAGCCTCGGCCCTCGGTGCCCTCTGGAGCCACATGTCTGTCACTCCGAGCAGTTGCTGAGGACAGAGTGGTCCAGGCAGGGTGGGCACCCGGGCACCTGCTGCCCCCAGGTCAGCAGGCCGGCCGCGGGTGCTCGGGGTGCCCCTCGTTCCCATCAGGGCTGGATTCCACCTCAGCCCCGGGACAAGTGTCCTCAGTGGTGCGGGTGAAAAGCCAGAGGAAGATCAGGGACTGCCCACTCTCTTCCTTGGGATCAGAAGAACATGGAGGGCGGAGAGAAACCCGAAGGCAAGCGGGGCGTGAGGGGAGGCCCGTGAGGCCCGGGCCTTTCCTCCATTTGCACAAGGAATAGGGGGCTTGTCTGCTGGGTCCAGTAGGAAACCATCAGGGAGAGGCCGCTCCTTTCAGCTCCGAGGAGGGAAGAAGGCTGGGCACCAGGGGGACCTGGCAGGCTTGGGATGTCGTTGCCCTGATCCTCTGCGGGTCCTTGGGCCAGGCTCTGACAGCGATGGTAGCCCACCGTCTATGCCACGTGGCGCCAAGTCATCCAATTCTTCCAGCAGCAAATCACGCATCAGTGGGACCCTCGATTTACAGGTGGGAGAAGTGAAGCACAGGGTGGTTAAGTACTTTGTGCAAGGTCACACAGCTAGTTGAGTCAGAGCCAGGATTGGAACCCAGGCAGCTGTGGAGTCTCTCTGCTCTTCACGCCTTCTCCATGGCGCTATGGTGTTCCCTGGAAGGTAAGCGCCGTGTGGACAAGGACCTTGCTTGCCCTGTCCCCAGCCACACGGGAGTGCCTGCCCTGGGAAGGGCACTCCATGGACTCTTCCCCAGTTCCAATGGGGTCAAGGGAGACTGCTGGGGGGACGCTCACCAGGTCAGGGTGACACAGAGGAGGCTCAGAGAGCAGGCACTGCCGGGCGCCCCAGAGCACAGTGTGACCAGAACCACCGCTCAAACCTAATTAGATGAATTAAGTGCCCACAGGACCGGCCAGAGCTGCAGCGCCCAGGGCACGGGAGGCTGCCAGGCAGAGGCCACTGCCCAGGAAGGAGGCCAGGCTCCAGGAGGGGGCACCCTGCCACCCCTGCTGAGCGCAGCTGGGCGCCCACATCCTGGACATCCCGGGAGAGAGACGCCAAAGGCGGCCGTATGACCCTACTGAGCTCGGACATGAGGAAGGATGGGGTTCTCCACGTGATCCGGACCATGTGAGCTATCAGCAGAGACCCCTGTGTAAGCAGAGGGGAGAAAACCGCCCGGCAAGGTGGACGTGCGGATCTGTCAGGCATGCCCAGTGACCAGCCTGCAGCAGGTCCTTCCCTCCTGGCTCCTCCCAGACCTGACCCCAAGGCCTGGACCCCAGGAGAGCTCCTGCCCCCACCCCAGAGAGGCTGGGCCACTGGGGCACAGGGTGGCCAAGCGGGCGTGATCACAGCCAGAGAGGTCACTTTTCCAGCTGGTCACTTTTTCCCACAGTTGCTGACCCAGAGACAACGGAAAACTGGCTGGCCTGAGGGGGAGGGACCCAGGCGGAGAGGGAGGGGACCCTTGACCCTGTGCGGCCTCCCACCACCCACTCGCAGGCTCCAGGCTTGAGGCTGGTGCATCAGAGTGGGCTTGGGGGCCTGGGCGCGAGGGGCCCGGTTACACCACAGTCCCAGCCCCACCCCCGCAGCGCCCATCCTGGGGCACCTGGCAGGGCCTGGAACCTTCCTGGCAAATTGTTCTCTGAATGACCCCGCTGCCCTTCCAGCGGCCGTCTGGGGGTCTCCTCCCAGCTGAATCCTCCTCTCCGCCTCCGTTTCCCCAGCTGTCAGAGCACAGGCGCCCCCTGGGGCACCCCGGGCACAAGCCCCCACTCACTGCCGGCCTTCCTCCGCCTTCAGTTCGTCCCAGGATTGGCGCTGTCCCCGTCCAGGCTGGCAGGTCATTGGTCAGCTTGGGCCCTTGCTCAGCCACGCCCTGGGACCCAGCGGTCTGCTGGGGACGCCCCCCTCTGGGGAGGTGAAGGGCAGGCAGCCAGCCGGGCTGCGAAGGAGGCGGAGGTGGAAAGTTGGTTCTGACCGTCCAACAGGCTGAGCGGGGCCAGCGGGCGGGGGCCTGGCCGGCCAGCGCTGTTCCAGCGCAGCGGGCGCAGGATGCCACGGCTATTTTTACTCCTGCCAAGGAAATAGCGTGATTTATACGAGGCCTGGTCCCTCCAGGGCCGGTTATAAATACACCTGGCCCCACGCTCCGGTGGCTGGGGGAGCAGCTCAGGCCCCGTCCTGCGCGGCCTCCCGCTGCCTGGGCACATGTGGCCTTCCGGGGGAGTCCCCCTGCGCGGGGCTCCCTGTCCCCGGCCTCACTGTGAGTGAGGTCATCAGATGCTTCCAGGAAGGACAGTTGCCTGGGAGCCAGCTCTGCAGAGGGGAAGATGGGGCGAGGCTCTGAACTTGGGGTTCAGGCACCTTCAAGGGGCAGGTCTGGGTGATAGGAAAGGGAGGGGGAGAGGGGCAGGAGGAGGGGGAGGCGCCTGAGGAAGACTCTGCCTCTCTCCAGAGATGCCCGCTCTGACCTGGTCCCTCCTGGGAATGCCAGGCAAGGAGGGGGGCGCGTGGGTCTGCTGTGAGGGGTGTCTCGCCCAGGATAGGGTCTCACCCCAGCTCTGCCCCTTCCTTCAGCTGCTGGAAGACAGGCGGGCTGTGCCACGGACCTCGGGAGCTGCCATCTTGGCTGTCCCAGTTACCAGCTACATGGTCTCTGGCGAACTCCCTAACTTCTCTGACCCTCAGTTTTTTCCTCTGAAAACGGACCTAAAGATGCACTCCTTGTGTGTTGGGGTGTGTGAAATTCAGGCTGGGCTGACTATCGAGGGAGGTTTTCAGGGCGGGCAGCCGCTAACATCATCCTCTTCCTTTGGGACCCTGGTCCCTCATTTGTGAAGGAGGGACACCGTCACCCAGATCGGCCCCCTCCCCCCTCCTCCACGGCTCTGTGCGGGAGGAAAGGAGGCCGGGCTGGGCTGCTTGGCCGGGGCTCCTTCTCTTATCCACGGGAGGCTGAGCTCCAACAAAGCCACAAACAATCCCGAGAAGCAGACACTCAAACCCCGCTGGTTGGTGGCGGGGACTGGTCCTCAGGACCTGGAGCTAACTGGGTCTCACAGCGCCTCCAAGTGTAGCGGTCAGCCTTGCCACAACAGCGCTGCGTAACAAACCACTGGAGAACCCAGGAGCTTAAACGAGCACGCATCTATTTCCTGCTCATGTTTCTGCGCAGCTGGACTTGGGTCTGATCTACAGGTGGGTCCAGGGCTGAGACACGTTGCCCCCGGCAGCCAGCAGGCCGGCGAGGGGCTGGGACAGGGGCTCCCTAAGCCAGAGGCAGGCCCGCAGGAGGGCTGGCCCCTCTGCACCCACAGGCAACGCTCTGCTCGCTTCCCATTGGCCAAAGCCAGTCACGCGGCCCAGCCCAACCTCAGTGGGCGGAGCCCACGACCCCGCAGACTGCAATCGATTTGCCAACGATTGAAGTCACTGGTTCCCCACCTTGCCCTGCACAGTAACCCGGTGACTGGAGATGGCTGGGGACAGGAGGGAAAGGAGCGCCTGGCCTCCGGCGCAAGGTCTCCATCCCGAGCCCCCAGGCTGCGTCTTTACCGCGGGGCGTGGGATGCGCTGACTCACGAGCTTCACTCTTGAGTTCTGGGAGTGACCTTTGCCTAGTCAGCCCCAGGGGGGTCCGGGGGACCTGTTTCCGAGGGGACACAAAGGGCAAGAGGGACCAGCGGGCACCTCCCATGTGCACAGCCAACGTAAAGACTAGACTTACGCGGACTGGGCTGTGGCTCAGTGGCAGAGGCCTGCCTGGCACGGCACGTGTGAGGCACTGGGTTCGATTCTGGGCACCGCATAAAAATAAGTAAATAAAATGTAGGTACTGTGTCCATCTACAGCTAAGAAAATATATTTTAAGAAATGGTCTTAACTCTGGCACCACCCACCTTAACTCACCAAGGTCCAGGACCAGACTGCAGCCCAGAGTTTTCCACGGAGACGATTATTTAGGGGAGGAGCCCAGAGGGAAGCAGAGGGAGGACCCTGGGATTTGTGGGGAGAGGAAGACACCAGATGTGGTGTCCTGGCTTGGGCATCCCCATCTGGGCTGCTGCCTGGAGGGGAGCTGTGACCAGACGGAGTTCCCTGGGCCTGCTGTCCCTGGGATGGTGGAGGAGCCCCTCTCCAAGCCCCTTCCGGCAGGTAGCTCAGTGACAGGCATGTCCAGCTTGTGCGAGGCCCTGGTTTAGTCCCCACACCAAGAAGCTCAGGCCAGACCCCATCTCTGCAGAGCTTCTGGACTCAGGCAGAGTCGGCTGCTCCTGTCGTGTCCCCGCTGTGGTACTGACCCTGTCACCAGCACTGCTCAGAGGCCTGTGTGGCCAGCCACGAAGGCACGGTGCACCGGGTCACCTGCCACGGACAGGGTCGGGTGGTGGCAGCCCCTGGCCGAGCCCCCACTGCTGCTGGGGACAGAGGACCCAGGGCTGGGGCTGAAGGGCCCTGACATCAGGGCTGGGAGAAAGGAACCTGGTCCTTGGAAGTGCGGCTTCGGCTCCCCAGGACCTTCTACTGCAGACGCAGTTGGGGCAATACTGCCAGAGCCGCCATGGAAAGGCATCGGGCCAGGAGCCGTGCCCACTGCCTTCCTGAGCTGGTCTCAGCCCATGGGGCGCTCAGGCCTCCTGGACGCTTGCTGCTTCCCCTGCCTCTTCCTTCCCTCTGTGCTCAGAGACCAGTTCTGGCTCCTGACGCTGGTCACCTGACGCTGGCTTCTGGGAGACTTGAGCTTTGGGAGCAGGCAGGGCCCACGTTCAGACTGAGCCCTGGGGTTCCCCGTGCTGGGATGACGTCATCAGCCCAGCGAGGAAGGCCATCTGCCCCTTGCCTCTCGTCTTTCTGGTTCTCACAGGGTAACTAGCTGGGCAAGAGACCAGCACCCAGCAAGTAGCTGAGATGCGCAGAATGGACCCGGGTACTCCCGGGCGATGGACCCTGAAGGACTGGTGGACCGAATGGGCATGGGGAGACTGTATTCCTGGAGCCACAAGTCAGAAGGGGGGTCATCCTGCAATAAGGTCAGGCAAGAGGGGCCTGTGGAGCAGAGGGGGGGCAAGAAATCTTCCCAGCCACAGTGACGTGTGGGGCGTTGGGGACACAGGTGGGGTAGGCAGCTGGATGTCAGGACTCAGAGGGTTCTTCAGGCCTGAGGTGACATTGGCCTTGTGGGGTACAGATGAGAGGTCACTGGTGGAAATGGAAACGTGGGGCTGCCTCCCAGACTTTCAGCAACACCGAGGGAGGGCTGGGTGCTCTGTGGCGGCCCCTTACCCGGAGAGCAGCAGGCCCCGGCCCATCCCAGCCCTGCAAAAAGGAGAAAGTCCAGGGGATGTTGAGGCACTCCCACAAAACACAGCAGCCCAGGAGCCAAGGTCAGGAGCCAGACAGCTGCTCAGTGCACTCCTGACGGGAGCCCTGTGGACAGGGACCCTGCCTCCTGTCTCCTTCACCATGGTGTCACCTGGCACCCTGCAGGGCTCCGTCCCAGGGAGGCTTCGGGGAGGGTAGAGGTGAACCCAGCCCTGGAGGAGGTGAGGGGCGTTCCCAGGGGCAGTGTGTGTGCAGCAGGTCCTGAAATAGCCACCCAACCGAGGAGGGCAGCAAGGTGACCCAGAGGTACATCCCTGGGCGAAGACACTAGGAACAAGCAGGAACACTCACCCAGGCAGGGGCTGGTGGCTTGGGATCCACGCGGGTCCCAGCACAATCCTGAGCTTGCAGCAACCCAGAGACGATCCTCCCACCCCGGGGGACTGGAGGATCCGATGGGGTGATGATGGTGCCCAGGGCGGGTCTGGCACACAGTGGGGGTTCAGCCAAGGCTTTTTTGGCTTCTCTAGGATAAAGGGCTGCGGGGTGCCTTGAGCTTCCCCCAACTTCCCACAAGGAGCTTTGCGGACCCCACAGGCGGAGCCAGCAATGGACATGCTTCGTGGTTATCAGACATAGCCTATAACATATGCTTTTTAAAAAAAAAAATTATTCATACTTTTTTTACCCTTTGTTTTATTTATATATTTATATGCGGTGCTGAGGATTGAATCCACTGCCTCACACGTGACAGGCAGGCTCTCTACCACTGAGCCACAACCCCAGCCCAACATATGCCTCTTTTAAAGAAAAGAAAAATGACCTGAACTATAAAAAAGTATATCCCAAGCCTCTCTGAGATCACAGTCTGGAAAACACTCACTTACGAAGGAGAAGCCTAGCCGGGCATGGTGGCGCACACCTGTAATCCAAGCGACTTGGGAGGCTGAGTCAGGAGGATCGCGAGTTCAAAGCCAGCCTCAGCAACTTAGCGAGGCCCTAAGCAACTCAGTGAGACTCTGTCTCTAAATAAAATACAAAATAGGGCTGGGGATGTGGCTCAGTGGCCGAGTGTCCCCGGGTTTAAACCCCGGTTCCAAAAAAAAAAAAAAAAAAAAAAAAAGAAGGAGACGCCTTAATTTATAGGGATCTGTCATAATTGCAAACGATGACTGTGATGTCCATTTCTCGTCACCACCAATAATATGACTCTTAAGAGTTATTACTGAGCTGGGCCTGGTGGTGCCTGCCCTCGAGCCCACTCAAGAGGCTGAGGCAGGAGAATCTCAAGTTCAAGGCCAGTCTGGGCAACTAAGAAGTTATCACTGAAATGAAAATCAAACATTTACATCCTCAGGGAAGTTAAAATACATTCCCAGACTCCTATCTGGCCACTCACAGCTGGACCCCCAGGACAGGCACTACTTCTGTATGCCCAGTCCAGGGAGAAGCAAGCACCTGGTGAATGTCGGTGGGAGAAAGGAGCGATGTGAGGCGGGGTGGAGACGGATGCAGTGTTGGCTCAGAAGTGGCCAGACCCAGGTTTGGGCAAATGGATGACTGATGGGTGGAGGATGGAGGAGGATGGAGGATGGAAGAGGATGGAGGAGGATGGAGGATGGAAGAGGTTGGAGGAGGATGGAGGATGGAGAATGGAGGAGGCTGGAGGAGGCTGGAGGGTGGAGGAGGATGGATGAGGATGGAGGAGGTTGGAGGATGATGGAGGGTGGAGGAAGATGGAGGATGGAGGATGGAGGGTGGAGGAGGATGAAGGATAGATGAGGATGGAGGAGGGTGGAGAATGGATGGTGGAGGATGGAGGAGGTTGGAGGGAGATGGAGAATGGACGGTGGAGGATGAAGGAGGATGGAGGAAAATGGAGGATGGAGGAGGATGGAGGAAGATGGAGGAGGTTGGAGGGGGGTGGAGGATGGAGGATGGAAGAGGATGGAGGAGGATGGAGGATGGAGGATGGAGAATGGGGGAGGCTGGAGGAGACTGGAGGGTGGAGGAGGATGGATGAGGATGGAGGAGGTTGGAGGATGATGGAGGATGGAGGGTGGAGGAGGATGGAAGATGGATGAGGATGGAGGAGGTTGGAGGAGGATGGAGGATGGAGGAAGGTGGAGGAGGTTGGAGGGGGGTGGAGGATGGAGGATGGATAGTGAATGGACGCTCTTCTACCAGGGAGTGGGGTGGGGGTTGGGACCTGGGAAAGGGAGGAGCGAGGGGACCAGTGTTGGTCCGCGCCCCATGTCCTGCTCAGCCTTCGGACCCCCACAGCCTGGGGCAGTTCCGCTGGGCCCGAAGGCTGGCAGAGGGGAGGTCGGGGTCCGACCCGGAGCGGCAAGGAGCCGGGCTTGCGCCCTCGGGTTCCTGGAAGGGAGCCCCGTTCCCAGCCGCGGCTCTTCTGCGCGCGGGAGCAGGAGGCTGTGCAGGCTCGTCTTCCACTCCCAGATTCAGGGGGTCCACCGGGCACCTGCCCGATCCTGCCACCCTCCTTAAGGGACCATGTCCCCGCCCGGAAGTCCTGGGGACGGAGGGCCGGGTCGCAGCTGGGGCAGGAGGCGCGCAGCCCTCCAGACTCAGAGGGCGTCCGCTTCCTTCCGAAGGCACAGCTTCCACGGTGGCACCGCCGGGCCAGGGCCCAGGGCCCAGGGAAGGGCCGTCCACCGAGCCCTTCCCGTCGGCGCTGCCCCTGCCCTGGACTCCTGCCCCCGCGGGGGCTCCTGGGCCTCCTCCCTGGGGGCAGCCCTGGGGCGGGGTGGGGCGCCCGTCGAGGGACCTCGTCCTCCAGGGCCGAGGCCAGCCTCCCGCCCAGCGTCCCGCGCGGGGAGGACCGCGGGCCCGACGCCCCTCTCCCCACCGCCCACTTCTCCGTATTTGTTTATTTACCTTGGAAGAGGCCCCGCGGCCCAGGCAGGAAATGGGCCGATTCCAGAGGCTGGGCCGGGAACAAGGAGCCACATTGTGCTCTGGCCGCTCCGCCCTGCGCTGCGCAGGAGCCCGGGACCGACCTGCGTGGGGGCCGCAGGAAGGGGGCGCGGCCAGCCCGCCGTGAAGGGGCTTCTGTGCGGGGCGGGTGGGGCTGCTGCTCCGGCACCGCCCGGGGTGGACGGAGGCCAGGCGAGGGGTGAGGCTGGATGCCCGGATGGGGATGGCCCCCGCATGGCCGAGGGCCTACCTGGCACCGACCTGCAAACCCCGGGTGGAGGGAAGAGCCCCTGGAGCCGGCTGGCCCTGGCGCCCCCAGCACCCCGTCGGCAGATCCCACCCCTCAGCGTGGGGACATCTGCTCCCAGCCTCCCTCCCGGGTCCCGACTCCTGCCAGGCAGCTTGGCCCACCTCAGGACCCCTGTCTGCCCTGCCCAGAGGCTGGAGCTGGACAGTGCTGTGGTCAGACCCCCACCAGGGTGCAGAGACCCCGATGTTCCTGGGGCTTGATGTCACCTTGGGGCAGCTGGGAGGAGTCAGCCCCTGGCCTCTTCCTTGCTGACAGCCCGGCGTCCACAGAGGCCGGTCCTTCACTCATTCAGCACAGGCGCCCTCCTCGTGGGACCCCACCCCACCACAGCTCTGTCCCCACCCTCTGCACCCACTCAAGGTGACAGACTTCCTGATGCTTCTTCCTTCTGGGCCCAGGGGGTTAAATGTAGGGTTTTTATTTTTTGTTTTGGGGTCCTGGGGATCGAACCCAGGGGCCCCTAACCACTGAGCCACATCCCAGCCCTTTTTATTTTTTATTTAGAGACAGGGTCTCACTGAGTTGCTTAGGAACTCGATAAGTTGCTGAGACTGACTTTGAGCTTGTGATCCTCCTGCCTCGGCCTCCCAGCCAAATGCAGTTCTGATGGTGTCTCCCTCAAAGGTCTCCAAAGACTTCCTGCTATTCTCTGGAAGCTGCCCCTCAGACCCCCTCTCCCTCCACTGCCGCCTGCCTCTTGGGCCCCAACGGGGACCCTAAACTGCTTGTGGTTCCCTCCAGAGGACATAAGAGGGGCGGGGCCAGAGGTGAGGCCAAGGGAGGCTCCTCCATGGACTCCTCCATCCGCAGGAAGACAGGGACCTCAGAGCTGGGATGAGACCAGGGACAAGAAGGGTGCACAGCTGTCCCCTGGTCCTTGGGTGATTGCCCCCTCCCCACTGAAAGACCACTCCCCAGCAGGGGCTTCGCTCTCCTTGCCAACCCGCTCCAGCTTCCTCAGAGCCGGGCTGAGGTCCACCCAGACCCTCAGGGGGTTCATCTCTCACTGTCAGAGGGTGCGCTTTGGAACCAGCATTGGTCCAGAAGGAAAAGGGAGGACCATGAACCAAGGTCAAAATCAAGGGCAAGGACAGGGCCTCTGCCTCGCACGTCGGAGTTCACAGGGGCAGGGACGCTCCCGACGTCACCGTTAGGGTCACTGGGCCCTGCATGTGCCAGGCACTGTCGGGGCCACTGTCGGGGCTTTTCCTTAACTGCCACATTTGATCCTTGCGGGGCTCCAGCCGCAGAGTAACTTCCAGACACGGAAACAGGCAGGAGGGACTCGAAGCCACCCTGGAAAGCCTGTGCTAGGCGTTCACATCGCCATCCCCTCCGGCTTGACAAGTGGGTGGGAGGACAGGGGACGAGGCCCCTCACTTCTCGGATGGGCAGGGATCCCGCTGTCCCCTCCAAGGGCACCTGCCCAGCGAGCCCAGGACTTCCCAGGAGCCCCACCGCGTCAAAGTCCTGCCACTTGCCATTAGCGGCACAGCTGGGGACGCAGCCTTGAACACAGGGGCCTTTGGGGGTCAAGCCGGGTCCAAAATATAATGATGAATAAAAGAGTAAATCTAAAGCTGGAAGACAGAGATGGGGCATTTCTCAAAAAGATAAAGAGAAAATGAGAGGTCAGCACAGGAGGCCGGCGATCACCCGCAGGAATTCCAGGAGGAGGAAGCAGAGAGAACCCAAGGGGGACGTTGTCAAAGAAATCACCCAAGGACGTTCCCTGGAACCGGAGGCCACCGTGTCGGGACCGAAGGGGCTCCCTGAGCATCTGCCACCTTGGGGGTGAGAAGCCACCCTGGTTAGACACTGGGACAGGAACCTGAAGGTCCCCACAGCCAGCAGGTGAGCTCTGAAGGAATGGTGCACTGGTCAGTGTCCTCCAGAGACGGGCCTAGGGTCCTGCAGGTGGACAGGTGCAGAGGGTCATGCTGGCCATGATGACCCACTTGGGCCACCTGCAGGCGGAGACCTGGAATCCTGGGAGGTACAAGGCTCAGATTCCAGGGAGAAACCTGGGGAGCAGCGAAGCTGAGGGGGAAACTCAGCCGAGGTCCAAGGCCTGAGAACCTGGGGGGCCACCGGTGTGAGTCCCGGAGTCCCAAGGCCTGGCTTGGAGGACGGGAGCAGAGCGTCCCAGGTCCAGGAAGGAGAGACAGAGGAAAGGGTGGAAGCAGGAGGAGCCCACATCCAAAGCCACCTCAGCAGCTTAGCGAGGCCCCACACAACTCAGGAACCCCGACTCTAAACAACACATAAAGAGGGGACGTGGCTCAGCAGTTAAGAGCCCCTGGGTTCAATCCCCAGGACCAAAAAAAAAAAAAGAAAGTTCATGACCAGATCATGGTATGCACGTCTATTAATACCCACTGACTCCACCTTATATAGACCTACTGAGCACCAATTAGAGGGGCAATAAATAGAAGGAGGACCAGCGGCTCTGGGGAAGGGGAGCAGGCAGGGGTGGGGAGGGAAGGAGGAAGCCCAGGAGGAAGGGGACGAGATGGCGTCCCCCGCGGGCCTGCTTCTCTGTGACTAGAACGCACTGATGAAAACGTCAGAAAGGAAGTGCAGAGCAGCCTGAGCCAGCTGGGGACGAGCCAGCCCTGCATCGGCGGGATGGACAGACAAACCATCCCATGTCCCTGCGTGGGAAGCTGAAGGGACCAGAGACACTGGCAGGAGTCACAGGGACCGTGCTGGACAGGAGCTGGAGACAGAGTGAATTCCTGGGATTCCATTTATTGGTGCCCGAGACAGCACAGCCCCAGGGGTGGTGGCAGGCAGGGGACTCGGGGTCAGCTGGGAAGCGGCACAAAGAGCCCTCTGGGGCGGTGGGCGCTCTGTCTGGCCTGGGGGGAGGGGCGTCATTACATGGCTGTTTTAATCATCAAGCTGAATACTTGAGATGTGTGCATTTTAGTGTAAGCGATACCCCAATAAAAAAAAAGGAAAGGCTGTGTGCAATGTTATTTTCATTAAAAAAGTTAATTATGGCTGGGCACGGTGGCGCACTCCTGGAATCTCAGTAACTCAGGAGGCTGAGGCAAGAGGATCCCAAGTTGGAGGCCAGCCTCAGCAAACTTAGTGAGGTCCTAAACTACTTATGGAGACCCCATCTCAAAATAAAAAATAAAAAGGGCTGGGGATGTGACTCAGGGGTTAAGTGCCCCTGGGTTCAATCCCTGGTACCAAATAAATAAATAAAAATAAAAATAAAACATGCATACTCTGGTTTCCCATATCTGCAGGTTCTATATCCCCTGGATTCAACCAGCCTCAGATGGAAAATATTCAGAAAAAAAACATCTGCAAATACTGTGTCATTTTATGTAAGGGGTTTGAGCATCCTTGATTCCCCCTCACCTTGGGAAGGATCTGGAACCAACCCCTGCGGACACCCAGGGATGGCTGTCTGTCACACTTCTTTCTCTTCCAAAAGAGTAAGAAGGAGAGTCATAGGTCCAAGGGTCCAGTGTCCAGCTTGTCCCGAGCACAGGCTGCTGGCACATTCGGTGACAGACAAAAATGCAGGGACCCCCAGGCTCGGGGGAGGAGGGGGAATGGCCAGTCCCTGAGGCCCGGCAAGGGTTGGTGACCACACCGGAGACATCCAGGTGTGACCCTGCAGACTGTGGGAGCCAGTGGAGAAAGAGAGGAGGCGGGGCGGCTGCTGGAGGCCCCAGCTGACTCCCCCACGGGACAGGGATGGAGGCCCTCAGGGCCATCACTGGTCACCTGCGTAGGATGTGGGCACAGAGCCCTGCTGGCCAAACCTCCCACTTCTGCAGGCGGAAGTCTGCGCCCGGCACAGGGCGGAAGTGGGGAATTCCAGAGAGGAAAGGGAAGGCGGCCTGGGGAGCGAGGCCATCCACAGGAGATGGGCAGCCCGATGTCGGCAGGGCCACCCACCCTCAGGCGCCCCGGGCACCGTGCCCAGAGCCCACAGGACTTTGAGGGGCCCCCCAGAATGCTTCCATTTCTTTTAAAAATAGAAGGGGGAAATCACATGGCTGACTTTTAAATCAAAATGTTTCCACACACGAGATTAATATATTCACCTCTTGCCAATGCAGTCTGAAAATGTGATTTTTAAATTTTTTTAATGGATGAAGGGACCCAGAAAGCAAGAATACCGAAGATCGGTGAAAGTCAAATGCAGCTTCAAAGAACAATCATGACTTGACCTGAGAGTCATGGACAGACACTGAACGGAGCGTGTGGGTGTGTTTGACGGAGAGAAAGAGACAGAGGGTCAGAGAGGTGGGACAGGTTGAGAGAAGGAGGAAGGACTGTGTGAATGAACAGTAATCCTGATGTCCCACTCCTGGATTGAGTCCCCACCCCACCTGGCACCTGTCTGTCATCAAATCCTTCCACGACTCTGTGCCAGCCGAGAAGCAGAAGCACAGAGGTTGGGTCAGTGGTCAAGGTGACACAGTCGTGGGGCATGGTGTGAATCCGGGTCGCTGACTCCTGGAGGCATGGAACTAGAAGCAGCAGAACCCAGCTGGGCTGCTGCTGTCCCCCAGGCGGGATAACTGCCCCACTTCTCCCACACCAAAAGTCGTAAGGGGCCAAGGGGAGGGACACTGCCCTGCCGGGGTAGCCCTTTGTTCCAAAGAGGCCAGCTGACCAGCCGCAGAAGCAGGAAGGCAAGCGGCCCCGTTGGCAGAAGGAGTGAGAAGCAGCTGAGGCAGAGAAGCAGGCAGGGCAGCTCTCAGCCTGCCCAGGACTCAGTTTCTTCATCTGTGAAATGGGGGCAGATGGACCAGGGATGCAGCTGAGGCGTAGAGTGTTCACCCAGCAGGTGCATGGCCGGGGTCCATCCCCAGCACCGCAGAGGAAGAAAGGAAATGGAGGCAGAGAGGTCCTGGGTAGGAAAGGATCTTGCAGGGCAAGGGGCCGTGGACTCCAGAAAGGTAATGCGATGCTGAGGGAGGGAGGTGAGGGCTCTCTGGCTGACTTTCGAAAGAAAGTAGGTGTGATCCCAGCCACTCAGGAGGCTGAGGCAGGAGAATCAAAAGTTTGAGGCCAGCCTCAGTCACTTAGCGAGGCTGTGTCTCAAACTGAAAAAATAAAAAGGGCTGGGGAAGTGGCTCAGTGGTTAGCCCTTCTGGGTTCAATCCTGGGTACTAAAGAGGAAAAAAAAATGCTAGGAAGAGCCAAGAGAGGCAGCAGAGGCTAAGTCACTAAAAATACCCAGTCCTGTTGGGATGTCAAGGCGGCCTTCAAGGCCCTGGGACCGGGCTGTGTCCCCCAGGCCTCCGCTCCCACCCCAGGCCTGCCACTGCCCACCCTGGCTGAAGCTCTGGATCCAAGGCTCGTGGTCCATGGTCCCTTTGCAAAGGAACAGAGGGGGACCCTCAGGAAAGGGGCAAAGGAGAGCCGAGCAGGAGGGCCGGGCAGGGCCGGGGCGAGCGGGACCCAGGACCCAACAGCCACGCTCAGCAGGCTGCAGACCCGGGGCCTCTCCTCCGGGTCCCACCCTCCCTTCCAGAGGTCAAGTATCCACTGAGCCTGGTCTTGGGGGGACCAGAAGGGTGAGGGCCAGTCCCTGGCCTGCGGAGGGCTGGGATGGAGAGAGGTGACAATGGGAAATGCCACAGCAGGGGGACACAAGCCAAGCCGGGCTTTGCCCCGAGCAGGGGATGGTAGGAAGTCCCGAAGTCCAAGTTCACCCAGCTCCAGGGGGATCCCAGGGAAGCAGAGCCCCCTGGGGAGAGCCGGGCAGTCTTGGGTCCTGGCACACTGTCCTGGGCCTGAAGGGCACCGAGGGGCGAGTGAAATGAGCCAGAGGGACAAGTGGCAGGGCTGGTGGGGGCCCAGGTAGGAAAGGCTGCAGGCTTGCGGCTGCTCCCAGCACAGAGCCCCCTGCCCTGGCCGCCTCCCCAGTGGTAGGGGGATCCAAGTGGCCACCAGCACTTGGTTTGCCCCCTGACTGTGGCCAGCAGCTCCTCCAGGGTGGACGTGGCGGAGCCACATGGGAGCGATGTGGAGACGCGCATGTGTCTGTGGCTCTTTCTGAGCCCACGTCACGGGTTTCTGTGGCTGTAACTGAGCGCCTCGCGGGTAACTTACAAAGAACAGTGGTTCATTGGCTCTGGAGGCCTGGAGGCCCCAGAGCCCAGTGCTGGCCTCCAGTCCACCCATGGCCAGAGTGAGCAAGCGGCTAGCTCCGCCCTCTTGCTGTAAAGCCACTAATGCCACCAGAGGAGACCCGCCCAGGGACTTCCTCTGATCCTAATCACCTCCAAAGGCCCAATGGCCTTCAGCAGAGGAATTTCGGGATTGAGCCTCCAACGCATGAATCCCTGGGGACCAGAGCCACCCAGGGGGTGTCCTGCCTCCACTGGCCACAGTGGGGGGGCAAAGGAAGGGCAGTGGAGGGAGGGGCCCCAGTGGGACTGCACGGCCCAGCCTGTGCCCACCAGGGCCAGCACTGGGGCAGGGGAGGGCTGGCCCAGGGCCCTCCGCCACCGCACAGGAGGCCTGGGCAGGAGTGGGGCTCGGCCTGGGGCAGCCTGTCCTGAGCGCACCGGGGAGGGCTGGGTGGCCAAAGGTCACCCTCCCACATCTGAGAGGCCTCCTTGGGCTTCTGCCCTCACCTGGGCACCCGCGGGGCCCATGGGGGCTGCGCTGGGCTGAGATGGCCCAGACACCTGGGGACCCTGCTGCCTGCAGAGACAGGGGCCAGGAGAGATTGGGGCCCGGGCTTGGCTCCTCCGGCCCCGAGGGCAGCGCGGCCCCCTTCCTCCTCGCTCAGCAGCTGAGTTATTCTCTCCTGGGCCGCCGCTGAGTCTCCCTTCCCGCTGGATAAATAAGCAGCAGGTTCCAACGTCAACGAAACAGGAGCTCCGGCGACTCACAAAGCCGCTTTCAGCTGCGGCCGCGCCTCCCGCCTGCCTGTCCTGGCCGCCAGGGCTCCCTGAGCCTCTGCCCTTGGCCTTCATTCTGTGCAGGCCCCTCTCCTGATCCCGCTGCCCCCAGCTGAGCTCCTGGCTGTCCTTTGCCCTCACAGCTCTGAGCAGACTCTAGAAAGCTCCCCGACTTTCCAGACCCCCCTTCCCTCGCTTCCATCGGCTCCCTCGGCTTTGAGAAGGGCCCCGGCATCACCTCTGACCATGGCGCCAGCTTCCCTCCCTGGTGGTGGACATCGGTGGAGACCACAGCGCTCAGGATTCTGCCTGTGGGTCCAGCTGACAGCAGCAGCCAGAGCCTAGGGCTGCGAGTTCACCTGGGTCCCCAGCACCCAGCCTGGCGAGTGCTGAGCTGCACGGAGCAAGTGCTCAGTTAAAACCCACCATTAAACATTCCCACGAAATCACAGTGACATTCCGTGTCTGTAAAACCGACGCAAATTTGTCGATAGTGACAGTAGTTCAGTGGTGGCCTGGACACAGAGTGAGGAGGGAAACACATTGAGTGGTAAATCCTGGATCACGTGGATCACAGTGGCCCACGCCTGTAATCCTTGCTCCTCGGGAGGCCGAGTCAGGAGAATTGCAAGTCCAAGGCCAGCCTGGGAAACCCAGCAAGTCCCTGTCTCAAGATAAAAAATAAAAAAGGGCTGGGGATGTGGCTGAGTGGCAGAGTGCTTGCCTAGCATGTGCAAGGCCCTGCGTTCGATCTCCAGTACTGAAAAAAAATATTAAAAGTAAATAAAAGTTTTCAAATCCTGGGCTGGGCATAGAGCCAAGTGGGACAGGGCTTAGGGAGCGTGCGTGAGGCCCCGGCTCGATTCCCCAGAACCTCACACACCGGATTCCCGCATTGCCACTTGCCCTTAGGCAAGAGGCTTCCACTCTGTCTAAGCCTCAGTTTCCTCACTGAAAAATTAAAATAATAAAGCCTTATGAGGATTAAATGAGATCCAAATTAATACATAACAAATGTTGGTTATTTTTTCCCGTTTTTAAAAAACTGTAATTCACATGGCATTCGATGTCAACGTGAAACATCTATCATTTAGAACCAGGAGAGAGGGAGCCTCCGTGAAATCCAGGGCCTGGCCAGGAGGCACACCCTGTGTAATCCCAGCGGCTCGGAAGGCTGAGGCAGGAGGATCACAAATTTGAGGCCAGCCTCAACAATTTAGCAAGGCTCCAAGCAACTTAGCAAGGTCCTAAGCAATTTAGTGAGACCCTCTCTCTAAATAAAATATAAAAAAGATCTCAGGGGCTGGGGCTGGAGCTCTGTGGTAGAGCGCTTGCCTCGCCGGGGTGAGGCGCTGGGTTCGATCCTCACCACAGAATACAAATAAACATATGTGCAACTACAAATAATAACAATAATAATAATAATAATAATAAAAAGGGCTGGGGAAATGGTTCAGTGGTTAAGTCCCCCTGGGTTCAATCCCTGGTACCAAAAAAATAAAAATAAAAAATAAAAAAATCCATGACCAGAAATAGGTGGAGCTGGGACAAAATTGAAGAGTAATATGTCTTTAGACTGTCAAGTGTCCACCTGCAGAAATGGCACATAATTTAACCTAGACACGTCAAGAGCCTGGCAGATAGTGAGCTCTCCATAATCGTGAGCTGATGTTTAAATCAACATACTTACTAAAGTAGCAGAGAAGACGGTGGAATATTCGGCGACCACGCAGTTCTTCCTCAAACAGGCCCCCACTCGCCTGTGGGGAAGGAGCAGGCTGCAGGGACAGGGGAGGGAGTTTGGAATCAGGTCAAACTAACTTCATAGCTGACCTCTTGTGTGTGTGTGTAGGGACTGAACCAGGGGCGCTTAACCACTGAGCCACAGCCCCAGCCCTTTTTCATTTTTTATTTAGAGACAGGGTCTCGCTGAGTTGCTTAGAGCCTTGCCAAGTTGCTGAGGCTGGCTATGAACTTGTGATCCTCCTGCCTCAGCCTCCTGAGTTGCTGGGATTATAGACATGCACCACCCACCGCACCTGCTTCAAGCCTGACTCTGTTTAAATCAGACATGTGATTTTGGCCTAGACCCCTGAACAACTTTTAACTCCAGTCTTTCAAATGCAAAATGAGAACACTAACACCTATTCCAGGGACTGAGCCTAAGGATGAAGGTGTAGTGAAATCACCTGTGTGACTGTGCCTACTAGGTCAAAGCTTGTTTGTGGATTGGTGTGTTGGAATTCGGAAGGGATTTCCAGGGAGGAGGCCCCATATCCCCACGCCGTGCAAACCCTTGAGTCTCCTAAAGGTTGGCTATTATTAAGCTCATTTCAGCCTATATTCTAGTATGTTTTAGTCACTGACATTTAGTTGTTGATAGTTTAATATGCAGTAAGATATTTGCATTTAAAAAAATTTTAGCCGGGCGCGGTGGCGCACACCTATAATCCCAGCACTTGGGAGGCTGAGGCAGGAGGATCTCGAGTTCAAAGCCAGCCTCAGCAACTTAGCGAGGCCCTAAGCAACTCAGTAAGACCCTGTCTCTAAATAAAATACAAAATAGGGCTGGGGATGTGGCTCGGTGGCCAAGTGCCCCTGGGTTCAATCCCCAGTACCAAAATAAATAAATTAATTAATTAAATAAAAAAATTTTATTCAGTATCTACTCTGGGCTTTGATTGGCTGGATGATTTAAATAGTGTTATTTTTGTTCAATTATTTATATGTGGTGCCGAGGATCGAACCCAGTGCCTCACACGTGCCAGATAAATGCTCTACCACTGGGCTACAGCCCCAGCCCAGATCATGGCATTGTAACTGGAAGATATGAATTACCCGGATCAGTGGTGGGGATTGCGCAAGCACACTTCAGGGATGTGCAATTGATCATATGACATCAACAACGTCCTTCAGAGATGCTTTAGAAAAATCCACATCCCCACTGACCCAGCCGTCCAGGTTCTCAGACCCCATGCTATAGAAATGAAAGCTCAGGTGCATTTAGGGTTCAGCAAACTTCCTGTAAAGGGCAGACTTTTTCTGTAAAGAATACGTATTTGTGGCTCTATGGTCTCTGTCACAATGACTCACTGTAGCTTTGAAACAACCCCCGAGGAGAGCAATGAGCATGACTGTGTTCCAATAAAACTTTATTTACAAAACAGCCAGTGGTCCTGCTCTGGCCTATGGGCCACGGTTTGCCCACAGTGAACACAGATGCACATGTCCCTGTAACTAGGCGGGTATATGGATCACATCAGGAACAACCTCCATGTCTGTCCCCAGGGGAGGAGCTGGACCATTTATACCAAGTCCACACAGTGGAAAACAAGGTGGGTGTTGAAAACACAAGTTACAGTGGCGCACGCCTGTAATCCCAGCAACTCAGGAGGCTGAGGCAGGAGGATCACGAGTTCAAGCCAGCCTCAGCAACTTGATGAGGCCCTAAGCTTCTCAGTGAGGCCCTGTCTCTAAATAAAAAATAAAAAGGGCTGGGGATGTGGCTCAGTGGTTAAGCACCCCTGGGTTCAATCCCGGCACCAAAAAAACAAAAAAACCTCCAAGTTACACCCTTGCGTGTGTTGACACAGAGTGACATGCATGACAGGGTTTTTTTCAAATATTTTACTATGAAAATTAAAAAATGCACCCAAGAGTTGAACAAAATTCACAGTGAGCCCCTGAATGCACAGCACCTAGATTCTGGGGTTAACTTTTCACTGTCTTGGCCAGAGTCTTGTCCACCAAGCCAGCCCCCAGCCCCACTGCTCTTCCTCCGATCATAGATCCACACGTCTATCCGTAATAGATGTTTTAGGTGAGAAAGAAAATGAGGTGTGCTCTGCCCAGTATCAATTCCATTTTAGTAAAACAAGGAAAAACTAAAGATGCTACTCTGTGCATATCTGTGCTCGTGAAGTCTAGAAAAAAGTATCCAAAGAGCCAGCTGAACTCAGTAGGGTTGCCCCAGAAGGATCCTAAGAGGAGGTGGAGACCCTTATTTTATCTCTTCCGTCGCCTCTAGTGTTGAGATGCTTGTGGAAGTTGTCAAAGCCCTAATTAGGAATTTTAAAAACATTTCTTTAGTTAGAATGGAACAAATAATCCAGTCCAGTCCTGACATCCCCATAAAGAGAAACCGAGTCAGAACTCGAAATGCACAAGTCAGAACATCCCCTGAGTCCGTCCGGCGCAGGGATCTCACCAGCCCGGGTACCTGGGCACATGGCACCCAGCCACCTGTGCGTGCCTTGTGTGTGCCAGGGTGCCCTCTACAGGGACACACTCAGGTCCCACTGCCTCCACCCCAGGGCACAGGTGTGCATGGCACCTGCTTGGTCCTCCCCAGCCTCTTCTGAGGGCCTCCTCATGCAGTGGAGGAGAGGCTTGGTAGTCGGTCTGATCCCTGCCTACTCACAGGGACACCTCACAGGACACCAGAAAGCCTTCCCGGCCTCATACCCCCTGGTATTCAGCCTCCTCCGGAAGGATCTATGGTCCCTTCTCATTCCCACTATTTTTTTTCGTGGTGCTGGGGATCCAACCCAGGGCCTTGGGCATGCTGGGCCAGCGCTCTGCCACTGACTTGCGCCCCAGGGGACATTCTTCTCGCATCACAAACAGTTAAGGGAGCCTACCCCAGGCAGGGTGACAAGACAAGAGGGGCACAGTCCCGTCCTCTACCTCCAGAAGCCCCCAGGCTCATGGGGGACAGACACAGGTGTCACATGTTGGCCTCAAGGTGCCAGGCCAACTAGGCAGGGGCATGGGTGGTCCTGGAGGAGGCGCTGTCAGGGCTGAGTGGGGGTGGAAGGCGTGGCTTACCCTGGAGGGAGGGGCTTACCTGGTAGGGAGTGGCTTGCCCAGGAGGGAGTGGCTTACCCTGGAGGGCGTGGCTTACCCTGGAGGGAGGGAGGGGCTTACCCTGGAGGGAGGGAGGGGCTTACCCTGGAGGGAGGGGCTTACCCTGGAGGGAGTGGCTTACCCTGGAGGGAGGGCTTGTGTTCAGTGGGGGAGGGAGTGGTGGCCACAGTCCGGCGGATTGGGAAGAGGGTCTCTGGAAAGGCCAGGGCTGGAAACAAGTCAGGAGGAGGCCCCTTCCCCAGCCAGGGCCCCCAGGAAGAGCGGCAGCTCCCAGGGGGGAGGCGCTGGGCCGGACTCCGTTCCACCTCGCCCAACTCAGGCCCCTCTGCCCAGCGGAGCAGGAGTGGGAATGGGCATTGATTGGAGATGGGCATTGACGGTGACCTCCCTCTCCCGTCCCCCAGTCCTCCTCATGGTCTCCCTTTCAGTGAGGGCCTCGGGTATTGTTCAGCTTTTGTAAAGAGGGGGATCGAGTGACAAAGCCCGGTGGGTGGGCAAGCGGCCCAAGAGGCCTCTTCTCTCCCGGGCAGCATCTGCATGGGGGCGGGGCCGCTCCACCCCCACCTCTGGCTTCCCAGGAGCTGGCTGTTGCCATGGCGACAGGCCTGGCATCCCACAGCCCCTGGAGCGCCCTCCCCACCATGGCTGCCAGAGGAAGGGCCCCCAACTCCCCTTCACCCTGGAGGGGCCGGGGCACACAAAACGTCGCAGCAGTGTCCCCAGCAGCCTGAGCCTCCCAGTCTGCTGCTAGCAGAGGGGCTGTTCCACAGCCCCCCACAAAGACGCCTTGACAGTGACGGGGCGGGGGCTGAAGGAGCAGAGCTGAACCTCACTTCACTCTCATCCAGGTCTCCGGGCCTCTTTGGGCCGTGAGAGGGAATGACACGTCCCCAGGGTCCTTGACAGCCCCTGGTCTCCCGGCAGAGCGAGGGGCGGCTGGAGGGCAAGGACGCTGCGGCTCAGGGTAGAGTCTGCAGCGCGGTCCGGAAGAGACGGGTGCCCCTAGGAGGTGAGGCTGGAGCCTGGCGCGCAGGACAGCACAGGAGAGGGGAAGGGCCGCCAGGGCTGGGGAGAGTCCCCCGAGGGTCTGCGGCAAGGAGTGGCATGAGTGTAGAGGGAAGGGGTTTTCCGGGGGGGGGGGGTGCTTTGACACCTTCCTAGGAGCATGAAATTTCACCCGAGGCCACGGGAGCTGGAGCTGGCATTGTGGGAAACTCTGTTGTCCCTGATCAGGTGGTCAAGGCTGGGTGTCTTTTCAAAGGGGACCATGCCCCTGCCCTCCTTTCCGTGGGAAGTTCAGGATCTTGCATCAGCACCTCTCAGCATGCAGGCACGGGTGCCCATCTCTCCTGTCCTCTGGGAGAGCCAGGGGCTGGGTGTGTGCCAGTGACGGCATATGCCTTTCTTTGTCCCTTCCAGCTCGAAGGGGAGCTAAGCACTGATGAAGCTTGTGTGGGAAATGCTGTCCCGACCCCTTCCGGAGCCCCCACCCCTTGCCAGACTCTGTGGCAGCCAGGTTTTGGCGAGTGGAGCTGGGTGGGCAGGTGCCCTTCCCCTGGTGGTGGTTGCTAGCAGCCTGGACCCTGGTTGCCAATCCTGGCCCTTAAGAGCTACACAGTCCTGAGGAAAAACTTTG
Source organism: Glaucomys volans (assembly GCA_020662805.1). Classification (NCBI taxonomy): domain Eukaryota; kingdom Metazoa; phylum Chordata; class Mammalia; order Rodentia; family Sciuridae; genus Glaucomys; species Glaucomys volans. The sequence continues at coordinate 323,483 of JAJEJO010001498.1, read as the reverse complement.
AGTTTTCTGAACTTCAGCTTCTTATCTGCGAAACGCATCCAGGATTCTTTGTAAGACTGCATGACATTAAGAGGGAAATGCGGGCTGGGGTTGGGGCTCAGTGGTACAGCGCTTGCCTCGCGTGTGTGAGGCACTGGGTTCGATCCTCAGCACCACATATAAACAAATGAATAAAATAAAGGTCTATCAAGAGGGAAATGCCAAGTGCCTGGCCCAGGGACTGCTTGGCTCACCGTGGTCCCTGTTCAGTTTCCTAGCCTCCCCGATTCCCCAGGTCACACACTCATTCATTCTGTAAGCATTCCTGAGCACCTGGTAGGGTGTCTGACCCTGGACTGATACCTCATCTACTCATCTAGAATCTTGTTTTTATTTATTTATTATTTTTGCTTATTTTGGTACTGGGGATTGACCCCAGGGATGCTCTACCACTGAACTACATCTCCACTCCTTATTAATTTATTTATTTATTGCGGTGCTGGGGATTGAACCCTGGGCCTTGTGCTTGCAAGGCAAGCACTCTACCAACTGAGCTAGATCCCCAGTCCTTATTTTTTATTTTGAAACAGGGTCTCACTGTGTTTCTCAGGCTGGTCTTGAACTGAAAATCTTCCTGCCTCAGCCTCCAGAATTGCTGGGATTACAGGGCCAGTTGTCACGTGCAATCTTGAGTCTGAATCCTGAAAGTATCTGTAGGCCAAGGGGGTAGGGACAGAAGGAGAATGGTGGGAACAGTCTAAAGGGTTCCAGAGATGACTTCCTTGTGTGTGGGGGGGTGTGATGGTGGCACTTGGATTTTACCTGCCCAGCTATCTGGGAACCACAGCAGTTTCTAAGCAGATCACAGAGGTCTCAAGGGGGCACCTAGAGAGGCGATTGGGTGGTAACACTTCCCCAGAAGGGAGAAGAATGGCCTTGGGAAATGAGTACAGTGTCCAGAGTCAGCAGTTGCAAATGGAACTTAGTAATTCTGTGCCCTTGCATACGTCCTGCCTCTCAGCCTCAGTCTCCCCACCTGAGAAATGGGCATAGTGCGGCATTCTTGGAAGACTGAGCAGACGGCACGAGGTCCACCTTGCAGCTTGCAGGATCCCTCAGCAGAGGTGTACAAGAGTAGGACCGTCTGTTCTCTTTACAGAAAAGGAAACCGAGGCACATGAACAGTAAAGAAGCAGAGACTGCACTTGGACAGTCACTGGGCAGGAACCGAGTCTTGCCACACGCGGGGGCCTTACACAAGTTCTCCCCACTTGGGAGAACGACCCCGTACTGGGGGTGTAGGCAATGGGACCTTCGAACAGACTTCCGTTGCGGAGAGAGTCAGGGAAGGGGCAGAGCATAGTGGAAACCGTAGGGTGAGCCGGCAGAAGAGGTCGCCTGCAGCTCAGGTCCCCTGAGGGCGCTCCAGCGTGGCTGAGAGACGCGGCGCCTTTAAAGCCTGGCGGAGGCGTGTCCGCGGCGCGGGTCCTGGGCGTGTCCGCCCGGAGCCCCGCCCCGGGCTTGTAGCCGCGGCCCCGGGGAGACCGCGCCGGCTCTGGCTCGGCGGCGGCTCGAGTGGCAGCGGCGGTGGCGGCTCGGCTGGCGCGGCGGCTGCTGTCCTTCGGGCAGCTGCCGGAGCGCTGCCCGGCGGCGCCCGGACACACGTGGGCGGCTCGGCTATGGCCGGCACCCCGCGACGTGGCGGGCAGGCACGGGGGCGCGGGACGGCACGGCCCGAGTGAGCCGCAGCCGCGCTCGCGCTCTCGGCCCCGGCCGCCCGGGATGGCCGTGCCGCCGCTCCGCTGGGCGCTGCTGCTGTGGCAGCTGCTGGCGGCGGGCGGCGCGGCGCTGGAGATCGGCCGCTTCGACCCAGAGCGCGGGCGCGGGCCGGCGCCGTGCCAGGTGGTGGAGATCCCCATGTGCCGCGGCATCGGCTACAACCTGACCCGCATGCCCAACATGCTGGGCCACACGTCGCAGGGCGAGGCGGCCGCCGAGCTGGCCGAGTTCGCGCCGCTGGTGCAGTACGGCTGCCACAGCCACCTGCGCTTCTTCCTGTGTTCGCTCTACGCGCCCATGTGCACCGACCAGGTCTCGACGCCCATCCCCGCTTGCCGGCCCATGTGCGAGCAGGCGCGCCTGCGTTGCGCGCCCATCATGGAGCAGTTCAACTTCGGCTGGCCAGACTCGCTCGACTGCGCCCGGTTGCCCACGCGCAACGACCCGCACGCGCTCTGCATGGAGGCGCCGGAGAACGCCACCGCCGGCCCCGCGGAGCCCCACAAGGGCCTAGGGATGCTGCCCGTGGCGCCGCGGCCCGCGCGGCCCCCCGGCGACGCAGCCCCGGGCCCGGGCGCAGGAGGCACCTGCGAGAACCCAGAGAAGTTCCAGTACGTGGAGAAGAGCCGCTCGTGCGCGCCGCGCTGCGGGCCTGGCGTCGAGGTGTTCTGGTCCCGGCGCGACAAGGACTTCGCGCTGGTTTGGATGGCCGTGTGGTCCGCACTGTGCTTCTTCTCCACGGCCTTCACCGTGCTCACCTTCCTGCTGGAACCTCACCGCTTCCAGTACCCCGAGCGCCCCATCATCTTCCTCTCCATGTGCTACAATGTCTACTCCCTCGCCTTCCTCATCCGCACGGTGGCTGGCGCACAGAGCGTGTCCTGCGACCAGGAGGCCGGCGCGCTCTACGTGATCCAGGAAGGCCTGGAGAACACCGGCTGCACCCTGGTCTTCCTGCTGCTCTACTACTTCGGCATGGCCAGCTCGCTGTGGTGGGTGGTCCTGACGCTCACCTGGTTCCTGGCAGCTGGCAAGAAATGGGGCCACGAGGCCATCGAGGCCCATGGCAGCTACTTCCACATGGCTGCCTGGGGCCTGCCGGCCCTCAAGACCATCATTGTCCTCACGCTTCGCAAGGTGGCTGGGGATGAGCTGACTGGGCTCTGCTATGTGGCCAGCATGGACGCAGCGGCGCTCACGGGCTTCGTCCTGGTGCCCTTGTCCTGCTACCTGGTGCTAGGCACCAGCTTCCTCCTGACCGGCTTTGTGGCCCTCTTCCACATCCGCAAGATCATGAAGACTGGCGGCACCAACACGGAGAAGCTGGAGAAACTCATGGTCAAGATCGGGGTCTTCTCCATCCTCTACACGGTGCCTGCCACCTGCGTCATCGTCTGCTATGTCTATGAACGCCTCAACATGGACTTCTGGCGCCTTAGAGCCACAGAGCAGCCGTGCACAGCAGCCACTGCGCCCGGAGGCCGGAGGGACTGCTCTCTGCCAGGAGGCTCCGTGCCCACTGTGGCTGTCTTTATGCTCAAAATCTTCATGTCACTGGTGGTAGGCATCACCAGCGGGGTCTGGGTATGGAGCTCCAAGACTTTTCAGACCTGGCAGAGCCTGTGCCACCGCAAGATGGCAGCAGGCCGGGCCCGGGCAAAGGCCTGTCGGGCCCCCGGGGGCTATGGCCGTGGCACCCACTGCCACTATAAGGCCCCCACTGTGGTCTTGCACATGACTAAGACGGACCCCTCTCTGGAGAACCCCACACACCTCTAGTGACAGGCCTGGCTCTGGATGGCGGCTGCCCCCTCCTTGCCCTCCCCTCCCCCCAAGAGACAGCTGACTCGCAGCTGCCCAGCTGTCAAGGTCAGGCAAGTGAGTGTCAGGGGGCTGAGGACCAGGGTGGGGACCCAGTGAGACTCACACCCCTATCCTGGCTAGTGTGGGGTGGGGGGCAGGCCTGGTCGAGTCCAGAGGGTCCGAGGAGAGGCGGGGGCAGAAGAGGGCGTGGTTCAGCAGGGAGCTTATTTAATGATGTAATTTATTGTTGAGTTTCTCTGGAAGCTGTGACTGGAATAAACCCCGTGTGGCACTGCTGAGTCCTCTCTGGGCTGGGAAGGGGAAGAGGAGGATGAGGGCCCCGCAGGCTCCCTGGGAGTGGAGCTGGCGGGGGTGTCGGCTCATCCCCTGGTCCCATTCTCTGGCTCCCCACCAATCAGGAGGAAGTCCCCCCATGGAGCAGCTGTGCTTTGCAGGAGAGTGTGTGCGCGCCTCTTAGGCTTGAGTGCCATGCCTCGGAAGGGGGACTGGGATGCCTGCCAGGATCCTCAGGGAATCCCGGGATGACACAGCCCCTCTGGCTCGGGGTGTCTAGCCTGCCTGAGGCTGAGGGTTGCCGGCCTGTTGGACTCCTTCCCTGGGCACTGGTCAAGGCATCCCCATACCACCCCATTGTCTCTGGGAGGAGGGGAACACGGGCCAGCTTGGCGGGGGCTTCTTGCTCCTGCAGGCCTGGGCCTGCATGGGGAGCCTTGAGCTTAGTGGGGCTCGGCAGCTGCAGGACTGGGGCAGGTCAGGGAGGAGGTGTGCAGATCCACACGCTGTTTGCACACTTGTCGGCACCGCATATGTGCTGGGGCAGCTCAGAGCTCCGCGACCTGCCTCCTGTCCCCTGAGATGTAGCTGTGTGGGCCACCAAGACACCCAAGAGTTTGGGGTTGGACACCAAAGCTCCATCTTGGCCTCTTGACTCCAGCCAGGTGAAGGTCTTGGTTACTGTCCCAGCATGTGCCACCCAGAGCCAGCATTGAGTGTCGGTGTGTGGAGACCCCCAGGGCCCAGGCTGGGGCAAGTGCCCATACCCATGACCCACTGCTTTCTGTCAGCAGAAGAGCAGAGCCCCCATTGCAGGGCCTCACAGGCCTGAGCCTTGCCCAGTCACCAGTGCACAGGGACAGAAAGCAGTCAGATGAGAATCACACAGCTTGGGTCAAGGCCCCAGACAGGTCCATCAAGTGTTGAGTTGGGGTCAAGCTCATCCCTCAGCATAAGGACCCCCAGGGAAATGTATAGCAATGTCCTCGTCCTTCCCTTCCCACAACATACGGTAAGCCTGGGCCTTTGACCAACGATGCCGAGCGACCTTAACTCCTAACTGCCCACGTGCAGGTCTTTGGGTGAGAAACAAACTGAGCATATGGAGGTTACTCATAAGGAGCCAGGCCAGGAGCCAAGGTGATGGCTGTGCTGAGTGGGTTCCTGGGCAGTTTGCAGGGAGTGTGGGCACTAAGGGCGTGCACTCGGGAGGGGGCCGCTGGAGACAGGAGAGTCTGCAGCAGGGGTGGGAGCTCAGCAGGGCAAGGGCACAAAGCACCCTCTTCCTTGCCAGGCAGTGGACAGGGGAGGGCCTGGTCCTTGGTTGTGTCCCTTTAACAGAAACAAGCCTGGTGCTGGCTTCCAGACCACTGGAGGGTGGGAGGGACGGGCACCAGGGGCAGCAATGCCGTCAGGAGGGCAGTTTGGGGCTGGGATGGCACACGCTGGCCGGGACTTGAGAGGAGGACACACCATGCCAGCTGAGGCCGCTAAGCCCTGGAGGCGCCTGCATAAGAGTCCCTGACACGGGGAGAACGCAGGGGTGCTGGGCGTTGGACAGCACCCTCCCCTGGGCTGTGTTGGTGCTTCACTGGTTCAAACTATGGCCATGCAGGCTGAGGTGGCACTGGGGGTTAATGCAGTCTGCCTCCAGGGCTTTTCATTTCTACACCATGGATTTGATTTGGTCCCGTGTGGGGAACTGCAGGGTGTACAACTTAGAGGTCAAGGCTACAGCTGGGGTGCCCCTCCTCCCAAAACAGAACATCTCAGAACCAGGCAAAAATACCCCAGAAATCAACACCTGCTGGCCCCTGTACCATGGGCCCTGGTCCCTTTCTTCCCCTCCATGGTCTTCCATCTTCAGAACACAGCATTACAAGTCTGCAGACTGTGTCTGGGGCTCCAAGTCTGTGCACAGGAGGGCCTGGTAAGTCTTGGCCCCGAGCGTGGTCTCCCAGATCTCTGGCCAGGGGCTGTGTTCACTCCAAGTCAGCTCCTGGGCTGGGACAGTCATGTGTAAAGGCTCAAGGCCCAGGGCAAGGTTAGGATGCGGGGGTCAGGGCTACCTCTTTCTGCCTGGCTCACTCAACACTCTACTAGTGACACCCTGGCCCCAGCAATCTGGAGAGGCCCCACTGAGGACCTTCTCTAGAATCCAGAAGCCTCCTCCCCAGACAGGGTTTGAAGATGAGGTGACCTCTGGTGACTCCCAGGATCTGAGATGCAGACCCTGGTCCTTTGGAATGAAGTTCCCATGTCCTCATTTGCACTACTGAACGGAAGGGAAGTGATGGCCACCCAGGTGAGAAGCAGACAGGAAGGTGCTGGCTGGGATGCTGAGCAGGGCCAGGGTGCAGACCTGGAGGGTGACAGTCCCTCGGGTGCTGCAAGTGTGGGCCTAGGAACCCGAGAACAGGACTCCACAGATGGGGCTGGGAGCCTTGGGTGCTGCTCATGGTGCAGAGAACGCGTGGTGGTAGCAGAGCTCGTCTTCAGAGCTGGGGGAAACGAGCAGGGGGATCCAAGCTGCCAGGGGGCGGAGTCCACCTCCCCCCAGGAGGGATGGGCATCCCTGAGCGCTTGGTGCAGGCCCTGACCCGGAAGCCTGTTCACAAGGCCACTGGCACACTTGCATCTGGGGCTGCGGCTTCCCTGCAAACACTCTTCCAGGCTGACGCCTGACCTTCAGCTACACCCAGTTCGAGTGGTCAAGAACTGGCAGTCCCACTCCTCAGCGAACGGGCCATGGCGGTGGCTCAGCACAAGCTCTACTCCACAGCAAGCTGCTGCCCCACAGCGGGCTGCTCAAACCAACCAGGGACTAAACATGAGCGAGGGTACAGGAGAACATGGCCGGCCAGCGGTGGAACCATGGAGGCCAAGCACCCAGAACTCATCATTCTGTGGACGTGCAAAATGATTTTCCTTGAAAAGAAAAATGTTTTAAAAATATCAGGAGTTTCCCCCAATCTAAAGAACAAATACCCACAGTGAAGCCTTAAAAATGCTTTGTCCCAGTTCCTAATTTCAGATGCGATCTGGGGAGCTGGATAGAGGTAAGGCCAGGAGAGGCTTGGCGGCCGGGCCCTGCTGCCCGGGTGTCCCAAGAGTGCCTCCCAGAGTACAGCAGGCGGGTCCACCCAGAATAGAGCAATGGGGGTCCTGGCCAACCAGGGAAGACTCCCTGCCACCACCACAAGGGCACAAAGAAAGAGCTGCCAGAGTTGTTTCTTCTTTATAAACACAAGTACATAATGTTTATTTGAAATTCCAATTTATTACAAGTTCACCCTTTAATGGGGCCCTTCCTCCTTAAAGACAATTTAAAAAACAACCAACAATTCAGGTGTCACTGCAGTGGGAACACGGAATTCTCACTATAACAAGAACATACTGGATCTAGGATAAGAAGCAGGGGCAGGGGTGGTGGCTGGCTTATTCTGTTGTAAAGTCAGTGCTTACTCCGAGCCTGAAGGGGAAGGGGCAGTACACCCACCCACCAGCCACCGAAGCCAAGTCCCAGGACCCCTGGGCAGGGAGGAGAGGGGGAGCTGGGACCACACCTGGGAGTGTCATGTCAGGAGGCTGACCCTCAGTCCTGGGGGTGGCAATCCCCTTGCTGGGCTTCCTTCCTTCCTTTAAATAGACACACAAGAGCCGAGGTGCTCACGTGCTCCAAATTCAAAGTTGATAGAATAGAAAAATCAAACCCTGTCTTGTACTTTTATCAAAATCTGTCATAAAAGGGAAAGAAGACTACAAACTTCGCCTAAATGTAACGACTAGGCTAGACTGGCTGTGGAAGTGCTCTCTGAGCGGCTCCCGCCCTCCACCCCCGCCAACCCTGACCGCTAACACCAGCAGTTCGCAGGAGCTCCGAGTCTGAAGCCAGAATGGGCACGGGAAGGGGCAGATATGGACAAGGAGGCACAGAGAGCCACCGTGCTGGGCAGAGGGGCCCCCTGACCACCACCAGATGCCACTGGACCAGTCTCCAACCCAGGTCCTCTGCAGGAGAGCAGGTGGGTGAGGGAGATGGGGGCGTAAAGCAGACACGTCATATAAACTGTACTGTACATGTGCCAAAGCGAGATGACAGATATTTTACAAGATGTTCTTTATACAATATCACTGTTGAAACAAGCAACTTTTAATAACTAGAAAAGTCAATTAAAAAAAAAAAATCAAACATTTCAATTCTTCCTGCTCTTCTGCTCCCTAAGAGCTTATCTGGTGTGTGGGTGGGCTGGGCTCCAACACCCCTCTGGCCAGATCCATCAAAGTAAAGGTTATACGCATGATTATAAGCAGGACTCCAGTCTCTAAGTGAAGTGCCTTCGTTTTTTTTGTTTTGTTTTGTTGAGGCGACGGGGCAGAGAAGTGGGGAGAAGGCTATCACAAAGAAGGGGAGGGGTGTTCAGGAATGGCTCCAGAAAATGTCCCTTTACTCTGCTAAGATCAACTCAAAAGACCACACTGTCTCATGATGCTGGTGAATACAGAATTCTGTATGGCACTCACTGATATACTGTCACCTGAGAGGGAGGAGGAGGAGGAAGAGACAGAGTACGGGCTGAAAGAAACAAGACTGTGTATAAATATAGATGAAAAAACAAAACAAAACAAAAACAACACAACCTCCCCAATTAGCCTGATTACTCTCAATCCTGCTAAGTAATGCCGTAACCCCTCACTGGAGACCAGAGGGGTGTGGCACTGTGGCCAAGGTGGGAAGGACCTTAAGAAGGAAGGAAGGAGAAAAGGACATGGGCTCACAGGAGAAGTGGTGCGCCGGGGCCTCCTCCTGGGAACGCTCGGCAAGCAGGGCTGCGGCCCTCTTCTGCACCCAGAACTGGCAGAAACCACCTACCTGATATTAGGCTCCCCAAGAGCTTTGCTTGAATAGGCCCAGTGGGGAGTTTGAGAACAGCACAAGCTTGGGGTGACAGACATTTCTGGACTCCCATGGCTGCTCTCAAGTTCTTCTCCATCTTCCTCTCCTGCCTCCCCACCCCCCAGCCATCTCCCACTATTCCCCCTACCTCAGCTCCCTTACCAGGGCCCCACTTCTCTACTTCTTCTGCCTTCGTCCCCTGGACTGTCCAACAGGCTCTGGATCACTGTCCCCCTCATCGTCAACAAGCCGATCAGGAAACTTCTTGCGTTTCCTGCGGACGTACGGGTGTCCAGGAAGGTGTTTGTGTAGCAGAGCCACCAGACACTGCTCGGTCTTCACTGTGCAGCTGAGCACGTGGCTGCCGCGGCAGTTGTAAAGCTCAGCGTTGGTGAACACCTGCTTCATGTCAGTGAGGAAGTCTTGCACAGACCGGTAGTCCCCGCAGGAGCACTTGTTCTGTATCGTCTGCAAGTCCATGGGGTGGGCGATCACATCGTAGTAGTCCTCAGCCTCATCTCTGGTCACAGGCTCCCTGTGGAGAAGAACATCTTGGCTATAACTGAGAAACCCAGGGGGCCAATAACCAGGCCCAGAACGCCCACACCTGCTAGGGTCAGCCACCTGGAGGACACAGAGAAAGTGTGGTCACCCTGTAAAAGCTGTCACTATCCACGTGGAAGAGCTAATTCCCCTGCCACTGAGACATGACCTGAAAGGAAAGAGATCAGGGCAGCCCCAGGGGTTCCCGAGTCTCCCTCAGCAGCTGCCTTCTTTCAACATCCCTAGACCCTGCCAGAGCCCCTGGCCACCTCCGTGAGAGCAGAGCTCACCTGAAGGGCCAGCTGAAGCGGTACTTCACGATCTTGTGGAGGATCTCCTCACACTTCTGCAGCTCCAGGCTTTGCCTCCGGGAGCTGCGCTTGGTCTGAAGTACCTGATGCCAAAGAAAGAAGCATGTCTGTTATAGGCCCAAGAGCAGAATAGCAGGCAGGGCAGGAAATATGTGCATCTGCTTAATAAAAAAGAAAAAAAAAAAGAAGAAGAGAAAAAGGAAAGAAAAACAAGGCAGTTCCAGCGTTTCTCACAGTAGAGATATCAAACCATTTGACGTTTGCACTGGGTGGCACTCTGGGCCCAGGAGGCAGGCGCCTTCCATGCGTCCACTGGCCTGCTCCCTGGTGGACAGTGATCCAAGCGGCAGAGGCAGGCAGCAGTTGCTGCATTAACAGCAGGACTGCTAGAGGTGGGCGAGAGAGGGCCACTGTCACAGGGTCCCAGCGCTCTGACAGCAGGTGGGGCTGGAATTACGGTGAAACCGTGGATGGGTATAAACAAGCCACTGCAGAAAGTCAGGCGGTCACTGGCCCTCCAGCAGCCCGTTCTGTGGAGGTGGGTATGGTGGGAAGGAGGACAAGAGGGTCGAATCCCTGACAGGGCTCTTCAACTGAGGGCACTGGGGAGGAGGTGGCTGAGGAGAAAAGAGGCACAATCTCTTCCAGGTGACCACAACCAGCAGGGACGCACAGCAGTCCGAGCCACTGCCCTGGAGGAGTTAGGGTTGGGCACACAGGAGGACCTAATGCCCTCTGATCTCCACAAGGGCTTGCTTTATGCCCCCAACCCTGATATGGTCTGTCAAAACAAGTGCATTTTCAAGAGCTTCTTTTTGTTCTTCAAATATCAAGTGAGAGCTAAAACAAAACTGCTAAAATTACACTGGCTGAGAAGCAGAGGGGAGGGTAATGTCCCTCCCCTAACAACTGTCGGCAAAAGACCCAGCAGTAAGTGAGGCTCCAACATTGCTGACATTCCCACAGGGAGATCCAGCCCCTCTGGGCCCACTAGAGACACATGGCACACTATTTTAAAATCCTTAACAAGTTGCAGGCTGCTTACCAACTAGAGGACGACGTTTGCGAGCTATGGCAGGGGAATGCCAGACAGAGCTGTTCCCAGAGGCCCACCCATGGGCCCACCCACCTGCCTCCTCAGACCCCCAGACTCAGGAGGAGGGAGGAGAAGCAAGGCGCCACCTGCTGCCTGGTGAATTCCTAATTATGGGGGGTAGGGAATAAGAACAGGGAAACTAGAGGGAGGGTAATGAAGAAATTCTTACCAGCTCATCAACCTCAGTGTCATCCACAGGGGGTGCCTTTGGCCGTGATCTCCTGGTGGGATGTGGCTTCTTACTTGGTCGTCGGCCTGGCCGTACCACAGGAGGGATGATGCCCTGCTTACCCCGGATGGTCTTTCGAGGTCTCACTGAAAAAAAAATAAAGAATTCAGAGCAATAGAGGAAGAAGAGGGCATGGACGGGGGCGGGGAGGACAACCACTCACACAGGCAGAGCAGTGGCTTCCTCCTTGCTATTTTCCTCTTGCCCTTCCTAACAGGATGCTAAGAAGTAGTAGCAAGAGTGATGGGGAGTGCCTGACCTCCTCAGCTCCCCAAGGCCTTTCAGAGGTCTCTGTCCTGACCCTGCCCAGCTGCTCCTGGGAATGAGGCCTGGAGGAGGGAACTGCAAACTGGCTCAGGAGGAGACGTCCTGGGATGACAGAGCCTGAGAGTGTGCGCTGACGTGTGTGTGAGATGGAGTCTCATCCCAAGACTTCCCCGTCTCACAATTTCCAGGCTTATCCAATACCCACCATCCAATCTTCTCAGAGAAAAGCGGACTTGAGGAAGGGCCACAAGCCTTCCTCTCTGAATGTAATTCAGGGCTCGCTGTAGCCCTGTTTTCCTGTGCTTCTGACAACCACAGAAAGTGGACTGCCCGGCAGTCCTGGTAGAGAATACCAGGAAGGCTCCCAGGCCGTGAGCATCTCGAGCTCACAGCTGGGTGTCAGGCAAACTGAGCCTCCTCAGCAGGCCCTTGGGGAGCAATTTTCTATGACTTTTTCTTGCCACTATTCTGGATAGTGGGGAGATAACATTTGGGCAAAGATGGGGTTTAGAGAAGAAGTAATGCAGAGAACCAATGAATAATGCTTTCTTTAAAAAAAAATTATATATATATATGTATATATATTTTTAGTTGTTGATGGACCTTTATTTTATTCATTTATTTATTTGCAGTGCTGAGACTCAAACCCAGTGCCTCACACATGAGAGGCAAGTGCTCTACCACTGAGCCACAGACTCAGTCCCATGAACAATGCTTTCTATTCTATTTCTGGACGATGGCAACCCCTCATTGGCTATTTCACAGCCTCGGGCTTAAGACGAGGCAAAAAGAAAGGGAAGAAGCTGAGGCTCAAATCCAGGCCCTTGAGTCGCACCAAGGAGCCACAGCTTTGGTGGCCTGAAAGGTGAAACAGACGAGGGCTCTGAGGTACCGAATGCTTCCTGGACTCTTCTGGCAGGCAGAAGCCCTAGAAACCTAGAAAAGGAACGACTCTGTTCCGAGCCACAGCATGGAAGTGGAAAGCAATCACCATTCAACAGAATCAACACACTGCTATACTCAGAGCCTGTTCTCAGACAGATGTGCACCCAGGTCATGACTGGCCAACAGAGGATGGCGTCCTCACAGGCAGGGTCACCGGAATACCTGTGCACATACCTCGGGAACCTGAAAAATCACACCTCGTACACAAAGGAAAGGAGCCCTGCAAGGTGGGGAGGTGTGATCTAGGACATCTCCCAAATGTCTCAAGGAAAACAGGAGGACAGGAGCCGAGGTGCCAGCCGAGGGCCCCATCTTGGCAGCACCAGTGCAGCAGGAGACAGCCACGCCTCACAGCAAGCACAAGCCTTGGAGCGGCCACGAGGGGATGGGAACTGCAGCCATCTCTTCAGTCCTGAGCTGTGGCCTCATACACTGACCTCTGAAAAGCACTCTGCAAAGAGGGAGACTGTTCAAATGTGCTACTGGAGGAGGTTAGCTGTTAAATAACAAGACTCTCAAGGTTATGAGGATCAAACATGGGAGAACAGCAGCCAATGCAGCCAACGTGAACGAAGAGGCTGTTTTCTCCTACTGGCCTCCATCCAACGAGAACAGACCTGAACCTTCCTAACATCCTTTTGCTTAAGCCACAGAAAACCCAGTCTTCTCTTTGCAAATTAGCAAAACTATAGACCTGTGTGTTTCAGGGAAGAAACAATCACTGTAAGCAGAGGGAGAAAAGCACCTCTCTGACAGCAGCACTGCACCAGGGCCAGAAGATGGGCTAGGAGATGGCGGCGGGCTAGGTCCACTCCTGCTGCCCTGCATGTGCAGGGGCTCAGAACCAGCAACCCTGCCCGAACATGCTTGCGACCCTGAATTCCACTACATCTTAAGAGCATGTGAAGCTGCCACGGGCTGCTGTTCTCAAGGCCACCACCTCCCTCCACTGTCTAGGCAGGTGACTAACAGCACCTTGAGAACTGACTTAAACATACGGCCACTCAGTTATACCAGTCACAAGAGAGAGGGCAGATAGGGGATGGCACCGACAGAGCATCGCCTGCCAGCCCAGCCTTTCCAGGTCAGCCAGGGGACCTGTGACGGCAGTGATGTGGACAAACCGGACACTTACATCGCAAACCAGCCACCTCATAATCTTCCTCCTCCTCCTCCTCCTCTTCTTCCTCTGAGTCACTCTCCTCATCTTCACTGTCCTCGGAGTCAGACTCCTCAGTGTAATTCCTGTGAGGAGGTAAAGCCACACAGAAAACAGTTTGAGCCCAAAGTGGTCCTGAGATGGATCCCAGCAACCTTTTCCTCGTCATAGATTAGACATATCTGGTGAGAAGGGGAGAGGCCCTGAATCAAGGCCAGGACTGTTTTTCACAGAATTAGAAAACTGAGGCTTCAAGCATGCCTCCTTTTCTGAGCCCAAAATGTTTTGGGTAAGACACCAATGGCAACAAAAGTCAAGACCAAGATGCAACCCAACCCCCCCGCCCACACAGAGCAACACAAAATGCTAATACTTCTGTCTCACAAAAAAAGCCAGATAAGGTAATATTCCAGGTACTAAAAGCTGCCCCCACTCTGGGTGGACTAAATGGACAAACCGTCCAGACAGGTGTTACTCCACCTCGATGGCCCCCTTCCAGGAGCTGAGGCAGCTTGCAGATGACCACGACATCAAAGCAGTGGTAATCCCAGCTCAGAACAGCTGGTACAAAGCCCACCATTTCAGAGCAGTGTGTCTCATCTCTCAGTGTGACTGGAGTGGAGTGAGAAATAACCCAGGAATACTGTTAAGGTGGAGTCAGGATCAAAAAGCTCTGCCCTTTGCAAGAGAGACAGAGAGACCAAGACATGGTGCCTATAAGCTGCCTTTGCACAACCTCAAATTTCAATGCAAAAAAAAAAAAAAAAGGTATTGATTTGGTAAATGTTAGGTGCCTCTTCTTTAGGAGGTCCCATGCTTGCCACATTGACACTCAGGGGCAAAGCTAAGCAACACCTCTACCTGCAGGACTCTGACCATCTGTGGAGGCACCGGGTATAAAGGTCAGATGCAGGCATCAAAGGGCTACTTCAGCCGCACAGAGCAAGAGCAAAGAGTTCTAAGGATGTAAACAGAACTTTTGAAAAATACAGTGAAAATTTAGCTTGGCCAAGGGCAGCTTACTCAGCTGGGAGCACTGGACAGAGGAAAAGTACAAGAGACAATGAGCAGTCTTTAACAAGCACACACAGGGACCAGGGCCCCAAAACCTAGCCTGCTGTTGCTCTAAATCTCAAAATTTAGGTAAGGGAGTTTGGACTTTATTCTAGAGGCAATGAAAAGACTGGAAGTTTAGAACAGGAAAGAGAAGAGATCTACACCTTATTTCCTACTCTTCTGTGAGAGGTGCAGAAGGAACAAGTAAGCAAAGGGACCATGGAGAGTGGAGAACAGGCCCCTGATTCAGAAGACACCTGGACACTGGACTGCGAACATCTGGTAATTAATAAATATGTAGGATGGGGGGAGAAAGCTCCTGTCTAAGTTAATGCCAAAGTTCTAATCTGGATAGGAAAATGTGGGGAAAAGAGGTGTGGGCAGGGAAGGCCATGAGTTTGAAGATACTGAGCAGCAGCTGGTTGTAAAAGTTATCAGGAAGTGAGATGGGCACAATGTGTAAGCAGCAGGCAGAGGAGATGCACTGTCACTTGAGAAGAAAATAGGATCGAGGAGACAGAGAATGTGGCTGGCAGTGAAAACTACAAACGTCAGCCAGAATCACATCAGGGCCCTTGACTCCTATGCAAGAACCATAAATGATCAGGCTCTGTAGTTAAAACATGAACTTAAAGCTCCTTGGAAATGCTTAATTTGAATAACTGAAATCTATTTCTCCATTCATTTATTTATAAAAGAAAAATTCTCACCTGCCACGGGAATTGCGCCTAGCAGTGGCAGGCTGGCAAGCTGGGCACTGCCACTCACCATCTGGTACTTCATAGAGGGCCGGCCTCAGACAAAACAGGTGGAAGGCTTTATTACACTCATCACACAAGATCAGTTTGTCATCCTCACCTGCAAAGAGATAAACTTGTACAACACTGTTGGCAGCACGGCAACAATCACTGAGCTGTAAGAAAGGGCTCCTGAGCCTCAGCTCACAAACACCACAGAAGAACAAACATTCTGGTACAGTGCTACCCCAGTATTTTTAAAACTGCAGTCACTTTCTGAAAAGAAATGCAGTGTAAACCAGACTATTGGTAATTTAGGGATAAGGTCTCCTAACTTGTATCCAAAAATCTACCCACAGGTAGAGAGGACAATTAGTATTTACTAAGAGGCAGCAAAAACCAAGTGATGGCTGTAAACTCTACTGCTCTTCTCTGACCCCAGATGCTTTCCTATGCGTGTCTGGTAAGGTCCCAAGTCATTTAGTTTCCTTAAATCTGAAAACACACTGAATCAACATGGTCAATTCCCCTCTCTGACCTTCACTCTATATCGGTTTTACAGCAACTGAATGACTTTTTACACAGAATTTTTCATTCTTAAAATTAAGCCCTAATGTCATAAAATAACTTCAGCCACTGAGAAGTCAATTGCATGACTTTTAGTCATGAAGCTTCTTTAGTACACAGGTGATTTGAAAAATCTCAAGAGTCAACATTCCCAAATACTTTGCTCTGTGGGACTCAGGGCTAAAAAGGCCAAGTCTGAGCATTTGCAATGAACAGAGTGCCCCCTGCTGGAAGCACTCATCTTTCTTACAGACCAATAAAGTTCCAAGACAAAAGCATTCCAAATTTTAGATGAACTAACCTTGCTATTTGTAGAAATCTGAAGATTAGAGATTAACTGTTCTTACAGTATACTCTGAACCAAGGAACAAAGGACTTGCTCTGATCCACCACCATGTGATTTCAAAAAATAGCATTTGATAGACCTTTGGGAGAAGGTGAATCTGCCCACCACACTAAAAATCTGTGTATACAAAATTCTTTTGGGGAGAGAAGATGATCTTGAGAAATTTTAATACCTAACCCGCCCACATTGGCAAATCTAATCTATATGTACCTTTCTTTCGACAAACTTTGCACCTAGCATTTTCTGCTGACATATCCCACTTGATACAGGCATCTAGCATCCCAAGTAGAACATGCATTCGGGAAAAAGTTTGAGCTTCACGAATTGCTGTCTTCCATTTCTCCAGAGCAGATGCAACCTACGCAAAGAACAAACCAGGCCGAAATTATTACCATAGTGACTTCAAACACAGAGGACCAGGAAAGGCTGAAGAAACAGGAGAATTCTTAGGACATTTGTCTCCTGGAGCTTCATCAGTCTCACCCATTTACATTATAGAAAAGAAACCTCAAAGAGTGGGGGATGGGGAAACTTGCCAAAGGTCACAAGCAGACTCAAGGGAGGGAGGGGAAATGGCGGGGACAAGTCTCTTCCAGTGTAATCCCCTAAGATTTAGTACCATTTGAAAGTAAGGAACGTGGGTTGGGGGTATAGCTCTGAGTGAGAGTGCAGAAGCTCTGGGTTTGATCCCTGTTTGAACAAAACAAAACAAAACAAAAAGCTACCAAGAGGACAGTTAAAGCTGAGGAAGCTTGACTGTGGTGAGAAGGCCGAAGGAGGGAATAAGGACTGTCTGTCCTTTCTCTTTTCTACAGAAATACAGAATCACAGACAGCCTTATGTGTATAAGTACGCATGCACACACGCGCATGCACACACACAAACACACACACCACAATCTATATTTAAATACCATTTACTCAAGTTCTAGTGGAAACTGACTAACTCCTTCTTCTCCAACAACTTCTACAGATGTTTCAGCATTTGTTTTGAAAAACAAACACAATTTCTTTCCTTCCTTCCACAGAGCTCCTTAGTAAAATCCGAGTTCACCAATCAGAGCTGCCTTGCAGCCTTCTCCCAGTACAGTGGAGAGCTGACATACAGTACTGCATATTCTTCATCAAGAGAACAGTCTTGTCCAGGCTGGTCTTGAATTCCTGGGCTCAAATAATCCTCCTGTCTCAGCTTCCCCAGCAGCTGGAATCACAGGCTCACTATCCTGTCCTGCAGGCCAGTTCTCAAACAGTGCTACTGATAACCAGCAGGGAGTGAAGTAGGAATGGGCATGGCTGCCCTCTAGTGGGTAATCAGATGCAGTGCACACAAGCACTAAGAAACCAGTCCTGCCTACTATGCACAGCACTGCTTTTTACACCCTAATTATTTTCTATCAATTATAAAATTTAGGCATCTACTAGTTCATTTGGTCTCATTAAACTTGTTTTAGAAATCCAAAAAAGTCTTGAAAATAAATAAATAACCTCTTTAAAAAACAGACTTAAAATGTATCATGTAATAGGCAGTTTTCTGTTTGGTGTTCTTCACTGAACATGTTTCTGGGTTCATTAATGTTCTGTTTAATTGCTGAATAATATCCTGTTGTACAGATATATGATATTTTGTTTATTCATTTATCAGTTGGTAGACATGTGGGCTGTTTCCAATGCTCTGGTTAATTCAGAATGCTGCCGCTAGGAACAGTGGCCTAACATTCACTTGTCACTCGTTACTTTTTACTTTACATGGGAAGAAAGTGTGCCCAAGTCTTCACAGAAATCCAGGGCCAGGTCTGCAGATTTCTGATCTAATGCTCTCAACACTGCATATACTGGACAATTATGTGCATCCTGCTACCTCCAGAGATATCTGCAGAGACCAACCAACCTCTAATTTTGAGGGTAACATTCAAGATTTGAGGTAACATTCTAGTCTCCCATAGCACAGTTCCAGCCTAGTGCATTGAAAGACAAAAACAAAAAATCCACTACATTCAAGGTAATGCTTTTAAACAGATAAGCATTGGCAAGATAAAAAAATTTTCACACTTCATAGTGGTGGCATCCTATACAGCGCTGCTGGGAGCCTAGCCATATTGTTCTTTTTTTTTTTTTTTTTCCGGATTGAGACCAGGGGCACTTAACCACTGAGTAACATCCCCAGTCCTTTATTTTGAGACAAAGTCTAGCTAAGATGATGAGAGTCTTGCTAAGTTGCTGAGGCTGGCTTTGAACTTGCCATCCTCCTGCCTCAGTCTACCAAGTGCTGGGATTATAGGAGTACATCAACCACACCAGGCCTAGACACATTATCCTAGTGGAAAGAAAATTCAAATTTTCTAGCTTACAATGTTTAAATAAAGTAAGTCCTAGTCAGAAGTAGTTGCAACAGAATCAAGGAGAATGGAGTTTATATCCAAGTCTCTTTGTCTAACACTGGGCAGGCAATTATCTGTCTTGGCAGAGATGTAACAAGACTTTGAGTGGGCAGAAAAGCCCATTAAAAACAGAAAGACAGAGCTAGCTGCAGCAGCACGTGCACCAAAATTAGAACCATACAGAGAACGTTCACAGGGCATCTATGTAAGAATGACATGAATGTCAGGAAGCGCGCCACACTTTTTGAAATATCACAGTACCTCATAAAAAAAAGGTGCAATTATCATGTTAATCAACAACTTTTGAAAAAAATTTGAGACAGAAATGCTAACTACTCTGATTTGATCATTACATCCTGCACACATGTACTGAGTCACTATACCCCACAGTTACATAATTAAAGTAAATAAATGTAAATTTAAGAAATTAAAATAAAATGAAAAAACAAGCAAGTTGTTGGGGAAAATGCAACGAAAGTAAAGAGAGAATAAAACAAAACCAGGATTTTTGCCAAATTAACATTATCTTTCCCATTTAATTAAAAAAAAAAACCCCAAGTATTAAATATTTGAGATCATCCATGACCATTCAAAAGGGATCTGAGAGACAATCTAGTTTTATAAATAAGAAAACTGGAGCCCAGATTAGAGACTGACATAAACCCATAACAGCCTAGTGCCAGCTGAAAAAATCCTGGCCCTAGCTAAGTGGAAACTTTTAAAGCAAAGGACAGTGGAAAATTTCTGAGCTGTGGTAAAGCTGACCTTTGGTGGGGAACTGCAGGGCCTAAGGTCATGTTAATGCAGAAGGCTGCTGAGCCACTCGGTAGATCTGACTAACTCTCCAAGAAGCTCTATGAGCTTCCCATTCCTGCACTGGGTCTGGACCTGCAGAGAGCCCACTTTTCTCCTTTTAAGCTAAGAATTAGTCTCACCTGACAAGCTAAGAAAGGTTATTTCATCATGGTCTTTAATACTCAAAAAGAGGTTAACGGGTATTCTGTACCTCTTAGTTCTCGGTAAGAAGAAAATGTTAAGAGGAAAAGAAATGGCAAGGAAAAACGGGACTTTTGGCATGGGAACATAAAGGGAGACTGTGGTCTTGGAAGAAAAGCAGGGGAACATGTCTACTATGTACAAATATCTGAAGTGCTTTAGAAAGGAGAGTGGAATACCTGGATAAACAGGAAGAACAAAATCAGAATCAGTTGTCGGTGACAAAAGAGGCCGACTTTAATTCAATCCGAGAAGGCCTCTGGTGCCCCTGCCATGACAATTACTTCTTGCTCATTCTTCAACCCCAGCTTCTGCACAATCTCTCCTCTCGGAAGGTTTCTCTAACTGGCCCAAGCGTCCCTCAGAGGCCAGGTCAAGCACTACTCTCTCATCAGAACAAATAGCCCTCGACTTATGATGGTTCAACTTACAATGTTCAGGCTATTTAGATGAAGTGAAAGCAGCACTGATTTGTAGAGACCCTACTTCAACTGTGGGTCTTTTCCGGGCTATCAGTAATACAGAACGATGTTCTCCTGTGACACTGGGCAGGGGCAGCAGCTCTGCCAGCCACACATTCACAATGGGAGCAGGCTGTGCTCTAGAGTGCAGTGGGTTAGGGACACTCAGAGCATTTCTAATTTAACACTATTTCCACCTCACCATGGGTGTATCAAGATGTGGTTGAGCCAGTAAGTCAAGGAACATTAACTGCCTGCCTGCTCTCAGTCTCATACTCAAACTGAGCACCCTGAAAGGCAAACATTTACAAACTTTAAAATCTCATGACACCTTCAGAATTAGCACAGGCATGCTTTTTTTTTAATTTTAATTTTTATCTTTTGATTCATTGTACGCGAATGGGGTACCACTTTTCATTTCTATGGTTGTACACAATGCAGATTCACACCATTCGTGCCATCATACACATACACAGGGTAATTCTGCCTGTCTCAGTCCACTACCTTAGCACAGGTATGCCTTTATCAGATGTTTGTGAAAGAAGGAAAGGGAACCAACTGGGAAATGCTAAAATCAGGGGTAAGTACTTTGCACTGGATAAGCTGGGACTTCTCTTTCAAATCTTTTTCTTCACAAGGTGTCTTAAGCAGAAATCTAATGCACAAAACAGACAAAAATGAAACTGCCAGGGATTCTCATAAAGGGAGATGGAAGAGAAAAGATACTGGGATGAAAAGAAGAAAAGGGCTGGGATGTAGCTCAGTGGCAGAGCACTTGCCTAGCATGCACAAGGCCCTGGGTGTGATCCCCAGCACCACAAATACAAAAGAAAATCAAAAACCCCATCAGGGAGAGCTTTACAGACCAACAGATAGGGGACAGATGCCCAGAATATGTTGATGAGTAAAAAGCACAGAATGTTTGGATAGGATTCCATTCTGTGAAAATCTAATAAAGCTATTTTTGTAGTAGAGAGCACGACAAACTGTTAGGGCCACTACACGGCATGGTGACTTGGGTGGCGAGGCTAGGGTGACAGTTACATATTCTTACTTACCTATTGTTTGATTCACTTACAATGAGTATGTTATGTTTAAAATTAAAAAGCCAAAAAAACCCCTGGACTTCTACATATAAAAAACACCAAAAACAAAAAACCTGAAGTTGGACCCCCACTTTATCATTTACAAAAACTAATTTAAAATGGATCAAAGACCTAACTGTAAAATTATAGTTAGAAAAAAGCAGAGGGAGTAAACTTCATGACATTTAATTTGGCAATGGTTTCTTGGATGTATTGTGGAAGCAACAAAAGAAAACACAGGTAAGCTGAACTTCATCAAAATTAGAACAGTTATGCATCAAAGAGCACAATCAACAGAATGAAAGGCAACCCTGGGAATGGGAAAATACATTTGCAAATCACATATCTAATACAAATTAATAGCAAGCACACACAAAGAATTCTTACAACTCAACCAAACAACCCCATTTAAAAATGGGCAAAGGACTTGTATACACATTTCTGCAAAGATAAAACAAATGGTGAATAAGCACATGAAAAAGATGCTCCTTGTCATTAATCATGGGTTAGTGAACATATGTGGGTGCTGAGAAGATGGAGGTGTCCAGTAGGGTGTGGAAGTTCCAGCCCCTTCCAATCCCTTGCCTTTTCCCATGTATCTCTTCCATGTGGCTGTCCCTGAGTTGTATCCTTTATAATAATCTGGTTGTTCTAAGAAAAATGTTTCCCTGAGTTCTGTGAGCCATTTTAGCAAGCTACTAAACCTGAGGCAGGGGTCATGAAAACTCTCAACTTACAGCCAGCCCAAGGTGACAGCCTGGGACTTGTGATGGGCATCTAAGAGAGCAACTAGTTTTATAGGACAGAATTCTTGTGGAACCTGACACAAACTCCCAAGCAGACAGCGTCAGAATTGAACTTCAGCAGATGTTGGCAAAATATTGAAGAACTGCTTGCTGTGGAAGAAACTCACACACTTGGCGTCAGAAGTGTTGTTAGGTAGAAAAGTGGTTTTCTATTAACATACAATGGAACAGTATTAAGCCTTAAAAACAAAGGAAATTCTGTCATGTGCTATGCACAACATGAATGAACTTGAGGACACTATGTATGCCAAGATGGAAAAAGCTCTAGGGCTGGATGGTTGTCATGTTTGCATGACAATATGAATACACTTCACACCACAGCATAAAAATGGGAAACTCCACATTACATATACATTTACCACAATTTTGGGGGAGAAGACACGGGCACTCTGATCATCATCCACAGCAGTAAGAAGCTTTAAAACCACAAATTTAGCAGAAAATGATTTTTTTAAAAAGGAATACGAGCTCAAAGGATAATGTCACAAGTAGCTAAAAATTAAAAGGTGCAACTATTTCAAAACCAAACCCAGGGGCTGGGGCTCAGTGGTAGAGTGCTTGCTTAGCATATGTGAGGCACTGGGTCTGATTCTCAGAACCACAAAAAAAAAAATAAACAAAATAAAATGAAGGGTCTTGTATCCATTTACAACTTAAAAAAAAAAAAAAAAAACTCACATAACCAAAAACTACATCTTGAATAACTATAAATACCTTTACTTCCTCTGCCATTTTTTTCTCTTCATCCACTTCCTCAGTTTTTGCTGAATCTTCACTTTGGAGTTTTCGTCTCCTTTGCTTGGGAGCCATAAAACCTTGGAGAAATTTCTTTATGACACTGGCCTGAAGGGCAATGACACATTCACCAAAATCCTTCAGTTTCTCTAATGAAATGACCTATAAGAAATAATTTAAAAACTAGATTGAGAGAAGGTTTCAAGAAAAGTGAACAAAGTCATCTTTAAATTCAAATCAACCTAAACTATCAAAAGGGACACATTACATAACTTATCACCTATGTTTCCTGTTCACTAGATGGATTATACATTTAAAAGGTTGTTGACTACTTCCATTTCCCCAGTGATAGGATACACAGAATGCTGAAATCTCCATTAAGGAGTTACAGAACTTACATATTTAGAAACACTAAGTGCATACCAAGCATAAGCTACAGTCTTAATGCAAAGACAAACTGAGGAGAATCAATATTTACTGGCTTTCTGGCTTAGTGCTTAATTGCCAAGTAATATGTGATGTTCTTTAAGCCTGACAACTAATTTAAGGATGAGACACCAGCAGTTAAATCACTTTTATCAATATCATGCTCTTAGATTCTAGACATGGCAGCTCCACTAGGCGATATGGTCTCCAGCAGGTAGGGGACACCTCCACTGGGGCTCTAGGGCCAGGCTTTGTTTCTTCAGGCAGCCTTGGCACTCTGAGAACTTCTAAATTCATTCAAGGTTAACTTTGCTTATTTTGTGAGTCAGGATTAAGTCAATGGTATTGATGAGGAAGAAAGTCCAACTGGTGTTGATCAGTATATCCAGAAACTTCTGGATATTCCAAGACGGAATTTTTTTCCCTACAAAAACGATTGCAGCTGTCTGTCCAAGAACCAGAGCTAATTATCAGAGAGGACATCTCTGAACTAGGGAGTGAACTGCAGAGCTAATACATGCTGGTGCAGAAGCAGCTAACAAAGCTGAGGCACTGGTGGCTGGTGCTGGAGGACATCAACCTGCAGCACAAAAGCCAGTTAAGACCTTCAGGGATCCTCGGCCTTCCTGGAGCTGGCGTCTGCCAATCCCTGAGCCTCTGCAGCAGACCTGAGAGGGGTCTGGCCTACAAGGCAGCACCTGCAGACAGTCTGCAAAATGTCCCTATATGAACATCATGTATTAGAAGAGCTATTTTCAGGAGAATGAGTCACTGTTAATTTTGTTTCCACCTAAAAATTTCCCATTTTTCTGAGCAGTTAATTGCTTGAGTACTTTATAAAATGCCTATAGCTTAGTAAACAAAGTGAAGTTTGTTTTGCTTGCAGCAAAGTTTAGACTATTTGATGACACAGATTCTTTGTTTTTAATTTTTTTATTTTTGTAGCACTTCATGTGTTTTTTCCCAGTTGTTAGTGTGTTGTAAGATCTGAGGGGGAAATTATGACTTGAGGAGAAAAATTACAATATTGAGAATCAGAGGGTAAAGAATTCAATGGTAGCTGGGCGCAGTGGCACACGCCTGTAATCCCGGCACTAGGGAGGCTGAGGCAGGAGGACTGCAAGTTCAAAGCCAGCCTCAGCAACTTAGCCAGGCCCTAAGCAACTCAGTGAGACCCTGTCTCTAAATAAAATACAAAATAGGGCTGGGGATGTGGCTCAGTGTTTGAGTGCCCCTGGGTTCAATCCCCAGTACCAAAAAAAAAAAAAAAAAAAAAAAAAAAACACCTCAATAGTAGGCCTCTTATGATAACTATCCATCCATGGTAGTGTAGAAAAATATGTAAATTTGCAGTTTCCTCAAGAAAAGGAATCTAAGACAACAGCTGTAATGCTTTCACAGCGGCACAAAGTGCAGATATATTATAAATGGGTCAGCGAAGGGTTAAAATAAGCTAGATGAGTACAGTAATATTATAGTAGATCCTAAAGTTGAGGCTCCTTTTACTTGGGAGTTCATTCTGTGTGGTGTTTCCTGTTTTGAGGGGAGATGTATTGGGCGCATGATGTGCTAAATGCCTTGCAGTAAATCAACCAGTATGACTAACAAAGCAAATCTTGTCTCACTAACATGACAGAGAGGACACAAGTGAAGTACAAGGGGGTCAAAGCTCAGTCTAGTTCTTTTTCTTTTGAGTTTTGTTCTGTTTGCCTGTGTCTGTTTTACTTTTTAGAGAAGAGACAGTTTACGTGAAGGATGATTCTTGCTCATGGATTTGATTACCAGGGTCTAGGACCATGGGGTGGAGGTGACCTGCAGAGTAATCCCCAGCTACTCCACCTCCACAAAGAGCACGTGGAGCCTCCATTAGGAAAGGTATTTTGCCCTCTTGTTGGAGGAGGTTTTTCTTTCTGTTTTATGCATCACTTGTTGAGTCTCCCTTCACCCAGTACAAACACTCCACTGTCTTCTGAGTAGTCAGCAGGTCTGTGGTTCAGCGTCTTGGTTCGTTTTGTTCTCTCCAGTCCTGCAGAGTCCTCCCCACAGGCATCAACATCATACCTTCACGTTCCTGGTCTGACCTGGATACCACCTGGTCCATGAAGCCTCCACTTCATTCCAGGGCCCAGGACTCTTTCATCTGCCATCCCTGCTAGGTTCTCCTTTATGGGTTAGTGAACACTATCTGTTTCTGAGTTCCTTGCTGCACTGTATGCCCATGAGAATTAGGCATTACTCCCCTTGAATATACAAGAACATGCATTTTATACAATACTCTGTACTCATCTGTACATGGCATTTATTACTCATTTTGTCTGTGTGCTGTGTGGGTGATATTCCAGAGTGAGGCCAGCAGGTCCCCTTGATTAGAATGTACAGGTCAAAACTTTTTTTTTGAACCAAGGATTGAACTCAGGGACACTCAGCCACTGAGCCACATCCCCAGCCCTATTTTGTATTTATTTAGAGACAGGGTCTCACTGAGTTGCTTAGGGCCTCGCTAAGTTGCTGAGGCTGGCTTTGAACTCGTGATTCTCCTACCTCAGCCTCCTGAGTGCTGGGATTACAGGTGTGTGCCACTGCGCCCAGCAAAACTTTTTAAAGTTATTTTCACTTACAGTATGAAGGTTTAACCTGGTCATCTCATGCTAGTTAGAAGTTCTGATTGGCAGTTTTAGGTTTCTTGATTAAAAGCCCAAATAAACTAAATTTGGGGCAGTCATTCAATGATATTTTTGGTGAAACACTAAAAACTGTTCTGCTTGATGCTTAGTGAAAATATTTTGAGTTAGTGTATACATAAGTTATTGTCATCTCTTTATAATGCTTCAGAAGTTATCTGTCAAATCACAATTTTTCAAAAAATAAAAACATGCTCTGCACACTATCTTGTCAGTCACACAAGGCATACCAATTTAAAAATTCCACTTCATAGCCACAAAGAGATATAACCCAATGTCACTAAGACAGAGGTCTGGATTGAGCAGTATAGGCAACTCATAAGCATTTGTTAAATTTTAAAGTATGCATATAGATCCTTTCCAGGACATGAATGGATGTTCACACTGTTCTGAGATGTGCCTCCCTCTAAACCTTGTTACAACCTCATTATATTACCTGTCTGACATGAAAAAAAAAAGTATGTATAAATGTGTAGTACTGGAAAATAAAAGCATTTGGGTTCAACAATTCTTCAAAGAATCATTTAACCACAAATATATTTAAATCTGTTTTTCCAGGAAATGTACCAATAAGGAAAACTTACATATGTAAGATGTTATATGTAATTTGTTAATTCTGATAACAAAGAAACAGAAATGCAGACTATGGCCGGGCACAATGGCGCACGCCTGTAATCCCAGCACTTGGGAGGCTGAGGCAGGAGATCACGAGTTCAAAGCCAGCCTCAGCAACTTAGTGAGGCCCTAAGCAATTCAGTGAGACCCTGTCTCTAAATAAAATACAAAATAAGGTGGGGGATGTGGCTCAGTGGTGGAGTGTCCCTGGGTTCAATTCCCAGTACCAAAAAAAAAAGAAATGCAGACTATGAAAAAAGATGAATGGCATTTATAAATAAGAGAAAATGAAAAAGATGCAACTGTTCACAAAAATATACAACTATAAGAATATGCAAGCCAAAAAGCCAGGTGTGATGACATGTGCCTATATTTCCAAATAATCATAAAGGACAAGGTAGGAGAATCACAAGTTCAAGGCCAGTTTGTTCAACATGAGACCCCCACCTCAAAGAAAGAAAAAGGAAAAAAAAAAAATACACATCCCACATTATCAGATGCACCCCCCAACATCAATACTACTACCCACAAAAGCTTAAGTCCCTTATATAGTGGTATTTTTATAACCTGTACATCCTTCCATATAATTACACTAAGCTCGAAATGACTTATGATACCTATTACAATGTAAGTGCTACATAAATATCTCTTAGAATTTATTGTTTAGGGAATTATAATGACAAGGAAAAAAAATGCACATGCTCAGTAGTTATAACTTTTCCCAAACATTTTTAATCAGTGGTTAGTTGAATATGCAAATGCAGAGCCCAGGGATAGAAGGCTGACTGAAATTTGAAAAGACCCACAAACATTAGCATCTGGAGTTATGCAGACTTTATGATTTAAAATCAGTAAAATACATCTTACAATAACAGTTGGTAGTGTTTGCCAATCTTCTTTCAGCTTTGGTACATAAACCTATGTAATGTGGGGCACGGGGTCTCTTGAAACCGCTTCACTAAGCTTAAGGGTCCTTCTGAGCGGTACATGTCAGGACTGTACATGGGCCTTAAAATATAAGCATGAGTGAGCTGAGGCAAGCTGCGTTTAGTTGGGTATCATAAAGAATGGACAAAAGCAGGACACACAAACATGCTTCACAATCTGAAGCTCAGCTCTCACAAGGGAAAGGAAAGTTAAATGATGTTACATGACATGGCTCGACTGCCAGTATTCATTCAGGTGAATAGACAAGCTCTTTTCAAACAAAGGTTCTGAGCTGACTACTAGGCTTTTTTCTGGATGCCAGCAAAGACAACAAAGGGAAAAATAATGTATTTGAAGAATTTTTGGTTCCATTCATAACATTCAGGACAAACCCAAACACATGATTTCCAGGGTTCTCTTGGGAAGTCAATTACAGTAACAAGGAACAATTTCAAATTGTATTTTTCTAGGTATCAGCCCTCAAAGTGTGTTTTCTTATACTCTTACCCTGGCTTCAAATTCTGATGTTTCTTCCACATATCCAAGTCCTCCTTTCTGTAACCTTGTTGCAACTTCGATGAGATCACTCCTGAGAAAATTTAAGAGCTCCTGGTTGCCATCACAGGATTTTAGACCCAAATTTTGTTTACGAGCTAGATGAATAGAGTGAATGATGTCCTGGTACCTGTAAGAGTTGGGGCAAAGGAAAGGGGGAAATAAAAAGTATTTGAAGATATTCTTTAAATTTCAATTACTTGAATGAGATGCTCTAATTCTTCAAGACTTATTTATATCTTTTGTTTTCAGATCTATTGTTTTTAGGATATTGTAATCAGTCTCGTATTTTGTGCACAAAATTCCAAATTTTTCTTAATTCTTGCTTCATTTTAAAAACAATTATTTTATTTAGTTTGGGCTAATTCTGGTGTCTGATGAACAATGCCTTTCCTAGTTCTCATTCATGGCACCTGGGTTGTGCATTTTGTGACTTGTTTCCCATAAGTCTCCTGGAACATTTGCTGTGGGAACTGTGTTGCTAAAGTTGTGTTCCTCTGGAGAACCCGCACCGCTTGTTTGTTCCAAGAAAATGCCACCAACCTGGGTATTGTATTGAATACAAAACTTTAGTACTGTCTGCTTAAAACATCATGACACAAAGAAATGTGAATGTGAAATACAACCTACACAGGACCTTCAGCAGAGTCCAGTCTCTCAGGAAGATTAAACCCTTGAGGTCCCAGCAATAAAAATTCTTACCAGGCACTCTACCCGAGGTGGGCCACAGGTAGAACTGTGGGCTTCCTACAAAATAAACGCTAGTGCTCCCGTCATCTGAGCTGAACACAAAGTCCCTCTCTGTCTTAGTAACAAAGGCTGTTACAGTATTGTCCTTGGGGTGCACCCTCACTGTGTCGCTCTGGTTTCTCCCTTCATGCTTTCAAGGTGCTACAGAACCTCCCTTTTATTTTCTCCTTGGATGCAAGTATCATCTAGGAATACACTTAACTCAGCAGTTAAGGACTTTTTGGTCATTAATGAGGAATTTATTTTTAACTTTACTGCAATTTGACTAGACAATGTATCCTAAAGTTTATATTTTTAAATTTGTTGAGATTTTGTGGCTAAGTATATGGTTAACTTTAATAGTCAATGAATATAAAAATTTTATTTCCTTATGCTTCTAGCTGCCCTTGTATACTTTTGCTCACCCTTTTGTTTATATTCTCCATCCCTTTTACATATATTCTTATCAATAGCATACATGTTTTTGATTTTCAAATTTGAACCTCAAGGGGCTCCTGAAACATTATCCTATCCCCTGGTCTCCCTCAAGAGGAAACAACTCAAATAACCACCACCAAGAGAATGGACAAACCAGGGTGAATTCACTAATATCACACAGACTTACAGAATATTATACAGAAATAAAAGTGCAATTTAGTTATAAAAAACATGGATGGCACTTTAACAAATCTCAAACTGCCTGGTGTCCATTAAAAAGTTCAAAGCAAGCCAGACGTGGTGGTGGAAAACTAATTCCAGTGACTAAGGAGACGGGGGTAAGAGAATTTCAAGTTCAAGGGCAATTTAGCAAGGCCCTAAGCAACTTAGTGAGACCCTGTCTCAAAATAAAAAATAAGGCGGTCTGGGGACATATCTCAGTGATAAAGTACCTGTAGGCTAAATCTCCAGTACCAAAAAAAAAAAAAAAAAAAAAGAGAAAAAAAAAACTTTCAAAACAAAGCAACCAGTTTTTCAGGTTTTTTGTTTGTTTTGGGCACTGAAAATTGAACGTAAGGCACTTTACCACTGGAATACACCCCAGCCCTTTTTACTTCTTATTTTGAGACAGGGTCTTTCTAAATTGCAGGAACTGGCCTTAAACTTGCAATCTCCCGGCCTCAGCCTCCCTAATTGCTGTGATTATAGATGTGTGCCACTGCATTCAGCTACAAGGAATTTTTAAAATATTCAGTAAAACAAAAAAAAAGGTTTTACTCTGAAACATTGCCTTGGTATGTTGCCCAGGCTGAAGCGAACTCCATCAAGATCCTCCTCGAGCCTCCCCAGTGCTGGCATCACAGATATATACCGCACCTCGCTTTCATCCTTAATCCTGACAATCTCTAACGGTGAAGAAGAAGATCTGATCTGTTTGCATTTAATGAACAGAGCTGGTCCCCTCAATCTACTCATACCTATAAAATACTTTGACTGAACAGGAGGAACCTCGAGATCTGTATTCCTTTGTGGTTCTGAGTACTAATACTGTCTTTTTAAAATTTCCTAGACACATTTGTATGAAGATAACACATGATTTTGAGTACAACACATTAGGCAATGGCATAGTTTATATACCTATTACCAGTCAAAAAAAGTCTGGCAATACTACAGAGTATGTACTAAATGGTATTCCTCTTGTCTCTTGAATGAAACCTAGATTCAGCCATGAAAATAAATATGTGGTCAAAAATTAGAGGTAGCCTTAAGCCAAAAACCTTTGTCCTGGTTTTGATAGAAACAGCAGATAAAATAGAAATGGCACCAAAAAATCCAGAAGAAGTGGATGCTATTTTGAAAGCGAGACAGGATTTTTGGATTTTAATTTTGTTTTGTTTCTCACACTGGGGATGAAATTCAGGGTCTCATACACACTGGGCAAGCAGTCTACCACTGAGCTATACCCCCAGTCCTTTTTATTTTGAGACAGGTATTATCAGCATGCCCAGGATGGCCTCAAGCCTGGGATTCTCCTGCCTCAGCTTCCCAAATACCTAAGATTACAGATGTGTGCAATGGGGCCCAGTTTTTTTTTTTTTTCTTTCTTTTTTTTAAAGATATAATTCAAGAACTGGGGCTGTGGCTTAGTGATAGAGCACTTGCCTAGCATGTGTGAGACCCTGGGTTCAATTCTCAGCACCACATATAAATAAATGAATAAAATAAAGGACTGTCAACATTAAAAAAAAAATGATATAATTCAAATAAAATCCACCATTTTAAAGAGTTTTGTTCCATGGAATTTTAGTTCTGAAATCATCACAACTACCAAGCTCTAAGACACTTCCTAAACAGAGACTCATACATGTTAGAAGCTCTTATTCCTGGTACTCCCTTCCCATCCTCTGCAACCAGGATTTGCTCTGTTTCCATGCAGCTGCCCATCCTGGATGTTTCATACAAATCAAACCATTGAATACCTGGTATTTTATATTCGGCTTCTTTCATTTAAACCTTATATTTTGTAGGTTCATCCATGTTGTATCAACACTTCATTCCGTTCTTGTGATTAAATAATATCCCATCATTCAGAAATGCCACATTTTGTTTATCCACATGCTGGGCATTTACATTCCACTTTTGGCCTATGGTGAACCTTTTTTTTTTGTACTGGGGATTGAACCCAGGGACACTTGACCACTGAGCCACATCCCCAGCCCTATTTTGTATTTTATTTAGAGACAGGGTCTCACTCAGTTCCTTAGGGCCTCGCTAAGTTGCTGAGGCTGGCTTTGAACTCCGAGATCCTCCTGCCTCAGCCTCCCAAGCGCTGGGATTACAGGCGTTCGCCACCGCACCTGGCTCTATGGTGAATCTTGACAAATACTTTTTCTTTTCTTGGTACTAGGGATTGAACTTCGTGTGCTTTGCCACAGAGCTACAATCCTAGCCCTTTTTACTTTGAGACAGGGTTTGGTTAAATTGTTGAGAGCCTTGCTAAATTGCAGAGGCCGCCTTGAATATGCAATCCTCAACCTCCAGAGTTGCTGGGATTACAGGAGCCTGCTACCACACCCAGCTTAAGAGAACACTAAAAACCAACCCATCAGTTACTGCATTTGCAAGACTGCCTAATTACAATGAGGTTCACAGCTTGATACAGAGCATGCATTATTCAATAAGAAATTCTGCTACCCTGTATTATAGAAGATTTAAAGGTATATTTTTCCAATACGCATGATGTTCCAGAAATAGCATCATCAAAGGGTTATAGGAATTTTTAAATTTTTACTTTAATAGCTTATGAGCAAAAACCAAAATAGTCCTCAGTTATTTCTATCTACTATTGAAGAGAAGATGTGAGAAGCAAGATAAAAATCCTTACCTCTTTTCTAGTCTCTCTTTAAGTTGGCTTTCTCTTATTCCCTGAGGATGAAGGCAGGTTAGCAACTCATCCAGTTCCTTCTGACTATCACATAAAAACCTGCAGAGGCAAAACAGATCTTACAGCTCTGAAATGCAATCAGTCAAACAAGAAGGGATCAAAGGTTGGTGATGGGAGTTGGAAAAGCAAAATCGTAAACCTGTTCAGTCTAATAACTACAATCAGAATAAATAATTCACTGTTTCCATGATGCTTAATGTCAACATCATCAGGACACTGGAGCCAGTGTTTCTTTAGTACTATAAAATGAGACAAATTTTATAGTTAATAGGAACATTTGTCCACATACCTTCAAAAAGTAAACCTATTCCTAAAAGATGAAAGGTCACGGAATCATAGCTGATCACAGCTAATGCAGTTAGAGCAATTAAAAGGGGCCTTCCCAATCCCAAACTCAAGTTCAAAGCCAGCCTCAGCAAAAGCGAGACACTAAGTAACTCACAGAGACCCTATCTCTAAATAAAATACAAAAATTAGGGGGGCGGGGATATACCTCAGTCGATAGAGTTCCTACCTTGCAAGCACAAGGCCCTGGATTCAACCCCCAGGACCGCAAAAAAGGGGGCGGGGGCGGCTCAGTAGTTGAGTGCCCCTGAGCCCCTGAGTTTAATCCCTGGTAAAACCCCAACCCCATGCAAAAAAAGGAGCAACCGTTGAAAAACTAGCTTCTCACTACAAAAGTACAACTGTGCACAAAGGAAGGCTACTGGCTATGTATATAATTTCTATTCTTCAATTAATAAAATTTAATCAACAAATTTATTTTAAATTTAATTTATACAGTTTATATAAAGTATAAATAATTACCCAATTAATAAACTTGAATGAATTAATAAAATTTAATTCAGCAGTATCAAGGAACAGAAATTTTTCTGTTCCCAGATTTAAGAGCATCTCCACTGTTATATAAGATCTACGATATAATATGCAAAGTTACATTATAGAGGGAAAAATCCCAAACCTTGAGAAATACAAACATCTGCTTATCAAAAAAACCAAATCTGCTTATAAACAGTGAGTTTTGTTTTGTTTTTTGGGGGTACTAGGAATTGAACCCAGGGGCACTCCACCACTGAGCCACATCCCCAGTACTATTTTGTATTTTATTTAGAGACAGGGTCTCACTGAGGTGCTTAGGGCCTCGCTAAGTTGCTGAGGCTGGCTTGTTTGAACTCGCGATCCTCCTGCCTCAACCCTCCAAGCTGCTGGGATTAGAGGCGTGTGCCACCGTGCCCAGCATAAACAGTGACTTTTAATATACAAGATATTCAAAGTAACATGAAATGTCCTTAATAGATGTCATTATATTAAATATTTCCTTGACAACTGAAAAAAAAAAAAAAAGAGCAACCAGACGAATGCTCACATTACCATAGGTTCTGTCCTTGCTTGGGGATGGTGGTCTCCACAGCAATTTCTACGGCTGATCCATGCTGTGTATTAATGGTGGTATTTTTGCCTAAGTTTGTTTTCTTACCTAAGAAAAATATAAACATTAAGTTAAACATAATAAATACCTAATCCCTGGTTTCAAACCTAAGTCCCCTACGCCAAGCCCAACTAACAACACAGATGGCTGCCTACCAAACATATGATGTGTACAGCAGATGCAAATTTCTTTTGAGTATCATTATCTGAATACATTATCTGAGTCAGATGGTCTCTAAATTATGATGGTACAACTTACAAGTTTTTCACTTTATGATGATAGGAAAGTGATGCACAACATCACATCATTAGAAACTGTCCTTCAAATTTTTAACTTTTCCTGGGTCTATAATACGCAATACAACATTCTACTGCAATGCTGGGTGGTGTCAGCAAGCCACATAATCATAAGGGTAAGCAACAACGGTTTACAATATGCTACGACGCTGCTAAGTCATGCTGTTTGATAAGGACAGATGTAACAAATGCATTTTTTAAAGTATTTTTTTAGTTGTAGATGGACACAATATCTTTATTTTCCTTATTTATTTTTATGTGGTGCTGAGGTTTGAACCCAGTGCCTCCATGTGCTAGATAAGTGCTCTGCCACTGTGCTACCACTCCAGCCCTTAAATCCGTTTTCAACTTATATTTTCAATTTCCAGTGGGTTTATGAGAACATAACCCCATTGTAAGTTGAGAAGTACCTGTATTTACTCTTTACAGTTGAACAGTTTAAACTTTAAGAGTACTGTAACATAGAATAGAGAGATGGCTAAATAACTTTATATCAAAGCAAATAAAGAATCCTTGGACTGGGTACATAGCTCAGTGATAAGAACACTTGCCTCACATGAGTGAGCCCTGGCTTTGAACCCCAGTACTTCCCCCCCCCAAAAAAAGAAGGAAGGAAGGAAGGAAGAAAAAGAAGAAAATGAAAAAATGACTGTTCCTTTTCAATGATGTTAAGAGCAAAGACACCTGAGATGATGAAGAGGAGACAATCAAAATATAGAAAATACTACAGACATGACCTTGGAGGCCTCAAATGTCAAATAATAACTACTAATTTTTTCATAAATGTTTATATGTATTTTTTCATAACCTTAATATAGATATAGCTTAAGCAAATTTATCAAAGCCCATTTTAGAACACCACAATATTTTAGTTCTGACTTAATACAATAATTGGTTCCTTCCTCTGCCCCCAATCTCTTCCCCTCAACCTGCAGCAACTTCCATGAAATTCTACTATGTTATCTTGTGCAGTCTTTATGGTTGGTTAATTCTGAACAGATAGTGTCATTGTGGAACTAGAAAACACTAAATGAGAACATCTACCAGCCAGGCACAGTGTTACACACCCATAATCCCAACTATTCAGGAGGCTGAGGCAGGAGGAGAGCATGTTTGAGGCCAATCTGGGCAACTCAGTGAGACCCTGTCTCTACATAAAATAGAAAAAAGGGCTGGGGATGTGGCTCAGTGGTGGAGTGCCCCTGAATTCAATCCCCAGTACAAAAAAAAAAAAAAACAAATAAAGGGATTTGAATGCCCAATCCTCTCTCAGGGTTCTATTTAACTACACAGACCTGATGTTAAGGTGTTTG
The DNA here is from genome assembly GCA_020662805.1 of Glaucomys volans. Classification (NCBI taxonomy): domain Eukaryota; kingdom Metazoa; phylum Chordata; class Mammalia; order Rodentia; family Sciuridae; genus Glaucomys; species Glaucomys volans. The sequence goes on along the minus strand of JAJEJO010001498.1, from coordinate 288,662 downwards.
GTGCTGCTGTTTGGGCAGTCCTGGATATGGAACCTAGGGCCGTGAACTTACCAGGAAAGTACTCTACCACTGAGCTGTACCCCCTTGTGTCCCCCCACCCACTACCTGTTTTGGCAGGACTGGGGATGGACACCAGGGCCTCAAACGTCAGGCAAGTGCTCTACCACTGAGCTACACATCTAGTTCTTTTTTTTTTTAAACTTTATTTTGAGACAGGGTCTTGCCAATTTGCCAAGTTGATCTCTAGTCTGCTCTCCTTCCACGGAATTACATGACGGCAGGCACTAACCTGCCAGGCTGCCATTTGGCTTTTGAAGGACACTATAAAACAGACCCTCTTCCAGTAATGCCTCCCATATCTGAAGATCCTGACTCCATAGTTAACTGCTAGTTTAACTATAACCTCAGCTAGGTATTTATAAACTCTACAAAAACTAGATTTTTTTGACAAGGTGACAAACTACACAATATAATTTAACATGGAAACACTTTACATTTGAAGTCTAGGGATATATAATAACCCTAAATATCACATAAACATGGACAGAACAGTTTCCACTACAAAGAATTCTCTGACTCAAAATGTTAATAACTCAGAGGTTGAGAAGATCTGATCTGACCCAAGTATCTCATTCTCAAAACTTAAAAAGAAAATTTCTTTAAATATATTCAATAGGTATACTTCAAGAAAGAATATGAAAATACATATTCGGAAAAGTATACCTGGATTTATTTTACAAACCCACACACTCATACAACCAGTGCCGAGATGAATACGATGATCTGTGCCCCCTCATTACCCTTTTCACTTCTTTTTTATTTTTGCTTTTAAAGAGAAGGTCTTGCTGTGTTGCCCAGGCTGGACGTGAACAACATGGCTCAAATGACCCTCCTGCCTTAGCCTGCCAAGTACCTGGGACAACAGGTGCCAAGTTTTGCCAACTTCCAATTACTTATTTTTACTTATGATTTTGTTATGTTTCACGTTACCAGAATTTTAAATGACATTCCAGATCTTATCTGTCTTGTTTACAGCTATACCCCCACATAGTAAAAGCTCCTTTATAGATAAGAGATGCTCCAAAAATACTGAATAAATAATTTTAAAAGCAAAGAAAGAGGAGACATATATTTACTTGGATTTTTTTGTACCGGGAATTGAAACTAGGGGCACTTAAACACTGAGCCACATCCCCAGCCTGTTTTATTTTTTATTTTGAGAAAGGGTCTCACAAAAATGCTTAGAGCTTCACTAAATTGTTGAGGCTGGTCTCAAACTTGAAATTCTCCTGCCTCTGCCTCCCAAGCTTCTGGGATAGAAGATATAATATAATGATGTTTTCTTGGTTCCCTAACCTCAATGCTAACCCCTGAAGCACCTACAAAGAAGTTCACAAGGGACAAAGTTTGAAAACTGTGCTGTAAAATTTACTACCCAAATATCCTAATATTTAAGCTCTTTATCCTCTCGATAGTGAGAACTAAACTGGTAACAAAAAATTTCCTTCCTTCTAGAGAGAAGAAACCACTCACCTCACAAAATACTTCTAGTCTTTTTAAGAAGGCAACAAATGGAAATTGAAAAGGTAGTTCTTAACATTGAGCCTACCTGAGCTGGGTAAAACAAATACTGAGACTCCCTTACTTAAAATGGTTTGACTTAAGATTTTCCAAGTTTACAATGGTGCAAAGCAATACAAATGCAGAACAGTACTTTGAATTTTGATCTTTTCCCAGGCCAGCAACACATAGTACCTTATTCTCATGCAATGCTGAGCTGCAGCAGGCAGCCACACAATCACTGGGGGCGGGGGGTGGTAGTGGGGGGACACGATGACACACTCATGACACTGATACCCCACAGTGTGCCGTGCTGCTAAACTGGATGCCCGGGAGATTAGGTGTTTAATGCATTTTCAACATACAAACCTTTCAACCTATGATGGGTTCATTAGGGTATAACCCTCTCACAATTAGAGGATATCTAAAGCTGGGTGCGGTGGCGCACGCCTGTAATTCCAGCACCTGGAGGCTGAGTCAGGAGGATCTCGAGTTCAAAGCCAGCCTCAGCAACTTAGCAAGGCCCTAAGCAACTCAGTGAGACCCTGTCTCTAAATAAAATACAAAATAGGGTGGGAGATGTGGCTCAGTGGTCGAGTGCCCCTGGGGTTAATCCCCAGTACCCAACAACAACAACAACAACAACAACAACAACAACAACAAAAAGACAATTAGAGGATATCTAGAGTAGATTGTCTTACTTCGGGGACAGTAATCCTCATCAGGAGAGTCTGCACGGTCTTTGCGGCGATGGTTGAATCGATAGTCAATGCTGTTATGTACCCAGCCTTTCTCAATGAACAATCCTGGAACTTCATCTGAGAAGAGCCAGTATCTACAAAGCACAGTGAAGTGTTAATAAGATAATAAATCCATCAGGACTGGATGATTCAATGTTGGAAGAGTTAACTAGAATATGACTAAGCATTTGAAACCACAGTTGACAGCACCTTTGCTCAGAATTGCATAGATAAAACTGGCAAAACAGAAGATACCAAAATTTCCTGGAATCTGAGACTTACTTAATGTCTACAATCTTTATAACGTCTAATACTTCTCTATCTTCAGGTTCCACACAATGCATGTATTTAAAATATATTACCAGGTTGAGAACCGGAGCTCAGTGGTAGAGTACTTGCCTAGCATTTGCAAGATCCAGGGTCTATTCCCCAGTACAGACAAAAAAATGTATGAGTGAGTGTATGTTGTGTATTAAACCAACTGTAAGGAACTCTGGATTACACTCCACCCTAATTTAAGTTACATTTTTAATACCTTCAAGAGACAGAAAATATCTTTTTCTTTTTTTGGGCAATGCTGGGAACAAACCCAGGGCCTCCTGAATGTTAGGTAAACACTCTACCACTAGGCTACATCCCCAGCCCTGGGACATGTCTTATTTAACTTTGTAACTGTAGCATTCAGCACAGTTAATATTCAATAAATCTATGACAAGCAGTTGTGTTTTCAATCAAAACTGGAAAACTGAACAGGAAAGGTTACCTATTTTTAGTGCTTTAGATAGCTTCATAACTAATAACAAAAGAATAGCCCTGTAAGATAACAAAAATCAAATTTAGTAACTTACCTATTATGGTTTCGATCAGTACCAATAGGAGTCCTCCGCATAACTAGTTTTGCCTTGGCAATTCCTTCCTGGAAAGCCTTCTCAGCAGCTGCCTTGTGCTTCCGGATTCGTTCTTCCTCAGCTTCTCGTTCTAGTTTCACTGGTAAAGATGAAAATATACCAATGAGGGGCTGGGATTTTGGCTCAGTGGTAGAGCGATTGCCTGGCATGTGTGAGGCACTGGGTTTGACTCTCAACACCACATATAAATAAATAAAAGTCCACTGACAACAACAACAAAAATTTAAGAAAAAACAAGTGCCCACTAGAAAGTAGATGCTCAGTTAGGTGTGGAGGCACACAACCATAATCCCAGAGGTGTGGGAGTCAGCAGGATTGCCAGTTCAAAGCCAGCCTCAAAGCAATTTAGCCTCAAAGCATTGCCAGTTCAAACCAATTTAGCGAGGCCCTAAGTAACTCTGCAAGACTCCATCTCCAAATAAAATAAAATACATTTAAAAAAGGCTGGGGATGTGGCTCAGTGGTTGAGCCCGCTGGGTTTAATTCTCAGTACAAAAAAAAGGAAAGTAGATGCTCAGAGAACCTGTTTCCCTTTCCAAATTTTTGTCTATGGAATGGCATGCAAGGCAGCAATTCCTACTTGATCCTCCTATGTTCCTCCAATTTTCAAGAAGTCTCACCTACCACAGTCACAGGAGTCTCAAAAAAAATCAGGATAAATGTAACTAATAAAATAATCATTTGAAAAACTGTATTTCAGTCCTGAGGAATTGGGACAGTAATTCAGCTTAATATCCCTGACAAGAAAAAAGACCTGAGAAAGGACACAAAAACCCATGTAGACGATTATAATCAGGGTTGGGGTGCTTGCTCAGGACACCAAAGGCCTCTGTTCAATCCCCGGCACTGCACGTGGACACACACACACCACCACCACCACCACCACCACCAAAAAACAACAACTTTGTACACTGAATAACATTTTTCTAATTATTTGGCAAGTCACTACTGTAAATGATGGAAAAAATTTTAATCAATTCACTCAGTTTATTCATTACAGGGGCTTATTTTATTCCAATAGAAATTTCTTTCACCACCATCAACAAAAAATCCCAGTCATCTTGTCGTTTTAGCTCTTCCCTGACACAAATTGCTACTAAACAGTACAGAACACTGCTATTTACAATGCCAGAATTTTTAACCCTGATTCTCTATTGATAACATCAACAATATGGTAAGAATGTAGAAAATCCATCTATCAACAAATGTTACTTTTAAAAATTAAGACGAATTCTCTTTACATAAACTAACATGAAAGAGACTTGAGCTCGCAATCTTCCTGCCTCAGCCTACCAAGCAGTTGAGAGTACAGGCGTGCACCAAGGTACCTGGCTAGCATGATATTGTACGTGCTGCAGCATGGATGACCTTCTGCAACATCAAGCTACGTGGGGGGGGGGGGGGAGTCACAAGAGTACAAATTTATTACATGATTATCATGGTTTAGATATGAGGTGGCCCCAAAATCTCATCTGAAAGACAATCCAGGAAGATTCAGAGATGAAATACTTAGGTAAGGAGAGTTGCAACCTAATCAGTGGATTAATCCACTGACATGAACTAACTGGGTGGTAAATGTAGGCAGGTAGGCTGTGGCTGGAGGAAGTAGGTCACCAGGGCTGACACTGTGTCCTGAGTAAGCAGAGCTCTCTCTGCTTCTTGGTTGTGTGTCCTGAGCTGCTTTTGTTTGCCATACCCTTCCACCACGATGTTGTCTCATCTTGGGCCCAGAGCTGTGGAGTTGGCCAACCAGATACTGCATGTCTGAAACTGGGGGCCAAAATAAACTTTTCTGCTTCTAAGTTGTTCTTGTCAAGTCGTTTGGTCAAGGCAACACAAAGCTTATGTATAGGACAAGCAAATTTATATGTAAAGAAAGTAGATTGGTGGCCACTTACAGCTGGGGAAGATGGGTGAATGGGGTGACAATAAAGTAAGGGGAGTCAGGTTTCTTCCTGAAATGATGAAAATGTCATACAATTGTGACAATGGCTACACATATCAGTGAATACATTTCACAACACTGAATTGAATATGATAAAGGGTGAGTTATACGGTGAGAATTATTTAATAAGGTTTTTTTCTTAAAGTTCAGATTTGATGGTGCCATTAAAGCCCAAGATTTTTCAGTTCTTAAATATTAATAAAGGAAAGATTATTATCTCAGTTGGCAACGATGCTAAGGGCTTCAAATACCTTCTCCTTCAATCTTATCAAATATATGAAAAAAGTGAGGCATGGATAAGTAACTTGCCAAAGGAATACAGCGACACTAGGCACTAGGGGGATTCAAACCAAGGTCAGCAATTCCAAAGAGCAATCTGCTGTTTTCAATATGTCTAGTTGTAGGCTTGGGCATTTATCAAAATCAGAAAAGATGCCAGGAGCACATTAATTGATCATTAACTGCAGAATTCCAGGCCAAACACTCATTCTAAAATATCACAAACCTAGGTCTAGGGCTAGAGTTCAGTGGCAGAGTGCTTGCCTGGCATGTGCAAGGCCCTAGTTTCAATCCCCAGCCACACACACACACACACACACACACACACACAAATATAATATAATATAATATAATATAATATAATATAATATAATAATATAATATAATACAACACAATGCAATACAATATAAATTATTATTACATACCTAGCTGGGATTGGGTTGTTACACACAGAAATAAACAAATAGTTATGACAGAGTCTTCCCATTTCTCTCCCAACTTTCTTTTGCTATCTACTAAAGGCCTTCCCGTTTCTCTCAGGATAAAAGTTTACCTTTCATTTCTCTTTCCTGGATTTCCCGTTCCCTCTTCGCTTGCATGGCAAGCAGCCTTCTGCTCTTCACAGCACTAATCATGTCTTCAGCTTCCATATCTACTTGGGGCTCAAACTTTACAATTTCTTTTTTCCTATCAGTTTTCCCTACCCCATTTTCCTCTTTTCCATTTTCTTTATTTCTGGCTTCCATTTCTTTCCGCTTCTGTTTCTCTGCTCTCTTCTTGTCGTTTTCCTCCTTCAACACAGCCAGCCGTTCCTTCCACAACTCTGCAGACATCTGCTGTCTTGTCTCCATGTGGTCTTGCACTGAGTACGTCATGAGAATCCGGTGGCACAGTGCCGTCAAGATCCGCAGCTTCTCCTCTGATGTTAGCTCAAAAAACTCAGAGGTTTCCAGCTTCTCTAAGAACTCGTCTTGTACCTCATTGTCCTCAAATGGTGCTGAGTCTTTATTGTCATCTGTCTCTGAGCCCTCACTTTCCTCCTGGGCATCTGATCTGCGCAAGCAGAGCCGAACCAGCTCAGAAACAGAGTGCAGAGTGAGCGGGATTTCTGACAGCTTCATCCCCAGTTCACCATAGTCCTCTGCTATTTCATCCTGTAGTAAGGTCTGCAGCAGAATGACCAAAACTCTATTCAGATACAAAAAGCCACCCTTATCTGCACTCAAGGCTTCCATTAGGGACACAGCAGTAATAGGATACTGAGCATCTGGTAAGAGCAGCCCAGAGTAACAGCTCAAGAACTCCACCACCAGGGCCACATCCCCAAAGAGGGTGTTGGGCAGCCCTTCAGGGGTATCTACCAATCTGAACGTTGGAAGACTTTTGCCATTTAACTCTTGGTCCTCATATCGCTTCTGCTTTTCTAATTTCTCAAGCATTTCCTTCTCTCTCCTTTCTTTGGCTTTTTCCTTCAACTTTTCTTTTAGTTCCTGCCGTTTCTTCTTCAAATATTCTTTCCGTTGCTCTTCAGACATAGAGGCCCACCTCTTCCTGTGCTCCAGAAGCTCATAGCGCTTTTGAACAATAGTTCTCAGTTCTTCTGGGAGACGAGCTCTATCTTCACTGGAGAGAAGACGAGCTGTTTTGGAGATAATACAGGACAGGGCACTCTTCTTGTCCTCCCTGTCTTTGTTTTCTTTGTAATAGGCAATTAAATGCAGGGCAGCAGGAGGCAAGTGTTTATGAGGTTTACTGGAGGACCGAGGTGTGGCCCCAGAACTCCGGGGGGCCCGTGTCATCTTCTGAGTGCCTTTGGCCATATCCAACAAAGTCATCTGCTTCATTTTGGTTTTAGGAGTCTTTAAACCCTTTTTGGGAGATTTGGCATTCCCTGTGGATTTCTGTCCATTCAGGATGCCTTTGCTCCTGCCCTTGGCCTTCAAAGGTTTGTCACTGTGCTTCCCTGGTTTCTTGGCAGGTGGGCCTTTTTTAGGAATGTGAAAGTTGGCATGTAACTTGTTGGGTGACATCATCTTCATCATTTCTTCCAGATGTTCTTCTGGAGATCTAGAATTCTTTGAGTTCTTCACTTTGAGTGGTGAGCCATTCAATGATTTTTTCAAGTGTACATGACACCATAACTTAGGATTTAGTGGTGAACTCAGAGAAGAATTGTCTGCCTTGGATTTCTTTGAGGGCTTCCTATCTGGGGATCCAGTATTCTTCCTCTTAGTAGAAGTGTTGAGAGTCATGTACTAGAAGTTAAGAATAAGAAAAAAATTAATTTTAAAAACTAAAAAAGCAATATATTATAAAGGCCCTCATTCCCAGGTATTCAAGTAAAGCTACATATTCAATTCTCTTCATAGACACTGTCCCTGAAAAGCAAAGACATGACTATTAGCTAATGTTTTTGCCATATCAAAACAAAAATCTCTTCATACCCAGACTTAAAAATCTATACTCTGAGGCTGAAAGTACAGCATAGTGGTAGAGTACTTACCCACCAGGGTTCATGCCCCAGTATCACAGAAAAAAGTCTACACTCTTGAAATTAAACTGTATTTGTTTGTTTACTTGCTTACTTAATGTGCCAAGGATTGAACACAGGGCCTCACACATATTAGGGAAGTACTAAATCACTGATCTATATCACCAGTCCCTGATGTTAGACATTTTTGCTATATAAGTAGCTCTATTTGAGTGTGTGGCTGTGGGTATTTAATTTATTAAATATTTTAATGAAATCTGTGAACCTTTTCCCTGGAAACAACACACAAAAACTATGCATACAATTTCAGGACCATCATCCATAGACCCCAGATAAGAATACCTAAACTACAGCAACATCTGAGCAATTTTAAATGCATTGCTTGTGGGCTGGAGGTGTAGCACAGTGGTAAAGTACTGGCCTAGCATGCCCAAAGGCCCAGGGTTTGATTCTCAGCATTTCTAAAAGAAGAGAACTGCTATTGAAGCAGGACTGGATTTTAATGCTTTAAACTTTTGTTCTAGATAATATTTTTGTCTAAATTCAGGCATAGTTTCTTATTAAAAGTATCCATAAATATAATAAAAACAAACACTGCTCATAGATAACCTCCTTACCTTGACTGCTATTTCTCAAACTCCTCTCTGTCCTCTCCCTGTAACTGAATAACCCATTTCCATGAATACATTAACTATGAGTTATCTAAATTCTCACTAATTTTACACAATTTTCTCTTTGAACAGTCTCTATTTCTCAAATTCTCTCCCTCTAGTATCCCAACCCCACAGTCCTCCAGTCTCCCAAGACTTTAAATTCATTTATTTCATCACATTTTCACCACCCTCAACCTCTTGTCATCCTTTTAAAAGAGGGGTCTTGCTATACTGCCCAGGCTCCTACCTCAGCTTCCTGAGTAGCTGGCACTACAGATACAACTGGCTCTGCTTGTTCTTCCTTTATTCAGTTTAAATTCCAGTCAGTCATTTAATCAATCTTAATATAAATGTACAATTCCCTTGTCTCTCATTTTCTAGCATATTTACTTGGAAAAACAATAACCTTGACTGGTTCACATTTTATTCACTTCATGTGTAGCTAAACATGTCTAGGATAAAATAAAGAAGTAGTCTCATTCCAATTCTACCACCAGGCACCTCCAAGGGGGGCCTCCCGGCCCCTGTTTATGGCGTCATCCCTTCGCCCACTCGCCTTCCTTCTCTCCTAGAAACACAGCTTCTCTAAGCTCCTCTCACCCATCCATCTCCACCACACAATACTAGTTAATAGGTTAGAACCCTTCCCATTTGTCACAATACCAGTTTCTCTAATTAAATGTATATTTCACCCAGACACACACACACCTATAATCCTAGTGACTCTGGAGGCTGAGGTGGGATATCACAAGTTCCAGGCCAGTACCAGCAACTTAGTGAGGCCCTAAGCAACTTAACAGACTGTCTCAAAATAACAAATAAAAAGGATTGGGGATACGACTCAGTGGTAAAGCACCCCAGTACCAGAAATAAATAACTAAATCTGTACTTTAAAAAACTTGTAATTTTATTAAAGAATGTAATTTCAAAGAAAAAAATTACAACTAAAACAAACTGAACCAAATAATGAAGCAATGCAAAACTATAGCCTATTTCAGAAAAATTTGTAAGAGAATAGAAAGACTAGAAAACCTCCAAACACTTGACTTCTACTACCAGAAGGAATTATACAAACACACAAAATTCAGAAACTTCAGGGTTTTTAATAGGTCTAACCTGAGAAAAGCACCATGTAAAACAATCAGTCTAAAGATGGTGGGTAGGACAAGCTAGTATAAAAGAAGATGGCAGGCAAAAGAAACAGCCAGACTACAGAATATGATTAGGAGTCATTAAAAAAGGCTACAGGGAAAGAGCTAAGGCAAAATAGAGAACACTGAAGAACATGCTGTTAGGAGCAAAGCAAACAAATGTAATAAAAATTTAATAAGTTGTGCTACAATGCCAATGAAAACATTAGGACTGGGAATGGAACTCAATAGTAGAGCACTTGCCTGGGTTCAGGCCCTAACAACACACAACAACAAAACTAAATGAACAAAAAGATTGAAACATTAAAGGCAGAATCATCAGAGAAACAAACTCATAGAAACACAAGACTTCTGGCCGGGCGCGGTTGCGCACGCCTGTAATCTCAGCACTTGGGAGGCTGAGGCAGGAGGATTGCGAGTTCAAAGCCAGCCTCAGCAACTTAGCGAGGCCCTAAGCAACTCAGTGAGACCCTGTGTCTAAAAAAATAAAATACAAAATAGGGCTGGGGATGTGGCTCAGTGACCGAGTGCCCTTGAGTTCAATCCCCAGTACCCAAATAAGTAAAACAATTATATCACAAAATATCCTCCACGTCACAGAGGAAAATCCACCACTACCTACCTAGTCAGGAACTGAAAACAAACATGTTTCCTCCCCAAAGGAAACCATCCTCTTCAGCCAGCCTTGGGAAATACACTCACCAGAACCACACAGACTGGCAATTTTTCTAATGTTCAGAATAACAAGCTATTGCCTAAAGTTTATCCAAAAATAAATTTATCATTGAAAAGGAGAATAATGAGACTTTTGTTTCTGGCATTTTAAATAGGTATCTTTTAGTAGGATCTATTTTAACTGGGTCATTTCTTAATTTACTGACTGCATTTCTTCCTACTTAAAAACATTCAAATTTAGAATATGTTTAACTTCTACTCAGAAGCGTATTATTATAAAGCAGTAATACAAGGTGGAAGGTTTGTTACGAGAGGGTACAGCCACCCATTTTTATTTATAAGGTGTGGGGTTTTTTTGACAAACCACACCACAAAATTTTATTTCTGAAAAATGAAAGAAATGAACTCACCCAACCCCCTCCCAAAAGGCCGGCTCCCGGTGTGAGCAGTCCTTCAGTAACTGGATCATCTCAGCATGGGGCATGCTGGGTAGGCACAGCCCCTTGGGAGCCGGCATGGCTGGACTCAGGGGGATCTGAAAAAGCATAAAACCACGTATGTGCTAAGGGTCTCCCCTGTGCCCCACTCGGCACAATTTGCCCACCAGACTAGTATGATGGCAGGGAGAAGAGAAGAATGGATACCCGTATTGGCAGGATTAAAATTTTTTCGTAAAGGCCCTTCCAAGTTGCCACATAGGCAAACGTACTTATGAGTGTTCTCAACAATGGGGTAGGCAAAAAGAAAAATAAGAGTATATACAATTCTACATCTGTCCTGTCACCTGGAATGTGCCACCATCATAAACACGAAGTTTATCAGTAAAAATAAAAGGTGAAGAAACCATTTGTAACATCTAAGATACTGAATTTAATAATAAGCAGTATAATCCAATACGCAAAATCTTAAATTAGAAATCTCTGGCAATCTATACCTGATTCTTACTTCATTCTTCCCATGTTTGGGGTCTGAGAGCAATCTCAATATCTCGATGTATTTGTCAGCAAAATTTCTAAATGTGTTACTTTGAAGTATTTTTAAAGGGTTTTGAAAATAATATACTTTATTTAATTTTTTATGGTGCTGGGATTTGAACCCAGGTCTTAGAGCATGCTAGGAAAGCACTCTGCCACTGAACTATATCCCAGTCCCTGTAATTTTTTTTTTTTTGTGGTGCTGGGGATTAAAACCACAGCCACTCTACCAACTGAGCTATACCCCAGCCCCCTGTAATTTTTTTTTAAAAGTACTTCTGCCTTTGCCTCTAACTCATGAGTAAACTTTCAAGGCAAAAATTTAAGAAAAATCTTAGCCAGGTGCAGTGACCTACACCTATAATCCCAGCTATTTGGAAGACTGAGGCAGGAAGGTTGCAAGTTTGAGGCCAGGGAAGGAAGGAAGGAAGGAAGGAAGGAAGGAAGGAAGGAAGGAAGGA
>JAJEJO010001498.1:266657-276814 GCA_020662805.1 Glaucomys volans | reverse complement strand
GGAAGGAAGGAAGGAAGGAAGGAAGGAAGGAAGGAAGGAAGGAAGGAAGGAAGGAAGGAAGGGAGGGAGGGATGGATGGATCGATCGATCTTAGAGCTGGGAACTTACTTAAAGCTTGTTATTAGGACAAGTGAGAATTATATTTTAAAATGCATATTACCACTAGTAATGAGACAAATTAAAATTATATATCTTCTGATTTGATTCTCTGAGAATATATCAATTTTGTGGTATTCCTAATCTGAATCTTATAAGGAAACAAATCCAAATCAAAGGGCATCATACAAAATAACAAGTTTGTTATTCAAAAATGCCAAGGTTAGCTGGATAGGGTGGTGTACACCAATAATCCCAGCTACTCACAAGCAAGAGGATCTCAAGTTTAAGGCCAGCCCAGACAACTTAGTGAGACCCTGCCATAAAATAAAATAAACAAAATAAAATAAAAAAAGGGCTGGGGATGTAGTTCAGTGAGTGGGGTCCTGGGTTAAATTCCCAATACTAGCCAGGTGTCACGGTGCATGCCTGTAATCCCAGCAGCTCGGGAAGCTGAAGCAGGAGGATTTTGAGTTCAAGCCAGCCTTAGCAAGTTAGCCTTAGCCAAGATCCTGTCTCAAAATAAAATACAAAAAAGTGCTGGGGATGTGTGTGGCTCAGTGATTAAGTGCCCCTGGGTTCAATGCCCAGTGTTAAAAGAAAATTAAAAAGAATGGAGGTTTTTATTAGACACCTGGCAAAATCTGAGTTTTAAGTGCAGATTGTAGTATTGTTTCAATGTTAATTTCCTGATTTTGATAACTATACTATAGTTATATTAGAAAATACCCTTGTTTTAAAAAAAATACATATTCAGGCTGGGCTTGGTGGTGTGTGCCTTACAGTATCAGTGACTCAGGAGGCTGAGGCAGGAGGATCACAAGTTCAAGGCCATTGTCAGCAACTGAGTCAGGTCCTAAGCAACTTAGTGGGACTGCCTCAAAACCACAAATAAAAAAGTCTGGGGATGTGGCCCAGTGGTGAATTGCCTACACACACACAAAAAAGGAAAAGATCATCAGGTATTTTTTAAGAGGGCATCTAGATTTGTACCTTACTGGGTTATAATAAATTATAGTAAAGGTTCTAATATTCAAAGAGTGTTACTGAATACATGGAAATTCTTTAATAGTACTCCAACAACTTCTTATGAAATTATTTCAAAATAAAATGTTTTTAAACTGTAGTAAGAAAAATGCTAAAGAAGTCCAAATTATTTCAGGATTCCAAATGTCTTTTTTTAAAAATATCTTTTAATATCATATCTCCCATAAATGTAATCATTTATCACTAATATTTATGTGACCAAAAATCATCAAAAAATTTTTCCAGATATTTTTTAAAAAGTGTCCTTTCCTGGATTCGGGGTGAGCTATAGGGAGGGTATTTGGGATTGGGGTGGGGCTGACTCTCCCGATTGAGATGGAGAATCTCCCTGGGGAACACTAACATTTTTAATCTGTTTTCTGTTGCTATAACAATAGGGAGTGGTCACAGGATTAGCTGGAAGGCTGAGCAGAGGCCAGGACTCAGGGGAGCCAGGCAGCATCAGCATCTCATGGGGAAAAGAGACAAGAGTGGTTCTGGGTCCAGAGGTGGCACAAAAAGAGAGTGAATTCAACCTTGAATTGTCCAAAAGGAACAGGTGCAAGAGAGGTGAAAAAGTTCACCAGAGATGTGTCAGGGCAAGATGGAGCAGTCAGTGTTGACTGTGGAGGTCGAGACCATGAGTTTCAGCAAGGCTACACACAGGAAGATATGGACAAATGCAGACTGGGGTGAGGGCAGGGAAATGGAGAGTGTTGGGCGGGGAGTTCAAATCCCTGAGAACACCTGGGACTCTGCGCAAGCCACATGCTTTCTCAGCCCTCAATCTCCCCAGTACCACACTTACCTGTGAACGTAGTAGCAAGAACAACCACGTCCTGTTGGTTTACATGACATTGTTAACTGTGTTTGCTAATATTTTAAAGTACTATTCACCCAGGTAACATTCTGAATTCTTTAAGCATATTAACTAGTCACTTAACCCTTTCATAACTCCCAGTAACTGGTTCTAGCCCCATTTTACAGATGGGGAAAGCAAGACCCAGGAAAGGTAGGTAATTTGTCCAAGGACATAGCTTTAGAGCAGCTCTGGATGCACATTCTTGGTCCCTAAGACATGAATCATATCCAGGAAATGGGAACCTCCTGCTGACATCATGCTGAACAGGTCAGTGGAATTCAAAGCTGGAAGAACTAAAAACTGTCATTGTATATCTTGAGCAGACGATGATGACGAGATCTCCATCTGAATTTTTTTCTAATGCTGCATAACAAATTACTACAGATTGAGCAGCTGAAAACAATTCATATTAATTCTCTTGCCCTTTCAGTGGACAGCAGATCCAGCATAGCTTAGCCAGGTTCTTTGCTTGGGGTCTCACAAAGCTGTAGAAAGTTGTAGTGAGCCAGATTCTATTAGGGAGCCACACCAGCCACAGTGGCTCCTTGACAGTGTCTCAGTATGGCCAAGAGGCTCCAGCCTGTGGTGGCTGCTACCCCTCTGGAACTCTCAGCCAAGAGCAATTGAACATCCTCCTTGGGGCATCCCTGCTGCCCAACATCCCAGCTGCCTGCATGGATGTGATGCTGAAGTGGAGCTGCTTGGAGGAGCCTGCAGCCTGTGGAGCTCCTGCTGCCTACCAGGGAAAAGGAGGCAGAAGTGTAGGAAGAGGAGGAGGAGGAAGATGATCCCCAGATACATGGAGAACTGGAGAAGCTAAATCAATCCACGGATGCCATCAACAAACAGAAGGCTGAACTTGAGGATGCTTGTCACAAGTTCCGCCCTGTTTTGGTTGAGGCAAAGGTGAAACCAGACGAACTGGTGAGGAAAATATGCAAAACATTGGAGGACTCAGAGTCCTACTGGGATGAGTGGAGGAGGACAAGGTAGGCTCAGTTGGAAGTTCAGAAAGTCGCACAGGACTTCAGAGGGTCACTGAGGTGCTCCATGCTGCCAAAGAGACTACCTCCCTTGCTCAGCAGTGACTGCAGAAAGATAACAGCCTGCAATTTGCCTGGCAGGAGATGGAGAATCTTGGAGGTAGAGCCAACCAAGAAGAGGAGTGAGGTGGTGCTTAAGGAGACTGCAGCCAGGTACCAGGTATGATGCCACCATAGGCTGCCTGCAACAACTGGAGAAGAAACTCAAGAGGGCCACCAACAAGTCCAAAGCTTATTTTGAACTCAAGAGAAAGTATTACGTGCAGCTTGAGCAACTGAACAAGACTGAAGATGATCTGCAGGCCAAACTGACCCTGGAAAAGGGTGACTAAAGGCAACCCTGAAGAATCTAGGGAGGATCTCAGATGAGATCCTTCACAAGCAGTGGCAGTGCTTCAGCACCAAGGGGCCTGGGGGCTGTGGCTGTGGCCAAGGGCAGCAGCAGGTCAGTGGAAAATGAGGACCTGGTGGGGAGCCAGCCTGAGCCAGATGCTGTTTCTATAGCAAGTTCATATCTGAAGATGACTCAGAAACCCAGTTTGAATCCAGCTTTAGTTCAGGATCAATCAACCAATCTGAGCTACCCAACCAGTTCCCTGCAATCACAGGGTCTGGCAGCCTGGATCTGTCCAGTCAAGTGTCCTTGTAAGAGTTTGGGATGATGTTCCCAGTGCTGGGTCCTCAAAGTGAATGCATTTGGGCCTCCTGTCCTGAATGTGAGGAAGAATGAGGAGACAGGACAGAAGGGGCAGAGAACAAAACCAGTGACAAAGCCAATAGCAGTCAAGGTCTCAGCAACCCGAGTGGTGGTGGTAGCAGGGGCTAGAGCCAAAGCAACACCTCCCCAGAGGGCCAGGCCTTGGAGACCCAGATGAAGCAGCTCTCCCTCCAGAGATGCAAGGGAAGAGATGGGATCATTGCTGATCTAAAAAAGTGGCATCATGGGCTCTGACAGATGTTTAAATCAATATTTATACATGAAACTCGAGAACATCGTGCTAATAATCATCTAATATATGCCGGATCTTAAGCATCTATTCTAAACTACACTAACAAAGTTTCAGTGACCTTGAGTGCTAAAGAATTTCTGTCTGGTAAGAGTTCTTGGCTGTGGCAGATCAGGGTGGTTGCAGGTAGACTGTGACGAGGGTCGCAGCAGTTGCACAGCAGTCCCTGTAACTGCTCTGAGGAAGCAATCATTAGTTCCTGTGAAAGAACCCAGCTAGGAAGAGGGTTGCAAGCTTGGCCAAACTGGGGATGCCAGCTTGCATCTCTTTCCTTTCTGACCCTCAGTTTGAGGAAAGTGAGATGTTCTCTCTCATTATATCCCAGAGCATCTAAATAATTTTGTAAAAAATTTAAATACTCAGAGCACACTTTTTTGACCTAATAAAGGCTTAAAATGAAATACAAGAACACAATTCATGTCCATTACCTCTGGTGATCAGAGGTGGCTTTTTAAAAGAGTGTGCATGTTAGGACATTCATCAAAATCTTTTCTGGGAAGGCTACCATGAACTGCACATTTTGGGGGGGAGGTGAATACGAGTGTGGGGAAGGGAGATGAGGTTAGCAGCAACAGATCACAGAAGGGGATTTGTGGCTTTGGAGAGAAGGTTCTATAGTACAACCTTGTCCTACCAGCCAAGGGAAATTATTCTCAGAGAAGTGCATGCTGCCATTGTTGAGCTGAACCCTCAAAACGTTGCTTCGAGGTTGCCTGGGAGGAAAAATAAACAGTAGCCCCCCAAAAAAGAGTAAAAAACTTGAACTTCCACAGATGATGAAACAAGCCAATCTACCACATGACTTTCAATCATAACCATTTTGAAGTCAGAAAGGCCATATGTCACAAATAAATGTTTGTTATACCTATTCATAAATATTGTTGGGTCCAAGTTATGTTGATGTGGGCAAATTTTTTTTCTTTTTCTTTTTTTACTTACTTTTTTTATTTCTATCTTTTGCATAGTTATACATAACAGAATTTTTCCACTTTTTTTGTACATAAATGGGGTATAACTTTTCATTTATATGGTTGTAAACAATGTAGATTCACATGATTCATGTAATCTTAACATACAAGTTTGTTTTAAACATGAATGGGTACCGGCTTCATCAAATGCTTCTTCCATATCCATTACAAATAATTGCATGATTCTTGTCCAAAAAAAAAAAAAAGGGTCATTTCCTTCCTACATTATGGAGAAACTAAGAAAAAACTGGGGCTGCTGTGTAGGTGTCACAAGAGGGAAATGAGCTGCTAAGATGGCAGAAGACAAATTATTTCACCATCCAGTTGCTTCATAAATCATTCCTCCAAGTCATTAGGCCTATAAAAACTTAGCTATCCCTAAAACCAACTGTCAGTGGCATTTTTCTTAACCAATGACCTCTTCAAGAAATGACTTAAACAGCCATATGCCCATTATATGCAGAGTACTATACTAAACTCACAAGAAACAAAATGAGTATGTCAGTTCTTACTAGAATGTATATTCTAGAAAGAGTTTTTAGAAGACCACAAAGAACACAAACACACCCCTCGTCATCATCACACTAGGCCCCACTCAGGTAACACTCCAAAATTCTAGGTGATTTTGCCCTCTTCAACCTGAGCTCTCTCCCACCGATCCTTTCCTAAAGCTGTTGCTCATAACTTGATTCGTCTTTCCAGGACACAACTTGTTCTCCAGCAGCTCTACTCAGTAGCCCGGTAGAAAATAAAATTCTACGAAAATAAAAGAGGAGACAGGGAAACTTCAAATGCCTTTGGGAAGAGTAGATCATATGAAATTATTAGCTTTGTTTTGTTTTGTTTTGTTTTTTGGTAGCACGGATTGAACTCAGGGACACTCAACCACTGAGCCATATCCCCAGCCCCATTTTTTGCTGAGTGCCTCAATGTTGCTGAGGCTAGCTTTGAACTCAGGATACTCCTGCCTCAGCCTCCCCAGCTGCTGGGATTATAGGCGTACACCACCATGCCCTGCTCGAGTTACTAATTCTTTATATTAGACTTTCCTTTTCAAAGTACTATGTGATTTTTTTTTTCTCCTTGAATATACCCTGACAGACACTACGCTTTTATCATGTCCTCAAATATGTTTGGGCCTGGTATACAGAAAGCACTCAATGTGTACAGTCCTATAATAGTATCATGACCCACAATGTTCACATGCAATTGTTACTATTTTAAGCTTTCTTTCTTATGCCTCCTTTAGGACACACATCTTGACCCCTATCCCTCAAACCTTCCCATGTAGAGATAACCATTTCATCCTCTGTACTGGGTATGTGAGGATGCTCTAGTCAGGTGGTTTCAGCCTAGTAACACTGAGTATCTTCCTGCAGAGACAATGAACTCTCCCAGGGCAGGGACCAGGATTCAGTTGCCTACCCAGCTCAATTTCTACTCAGAGCAAATGTTCAAGTAGTGGTGTCTGAAAGCAAAACACACACACACACACACACACACACACACACAAAAAACACCACACTCCACTTCAACAGTAAACAGTGAAAAGCAACTGTGAGAAGTCATCTTTCCAACTTCTAAATTAGCAAAAATTTCTGAAAAGTAAATTCTGGGAAAGAATCTGGAAGGTCCAAGCTTTCCGAAAAATCACTGGATCATTTCCTTGTAGGAAATACTCAGCTATGCCCAGATGAAGGCCAAAAGTATCGAAGCGCAGGGCCTCGATAGCAGGGCTTCAAAACTGCAAGCCCAACAAAAAAAACGGCCTAATCCACCTGGGCCATCCAGCAGGAGCCCCAGGGCCAAACAGGACGAAGCTTGCCCACACAAGCCAACCGGCCTCTGGCCTCCGATTTTCTCTTTATTTCCCAATCATCACAGCCACTTTTATCACCAGAAAAGGGAGCACGTGTTGTTCCAAACCCCAAACTTTGTAACCTCGACCCCATGGGCAGGCCTGTGCGCCCCTCACGATTAGTTTTAATGCACATTACATTACTGTAAACTTCCTTTAAATGAAGAGAGAATCCGAAACCTGTTTTATGGTCTACTTATCTGGGTTCGCTACTGTGTTCTACCCTGGTGAGATGTCAGAGGCCCTTTAATAAAACTAATTTAAGAAAGGAAAAAATAGTTTATATGCAAACAGGAGACAATAAGTGAAATATCAAACAATGAGCATGGGAGAATAAGAAACTACTGCTTAAGGTACAGAAAACAGATAATAAAGATGTATATATGCCCTTGATTTTATACACTCGTATTTTATGTGAGTCTCAATTTCTAAGTAGAATCACTACCTTTTTACAGTAGCTTAATATAAGCAAGCATGCACATCCTAATTGCAATCTGAATTATAGCTAAATTTCATAAAAACTAGTGATTTACGCCCTTGTTAAAATTTTTGAGATTAGCACAAATCTTCAGAAATTTCCTCGGAATGTTAGTAAACGGAATTCTAAACTCTGGTTCCTACATAATGTGAGATCAGCTTTTTTCTCTTTATAAACCAGAAGACTTCTTTCTCATAAATAGTAATTTCTCCAGGTTATTCATACACTTCAATCTCTAAACATATATTTAAAATAGATACAAATATAGCTGTAGGATTTTAAAAGCTTTAAGATTTTAAGGATTCAAATTATCCAAGGTCTAAATCCCATTCAGTGGTGCATTTATACAAGGATTTTCATGTAGTTAATTCTGTGTGATAACCACAGAGAACTATATCATCTATGACAATAAAATGACATTGAACTCTAACTTCCCCTTAATAAATACAAATATTTAAGAAAAAAATTAGGCTTACTAAGGTTCATGGACACTTTCATCCTCATCTAGAATAAGCCAATTCATAAATCTGTCTTTATAAGAAAATAATAAAAATGTAAAAGGCATGATAGATGATAATGTTCAACCATGCTGGTCTAGAATAACAACTGCTTAATGTTGAACTATGAGAGGAACTTGTGTGTGTGTGTGTGTGTGTGTGCGCGGTGCTGGGAATTGAGCTCAGGGTCTCATGCATTCTAGGTAAGCACTCTACCACTGAACCACAGCCCCAGTCCCAGAGGAAATCTTTACCAATGTCCTAGAGAAATAAAATTAGTTTTCAGTATACTTATATCAGCATAATTAATTTAAGATAATTAAGGTTATTTAGTTATGACTTCAAGTGTTCTTAATTTTTCATAATTAAAAGAAAGGGGGAGGGCTGGGGTTGTAGCTCAGTGGTAGAACACTTGCTGAGCACATGGGAGGCACTGGGGTGACCCTCAGCACCACATAAAATAAAAGTATTTTAAAAAGGAAGAAAGGGGAGGTAGTTCAGTGGCAGAGTACTTGTAAAGCATGTGCTGGTCCCTGGGTTCAATCTCCACTACTAACAGAAAAATGAGAGGGGAAGAAAGAGATCCAAAAGTCTAACATTGTTTAACATTTTGTTTTTGGTTCTGAGGATTAAACCCAAGGCCTCAAAAGTAGTACACATACACTCTCCCAGTGGGATAGACTCCCAACCTGTCCTAATCCTACTCTTATCTAAAGACCAAAATGAAAATATCCACGCTAAGTTAAATTTACCAACAAAAGAAAGATGAGTACTTTCAAAAATCTACATTAAGAAAAAAAAAATTTTGGGCGGGGTATGCGGCTCAGTGATGGAGCACTTGCCTAGCATTTGAGAGGCTCTGTGTTTGATCTGCAGCACAGCCCCACCCCCTAAATCTTATGGAGGAACTCTGAAACAGAAAAGACAATCAGAAATCCTAGGTCAAATTCTGGGCTCTTGTTATCCACTTCTAATCAGACTGGGCCTCAGATTCTCCATCTGTAAAATAATACATATACCAAACGTCTTCATAAAAATGCT
Organism: Glaucomys volans; assembly: GCA_020662805.1. Taxonomy (NCBI): domain Eukaryota; kingdom Metazoa; phylum Chordata; class Mammalia; order Rodentia; family Sciuridae; genus Glaucomys; species Glaucomys volans. The sequence continues at coordinate 267,938 of JAJEJO010001498.1, read as the reverse complement.
CTGAAGATAAAATTAGATGATTTGAGGGGGAAAAATATCATTCTGAAGAAAGAGATGCTAGGTTTACTACTAACATATCATGCAAAGTAGTATACCTTCCAGGTTTTTATTTCCCAAGGCTGCCAGTAGTAACTGATCTTCTTGCCTGACATACAAAACCAATTTCATTTTAAGAATCAGTTCACTAAATATTTTTTCTTTTTACTTTTTTTTACATAGCAAAAAATAAATCAAATAAGGGGAGCTAGTCAATGTGGCCTCCCCTCTAGCCCCATTATCACAACCTAAATGAAACATGTATCTGGAAAATTTTCAAATTCATGATCTGATGTTAGAATTCAAAATCTGGCCAGGCGTGCTGGTGCACATCTGTAATGCCAGCTGAGGCAGGAGGAGAATGGCAAGTTTGATGCTACCCTCAACAACTTAGTGACACCTTTTCTCAAAATAAGAAATGAAAGGGCTAGAGACGTGGCTCAGTGATACAGTGACCCTGGATTCAATTCTCAGTGCCAAAAAAAAAAAAAGAAAGAAAATTCAAAAATCTGCTATAAATCTAATCTTACTGGAGCCACCAGAGAATAACCTCATCTACTAGTGCTTTCTTCTGCTATCCAAAAATTAATAGTGACCTTACCTTATATGGATCAAGTAAAAAGTCACTGAACTTGCTAGGCAGGGAATATTTCTTCACCAACTCATCTTCTACCACCCAAGGTGCATTTTCACCAGTACCAGCACGTAAGGCATTATGCCGTATAAAGTATCGAAGAATCTCCTTATTTGGTGGGCGCTCTGTTCGAATCAAGCTATCTGCTGGCACATTGCTGATGATCTAGGTGAACAAATATAAGTAACTCACCACTGGGCTAACAGGCAATTAATCAATGAGAACAAAAATTTACATCCTTTCCAGAAAACACAATTCCATCTATGAAATAAAGTTATAAATTAGAAAAAAGCAGAACATTGAGACAAAATGTCACTTTAAAGATATCCCAAGGCAATTGTTAATATGACCTAAAAATGTGCATACCCTTTGAACCAATAATTCCTCTAGTTAAGAACTTACCTTAACAACTAAATGAAGTCATTTTTAACTACTTATAACAGCAAAAAACTGGGGTAGAGCTGAGGATATGGCTCAGAGGTAGAGCACTTGCCCAGTATGCACAAGGTCCTAGGTTTGATCCCCAGAACAGAAAGAAAAGAAAAGAGAAGGGAGGGGAAGGGAAGGGAAGGGAAGGGAAGGGAAGGGAAGGGAAGGGAAGGGAAAGAGGG
>JAJEJO010001498.1:237748-261547 GCA_020662805.1 Glaucomys volans | reverse complement strand
ACAAGGCCCTGGGTTCAATCCCCAGCACTGCAAAAGAAAAAAAAAAAAAAAAAGTTTTCCAGAAAATATTCACACTGTATTGTAACATTGATTCCTTAGCCTGAATAACATTAATTCCTAGCTGGATACTAGCAAATGACATTAGATCTCAATAATTAAGGCACAAAACACAATAAAAAAGTCAACAGGTGGAGATATGTCAGTGGTAGAACACTTGCCTAGCATGCATGAGGTCCTGGGATCAATTTATAGTACTGCCAAAAAGAAAAAAGTCAAAGCCTAAAACTTGGGGTTCCTGGCACACAATGCTTCAAGCATAAAATAAGTGTAATACATCAGTGGTATGCCAATGATCTGATTCTAGAAGTGTCACACCATCAATCAATCCCTTACCATTTATCAACCTTAGAGGATTATAACTAATGTTCACATTATAAAACTTCAGTATCAAAAAGAGAAAAACTAGAAAATATAAACATAAGCATTTATAATACAGACCAGAAAACAAAACTGAAATATCAACAAGTAGGGTAGGCTAGCTACAACTACAACTACTTCCTTTAGACTCTAAGGAAGGAAGTACCTCTAAAACCATCTGCATATATCTAAAACATCTGAAGAACAAAAAAAAAAAAAAAAAAAAAGATGAAAGACATAAAGTAACAACATTCTAATCAAATATCTGCAAGAGCTAAGTAATATGGCAAAATTATTAAATACTGAGTCATAGATCAATATACACTACCTTGTACATATGCTTTTAGAAACAAAAGGAACATAGTCCAGTTAAATTCCTTATTTATATACATTTTTTAAATAAAGACCTGAGGCTGAAAAATTTTCCCAGTGGGCAATGTTCCAGTTCTTCAACTTTCAAAACATTATTGTTAGAGCCTCCAGGTACCTGAACTTATTTTTAGACAGTGTAGTGTTTCAGAATTCTAGCAGCTCCCATATGAGAGTGACTTAGATTACAGAAAATAGAAGGAAGGACTTTAAATCACCACACTGGTGTGCACTGTGAAGAGCAATAAGGGTTGAAGTAAAAGTTGCCCCTCCTACTTTAATCCCCCAATTACACATATGTACACATTTTCAACTTTAAGAGTAAAGGATATCATGCTAAGTGAAATAAGCCAATCCCAAAAAACCAAAGACCAAATGTTTTCTCTGATATTTGGATGCTAACACACAGTAAGGGGTGGGACAGAGAAGAACAGTAGTTCACTAGATTAGACAAAGGGAATGAAGGGAAGAGAGAGGGGATGGGATTAGGAAAGACAGCAGAATGAATCAAACTTAACTTTCCTATGTTCATATCTGAACAAAAGACCAGTGTTAACTCCACATCATATACAATCGTAAGAATGGGATCCTAATTAGAATGTCATATTCCATGTCTCTATAAAATGTCCAAATACACTCTACTGTCATGCATATTCTAATCAAAACAAAAGACTCTCAAACACAGACTAAATTTTCTAATATTTATCAGCTCCTTCAGCATCCCTAAATATTGGCCAATTTCTATTATCATTTTTATTTTTTTTAAATATATGCAACATTAAATTTTCGTATTTTACCATTTTTAAGTGTACAGCTCACTGGCATTAATTATCATGCTAAGTGAAATACTACACTAAATACTAAAACTATACACAATGTTACATATTAAAAAAAAAAAAAAAAGAGTAAAGGAGGGCTGGGGATACAGCTCAGTTGGTAGAGCGCCTACCTCACAAGCACAATGCCCTGGGTTCAATCCCCAGCACCACAAAAAAAAAAAAAAAAAAAAAAAAAAAAGGTAAAGGAAAACACACTTTCCCTTTTTGAGTAGTTAGGAATGAGCACCTAGCAACTAGGGGAAATTGACTTCCCTATAGTATTAATTATTTAGGGAGATTTAAATCTTAACTCACTGAATATTTTGGTTCTTTTCTGAATCATAAATGAACAAAATCATATTTATATAAAAACAATTACTTTTTTTTGTACCAGGGATTGAACTCAGAGGACCTCAATCATTGAGCCACATCCCCAGCCCTATTTTGTATTTTATTTAGAGACAGGGCCTCACTGAGTTGCTTAGGGCCTTGCTTTTGCTAAAACTGGGACATAGCTCAGTAGCAAAGCATCTGCCTCACATTCACAAAGCCCTGGGTTTGACCCCCCAGTTTCAAAAACAAAAAAAAAAACCAGAACAACAACAACAAAAGAACCCCACCAAAACAAAACAAAACAACAAAAACAAAAACAATAAAATGACAGGGTCTCATGGAAAGCTGGTGTCATACATACTAATACTATCCCTCCGTCCTTCATCCTCTTTTACTACTGCTTCCTTCTTCTGATGGTCCTGAGCGATTTGACTGGAATTCTCTTTGTCACTTGATGGAGAATCACAGGCACTATCAGATTTCTTGTCAGTGACCTCTTCGTCTTTCTCCAAAGGATGAATCTTCACAATCTTCACTTTGAGCATTTTCTCCTTCCCAACCTATAAAGGAGACAGAAGAGAAAATCAGAGATGTCTAATAAATAAAAACTAAAAACTTAGGAGTTGGACTATATGATCCAATACACAATATTCCTCACCAAACAAAAATTCACTAAAGGGCTGGGAATATAGTTCAGTTGGTAGAATGTTTGCCTGGCAAGCACAAATCCCTGGGTTCAATCCTCAGCACACACACACAAAAAAAAAAAAAAAAAAAAAAAAAATCACAAAAATTAGGACACATCAAAGCACTATGAACTTTTATTTCTCAAACTTCTAAGCTGAAAACTAAAATGAACATAACCTAGTTCATAATTCATGTATGAACATGAGGTCAAAGTGCTATCACTATGAATTATGTATAAATATAGTTCAAGAAATTCGTTTGTACATCAGAGTGGGGTAGTAGAAACCGAACCCAAGGCTATGTGCATGCTAGGCAAGCACTACCAGAGCTGCAGCCTCCACTCTTTATTTTTTATTTATTTATTTATTTTGGTACCAGTGATTGAACCCAGCAGCACTCAACCACTGAACCATGTCACCAGTCCACCCTGTCCAGCTCACTCTTTATTTTTGAGACAGGGTCTCACCAAGTTGTGGAGGCTGGCTAGCCTTAAACCCATTGCCTCAGCCTCCCAAGCAAAAGCATGTGCCATCAAACCTAGTTGAAAACTTCAAAAACAAATTGTATATATATATTTCTAGTTGTATTGTTCCAGAACTCATTTGCTGAAAAGACTATCCTTTCTACTTTAACGTACCAATTAAAATGGAAAAAATAAAAATAGCAAAAAAAAAAAAGGTAAAGAAAAGAAAAAAAAAAAAACAGTTGTATCGATTTGTACATCACTGATTTATCTGACTTAACTCAGAAACTTTATCAAGGCCCAACTTCAGGCAGCATTAGGTCTATAACTTTGGTGATCTTTATCAAAGTTAGTTTGGCTAGGTTCTTTGCATTTCCAAATGAATTTTACAATCAGATTGCTGATATCTTGAGCAACTGTGTTAATTCTTCATGTTATTTGGGAAGTGAGATCTTTTTTTTTTTTTTTGGAGCCAGGGATTGAACTCAGGGACACTCAGTCACTGAGCCACATCCCCAGCCCTATTTTGTATTTTATTTAGAGACAGGGTCTCACTGAGTTGCTTAGGGCCTCGCTAAGTTGCTGAGGCTGACTTTGAACTCGCAATCCTCATGACTCAGCCTCCCAAATCGCTTGGATTACAGGCATGCGCCACCGCGCCCGGCTTTTGGGAAGTGAGATCTTAATGAGTTTTTTGACCTATAAACAAGGTTTAATTCTACTGAAGTCATCTTTAATTTCTCTCAGCAATGTTTTATCATTTTTAGTGTCTCACACATCTTTTGTCAGATTTACCTCAACTATTTCTCTGTTTTTTTTGGTACAGGGGAGTTAATCTAGGGGCCCTCAACCACTGAGTCAAATGCCCAGTCCTTTTTGTATTTTATTTAGAGACAGGATTTCACTGAGTTACTTAGGGCCTTGGTAAATTGTTGAGGCTGGCTTTCAACTTTTGATCCTCCTGCCTGAACCTCCTGAACCACTGAGAGTACAGGTGTGTCCCACCACACCTGGCATTTCATATTTTTGATGCTATTATAATTTTTTTTTGGGGGGGGGGGACCAGGGATTGAACTCAGGGACACTTGGCCACTGAGCCACATCCCCAGCCCTATTTTGTATTTTATTTGGAGACAGGGTCTCACTGAGTTGCTAAGGGCCTCACTAAGTTGCTGAGGCTGGCTTTGAACTCGAGATCCTCCTGACTCAGCCTCCCAAGTCACTTGGATTACAGGCGTGCGCCACCACACCCGGCTGCTATTATAATTTTGTCAGTTATTTGTTGATAGTATAAAGGCAATTTTAGTTTTACATATTGATCTTATATCCTTTTTGGTGTATGTGTGGCTCTGGAGAGTGAACCCACAAAGCATTCTGCCTATGAGCTACATTCCTAGCCCTTCTCTTAACTGTATTTTGAGATAGGCCCCACTAAATTAGGCTGGTCTCAAAACTGCCATCAGGAGCTAGGATTAAAGGTGTGTGCCACGAGACCTGGTTTAAGGCAAGTAGTTAATGCTATATGTTTTCCTGATGCACCACTTTAGCAACTGCTTACAAATTTTAATTTGTTTTTCTATTCAGTTCAAAATATTTTGTTCTTTAATTTGTAAATGAAAACGACATCAGTATCTAATTGAAGATTTCCAGGCAATTGGTATTAATTTATTTATATATATGTGTGTATATATATAAATTTGTATATATATCTTTAGTTATAGTTGTTGATGGTCCTTTATTTCATTTATTTACTTATATGTGGTGCTGAGAATCAAACCCAATGCCTCATACTTGCTAGGCAAACACTCTGTCACTGAGCTACAGCCCCAGCCCCTTAATTTATAATTTCATTGACTTAAATTCTTTTTGGTACGAGGCATTGACCAGAGGTGCTTAAACACTAAGCAACATCCCCAGACCTTTTTATCTATCTATCTATCTATCTCTCTAACTATTATTTTGAGTCTGGGTCTTACTAAGTTGCTTAGAGCCTCACCAAATTCATGAGGCTGGCTTTGAACTTGCAATCCTCCTGCCTCAGTCTCTTGAGCTGCTGGGATTACAGGTGTTTACCACCACACCCAGAATGACTTGAATCCTTTCAAACTTAGATTTCATTATGGCTTAAAATATGGTCTGTTTGGTAAATTATGCATTTGAAAGGAATGTGTACTCTGATACTTTTAAATGCTTTCTTTCTTTCTTTCTTTTGGAAGGGTGCAGTGCTCGGGATGAAATCCAGGGCCTTACCCAAAATAGGCAAGCCCTCTACCACTGAATTACATTCCCAGACAGGCACAATATTTTATAATGATAATTTAAAATGGCTGATAGTGTTGTTCCAAGATATTTTTTGTTGTTGTTGCTTTTTTAGTTTATTTATTTAATTTGCAATACAGGGAATTGAACCCAGGGCCTCCCATGTAGCTAGGCACTCATTTGAATGCTGGGCTATAGCTCGGCCCTTTTTTTATTTCTTGAGATAGTTGTTTGCTGAGTTGCCCATGCTGGTCTCAAACTTCAGCCTCCCAAACTGCTGGGATTACAAAGGATTGCTACTTTGCCACACCTCTTCTATCGATTTTAACTATGAATGTGTGATTTCTCTATTTTTCCTTATAATTTTGTCCACTGTTCAAAGGTATGAGGCACTTAACCTCTTCTTGTAAAGTTCCCTTGTCCCTGATCAGACTAGTCTTTTGTCAACAGTCCCTTTATTAAACTCAATTCACTTACATCATGATATCTGTTTCCTGCCAGGACACTGACATATAAGTATATGATTAAAATCCACTCAGAATCCCAAACATTACACATGAAAAAGTAGCAGTTACAATATACAAGAAATCAGAGCAAATTCGTTAAATAAGGAAAGGAAGAAAACTTTGGAACCATAGAGATGAGTCTTAATTTTGACCTCATACTCACTGGCCACTGCAGCACATACAACTGCTGAGCTGGCTACTGAAGCCATCCCCCCACCCCTGACTCCTCACGAGGAAAGGCAAATGCTCATTGTCTCAAGCTCGCAGCTACAGATGGCTACACAAGCCGAGACCTAGCCAATAACAGGCAAAGATAAAGGGGGCATTTAATCTTTTATGCGTCTGGAAAACTTTCTCATCCTACTCAGACAAGCATCACTTTGGGAGCTGTTGGTATAGCTCACTGGTACAGTACTTTCCTAGCAAGTTCAAGGCCGTGAGTTAAATCCCCAGAAATGCCAAAAAAAAATTAAAAAATAAAAAAATTTCCTCCCTCTGAATACAGTCACAATTTCACAACCAAGAGGCAACAAAGGACCAAAACTCAACACACTGAAAAAGGCAAAAGACAAAGAGAACCCAGACACCTGACAGTATTATCCAGCCTCTATACCAAATTTGGAGCTGTCTACTTTTAAGACTTATGTGACATAATCAAATGTCTTTATTGTTTAAGCCACTATTCCTCAAAGTGTGGTCCCCAGTGTCTCTCATCACCACCCTACAGCTTATTAGAATAGGTAAAATTTTAGGACTCACTCCAAACCTCCTGAAGTCTCAAGGACTTCAGGTATGGACCTAAGAATGGATTTTCAGAACCTCTCTGAAGTAATTTTATTGAGGCTGTTTGAGAAGTAGTAACCACTACTGGATATTTCATTATGTATGAAAAATGGCTCTCTTCTCTGATACTTATCAACTTAGAAAAGCTATTTAAATTTTTCTTTTAACTTTTTAAAAAATTTCAATTCTTAGATGGATCTGGTAGCACACCAACATAATCCCAGTGGCTCAGGAGGCTGAGTTCAAAGACTGTGAGTTCAAAGCCAGCCTCAGCAAGTTAGCGAGACCCTAAGCAACTCTATGAGACCCTTCCTCTAAATAAAATATAAAATTGGGCTGGGCCAGGCGCTGTGGCGCATGCCTGTAATCCCAGCACTAGGGAGGCTGAGGCAGGAGGATCGCGAATTCAAAGCCAGCCTCAGCAACTTGGCGAGGCCCTAAGCAACTGAGTGAGACCCTGTCTCTAAATAAAATACAAAACAGGGCTGGGGATGTGGCTCAGTGGTCAAGTGCCCTGAATTCAATCTCCAGTACAAAAAAAAAAAAAAAAATCAGGCTGGGTTGGGGTGAAGTTGTAGCAGTGGCAGCACGCTTGCCTAGCATGTGTGAGGCACTGGGTTTGATTTTCAAGACTACATAAAAATAAATAACATAAAGGTACTGTGCCCATCTACAACTAAAACAAATTTTTTTTTAAATAAAGGCTGGGTATGTGGCTTAGTGGTTAAGTGTCCCTTGGTTCAATCCCCAATACCAAAACAAACAACAACAACAAAAAATCTAAATGCTGAAAAAATTTTTTAAATGGCTGGGGATGTAGCTCAATGGGAGAGTGCTTGCCCAGCATGCACTGAGGTCCTTTGTTCAATCCCCAGTACCAAGAACAAGAAAAGAATTACATAAGGATTGCTTTATTGTTAGGTATTGCTTCTGTAATAGTTTTCTTGTAGCTATTTAGGCTGGAAAACTAAAAAACAAATTTAAGTAGAAAAAAATCTACTCTCTCATGGTTACAGTGACAACTTAAACCCAAAGGCACTCGACTAATGAGCTACCCTCCAGCTCTTTTGTTTTTTATTTTGACACAGGTTCTCACTAATTTGTTGAGGCCAGCCTCTAACTTATGATCCTCCTGCCTTAGCCTTCCAAGTCACTGGGATTACAGGTGTGTGCCAGCTGTTGAGGCTTTTGAAAGTCTTTTAAACAAAGTACGAAAAACATTACCAAAGAAAAGGAAAAAAAAAAATCAAGGTAACATAATTATCAAAAGGAAAGAAAAAATAGTGAGAAAGAATAAGCAAGGACATAGTGGCACAAAGGTAGTAATAATCACAAAATTAAATATTCCCACATAGTCAATGTGGTTCTAAAATTGGTCCTCACAATGCCTAGTACCTTATGAACCAGACATCAAACATAATACAATTTTAGACATGTAGAAATAGGTTCTGAGTCTATTACAGAAGCTCTAATTCTGAATTAGTGGATCAAATCACAGGAGAGATAGGCACTTACCTCAAAGTCACACTCTTCACCCACAGCATATTTGGTCATGATTTCTAGCCACGCAGTGTCTACTAACTTCTCCAGGGAAGCAGTATTGTGGTGAACCATTTCTAGAACAAGTTTCTCATACCAGGTCGGGAATTCCTCCTTCAAACTAAGTAAATATGCTGTTAGTTACTAGAAAATGAAGAAAACCTATCTAGGTATTTAATTCAGGCCAATTCAAACTTTCTTTTAAGACTTAGCTTTTGAGAGCAACATCAGAAGCACACCAAAGCAAACATTTCTTTAGCAAATACAGCACTGGAGAATACAAAGATTAAAAACCACGCAGTTTATAGAGGAGAAAACTGAAGGACTTTTAACGTAGTTTTGTCAAATTGATCTATATAGATTGACTTTCGTATTTATAAATGAAAATAACAGCCGGGCACAGTGGAGAACGCCTGTAATCCCAGCAGCTTGGGAGGCTGAGGCAGGAGGATCCCAAGTTCAAAGCCAGCCTCAGCAACTTAGCGAGGCCCTAAGTAACTCAGTGAGACCCTGTCTCTAAATAATATACAAAAAAGGGCTGGGGATGTGGCTCAGTGGTGGAGTGCCCCTGGGTTCAATCCTCAGTACCAAAAAATAAAAATAAAAAAATAAAAAATAATAAATGAAAATAACAGGTACATCACAGGTAAATTTAAACATTTTCCCATTAATTGTTTTTTGACAATGAACTTCTTTTTATTTGTAAATTTATTCTTATCCTTTACTCAGTTTTTAGTTAAGATGATATAACTGGGTTATTATGTATGATATTTCTCAGATGCATCCATTCATCCCCCACCCCCAGTACTAGAGATTCAACCTAGGAGATTTATATAACTTAGCCACATCCCAGTTCATTTTATTTCATTTTAGGCCAAGTCTGTGCTGCTACAGCTAGCCTCAAACTTGGAATCATTCTGCCTCAGCTCCTGCATCACAGAAATTATAGGCATGTACCACCATGCCTGGTTCATTCATTTACTTCTCATAATACTGTGTGAAGTGTCTAGAATTTTCATTTTATGGATAATAAAATTATATCAGAAATAGTTAACATGTTGGAACCATGACTTAAATCCCAAAAGCCTAAACAATTAGGTATCACTTTTCACTTTTTTAAACAGGCAAAAAACAATTTTAAGAATCATACCCAATATGGCAACTAAACAGTGTTAAAAGGCACTCATATACTGCTGGTGGCCTAGTTTTTCAACCCTTTTGGAAAGCAACTGGACAAGATTCATCAAAACTGCCATATACTTTAAGATGCTCACTGCTGGATTCTTTTAGCAGAAAATGGGAAGCAACCTTAATGGACAGTTATTAGATATGCAACTTTGACCCGATAATTTTAATATTTATTTCAAGTTTTGTCAGTTTTGGGGGATTAGAGGTGGGGGATGATGCAAACGCCAGTATTAAGTTTGTTATGTTCTTTTTTTTGGGGGGGCAGTAGTGCTGGAATGGAATCCGATGCATGCTAGGCAAGTGATCTACCACAGAGCTACAATCTCAAACCAGTATTAGGTTTTGTGTTACCATGATATAATGTCATACATAAGAAATATTCTGTATCACTCTATGCAATTCGTAACTACTGCTATACCTAAAAATCTTTACTTGGGAGGTTGAGGCAGGAGGATCATGAGTTCAAATCCAGCCTCAGCAACTTAGGGAGGCCCTAAGCAATTCAGTGAGACCCTGTCTCTAAATAAAATACAAAATAGGGCTGAGGATGTGGCTCAGTGGTGAAGTGCCCCTGGGTTCAATCTCCAGTACAAAAAAGAAAAAAAAAATCTTTACCATACTCTCACAATGAATTAATCCAAGATATCTGCTACACTCCAGTCATGATCAATATGTTCCAGCTTCCCTGACTTTGTTAAAAGTAGTTGGCTACCTTTGTTCCCTTCCCAACGTCCTCCCTTCCCAGCTTAATCAAGCTTCCAAGATGTTTTCAGACTTCCTTAATTCTGTAAGGTTTTTCCTGGCCCCTATAAATTCACTCTTTCCATTAAGCCTCCCAGGCACTCAGGTTTCAAGCTTCACTGTCCATGTTTAGTTATTTCTGGAGAGTGAGGCTGGACAATGATGTTCAGATTCCTTGACTCCATGTCATATACATTTTTATAACCAGTGTGTGTTACTTCCTTTTTTTTTCTTGGCAGTGATAGGACTTGAACCTGGGGTTTTGCACATGCTAGGTAAGCACCGTACCACTGAGCTACGTCCCCAGCCCATGCATTACTTTTGAAATTAGGATTTTTACTTTGAATAAAAATTTCAAAACCTCCCATCCTTTTCAATAATTCTTCTGATCACCCCCTATTTTATTAGCAATCAAATCACCTATAACATTTCCAAAGCACATTCTATAGAAGGAACCTCTGACCTAACAGATTCCAAGGTCAAATAAGTTTGAAACCCATTAGATAAAACCAAGTGAGCCAGGCACGGTGGTGCACGCCTGTAATCCCAGCACTTGGGAGGCTGAGGCAGGATGACTGCGAGTTCAAGTCAGCCTCAGCAAATTAGCAAGGCCCTAACCAACTCAGTGAGACTCTGTCTCTAAATAAAATACAAAATAGGGCTGGGGATGTGGGCTCAGTGGTGGAGTGCCCCTGAGTTCAATCCCCAGTACCAAAAAAAAAAACACAAAAAAACAAACGAACAAAAAAACAAGTGAAAAGTTTCTCTATTGTTGGTCTTCTAAATGTATGTATGTATGTATGTATGCATGCATGTATGTATTTATTTACTTACTTACTTACTTACTTACTTATTTATTTGCAGTGTTGGAGATTGAACCCAGGGCCTTGTGCTTGCAAGGCAAGCACTCTACCAACTGAGCTAATATCCCCAGCCCTAAATGTCTTTTTTTTTTTTTTAGTTGTAGATGGACACAATACCTTTATTTTATTTATTCACTTTTATGCAGTGATGAGGATCAAACCCAGTGCCTCATCCATGTGAGTCAAGCGCTTTATCACTGAGCCACAACTCTAGCCCCTAAATGTCTTTAATATGCTAATGTGTGTGCCCTTCTGAGAAAGTTCACAGTGACTTTGAACTTAAAATCAAAACACTCTTTTTAGGAAGAATTAATCTCATCCTTTTTATTCCCAATAATGCCACGCATCCCTGCGTGAATACTATTCTAGCTACATGGATTTCCCACCTGCTTCCCACTGATTGCCTTCCCCTGCTTCTCTAATCCATTCAACACACTGCATCTAGACAATCTTTTCAAAGCCCATGCCTTCAAAGTCATATGCCTCCCCTATTCAAACACTGCTGTCCTCCACTGTTCACTGAACTAAATACAAATAAATGCCTATTTTAAACATTTTGGCACAAAGTATCCAATGCTTCACAAGTGCCAGGACCCAGCAACTCAGGAGGCTGAGGCAAGAGAATCGTAAGTTCAAGGCTGACACTAGCAACTTAATGATAAACTATCTCAAAACAAAACAAAACAAAGGCTGAGATACACCTCAGTGGGGGAATGCCACTGGGTTCAATCCCCAGTACCTCAAAAAAGTAAGTTAAGTAAATAAATACAAGCATCAAATGTTATCTTCTTCACAGGCCTGGAGATACGGTTTAATGGTAGAGCACTTACCTAGTACGTACAAGGCCCTGGGTTCAATTCCCAGCACCACCAAAAAAATAAAAAATTAAAAAAAAAAAAAAAAAAGCTATTTTCTTCATGAAGGCATGTGAAGTTTTCCTAACATCACCAGGTTAGTGTCTTTCATCTCTAAATTCCATCTGACCTTTACCTCTTTATATATAGAGAAGTAATTTATTTTTCATATTGAAACTGAATCCTCTTATTTGTTTCTACCAGCTTGTCACTAAACAGATTCACTGAGTTTTTCAGGTACATAATCATATTTCCTGCACCATAACCTCCTCCTTTATTACTCTTTTTTAATCTTCTTGTAGGCTAATGGTGGTATCCTGTATTTACAGAGAATATTCACACACATCTTATTCCAAAAAGTCACCTGAAGAATGTAGTGGTCTAGTTGCAAAAAGTGAGTAGTAACTGCTTATTTAATGTAGAGGATAGGGCTAGGCACTGTAACCAATTCAAGAATAAATCAAATGAGTCCTACCCTCAAGAAGTTTACAGGCTAGCTGGGCATGGTGACACATGCATATAAACCCAAAGACTCAGGACATTGGGACAGGAGAATCCCAAGTTCAAAGCCAGCCTCAGCAACTTAATGAGACTCTCTCTCAAAATTTTAAGAAAAGGGCTGGGATTGTGGATCAGTGGTAGAGCACTTGCCTGGCATGAGTGAGACACTGGGTTGGCTCCTCAGCACCACATAAAAATAAATACCTAATATAAAGGTATTGCATCTATCTATAATCAAAAAAAATTATTTTAATATAAAAGGGCCAGAGATGTAGCTCAATCTCTAGTACTGAGGAAAAAAAAAAAAAAAAAAAAGGTTTATAGGCTAAGACTGGTACTGTAGATCAGTGGTAGAACACCTCGCTAGCATGTATAAGGCCCTGGGTTCAATCACCAGCACCAGGGGGGAAAAATTATAGGCTTTTATAGAGGTAAATGAGCCAAGTCCAGAATGCTGCTAGATTTTTTTGTTTTTGCTGGTAATGGGGATTGAACCCCAGGGGTGCTTAACCACCAAGCCACATCCCCAGCCCTTTTTATATTTTATTTTGAGATGGGGTCTAAGTTGCTTAGGGCCTTGCTAAATTGCTGAGGCTGGCTGAGTCTCCTGCCTCAGTTGCCCTAGCCACTGGGATTACAGGCATGAGCCACGAGGCAAGTCAGTGCTAGTTTTTGTAAATAGTTTTATTACAACACAGCCACTCATTCCTTTATATAGTATATACAGCTGTTTTCACAGTACAACGTCAGAGTTTAGTTGAGACAAGAAACCATATGGCCCACAAAGCTTAAGCTTAAAATCTGTACAATCTGGCCCTTTATAGATGTTAGCCAACCCGTGGTCTAGCACATTAAACAAGGTGTATATCGCGTGCGTACACACACGCGTACACACACACACAAAATATAAATAACACTAATCCCACAGAGAATGTGCCAACAAGCAAAGAGGTGCCAGGTTAACAGTCTTGACCAATCAGTCAGTGACGGACCCATTACCAAAATCCATAGCGAAAGAGAAGACTAGGGGCTGGATGTGGCTCAGTGACAGAGCGCTTGCCTAGCATGTGTGAGGCACTGGGTTTGATCCTCAGCACCACGTATAAATAAATAAATAAATGTCCATTGACAACTAAAAATATATTTTTTAAAAAAGTGAGCCAACTAGTTTTAAATTACTAAATTCTATGCTCTCCCTGCTTATCTGCTACAAGTCAATGAGAAATCCAGAAAAAAAGCACGTATTCCCAACTCCCAAGAGTACTGTTTTATCATTCCTCCTTTCTACTCATCTCTTTGCAAGCACCTATTGCCCAGATTCTACGTGTTTTTCTTTGAGAGCCCACCCAGACAACTAGGCACTTTGAGCAGACAGGATTTTTTTTTTTTAATTTATTTATATGCGGTGCTGAGAATTGAACCCAGGGTCTCACACATGCCAGGCAAGCACTGTACCACTGAGCCACAACCCCAGCCCCCACACAGGATTTTTTAAAAAATATTTTTAGAGCCGGGCGTGGTGGCGCACACCTGTAATCCAAGCGACTTGGGAGGCTGAGTCAGGAGGATTTCGAGTTCAAAGCCAGCCTCAGCAACTTAGCGAGGCCCTAAGCAACTCAGTGAGACCCTGTCTCTAAATAAAATACAAAATAGGACTGGGGATGTGGCTCAGTGGCCGAGTGTCCCTGAGTGCAATCCCTGGGTCAAAAAAAACAAAACAAAACAATATATATATTATATATATATATATAAATATGTATGTGTGTATATATATAATATATATATATATATTTTTAGTGGACACAATATCTTTATTTATTCTTTTATGTGGTGCTGAGAATCAAATGCAGTGCCTCCCATGTACTAGGCAAGCACTCTACCACTAAGCCACAACCCCAGCCTCAGACAGGATTTTTTTTCTTATTGGGTCTTTTTAATTATACATGACAGTAGAACCCATTTTGATATAATTATACAGCAGGGACTATATCTTTTTTTTTTTTCACAAGGTAGTTTCACACAATCCATATAATCTTACATATACATAGGGTAATGCTGCCCAGACAGGATTTAAGACACCTAATTCAACCTCTGTACTTACACTGTCCTCAAACTGTGTTGTTTTTGACAGCTGCTGTAAATATCATCTGAAATATCAAATGACCACAAAACAAAGAAAACATTATGCCTTTTTGCTGTCTCCATTAACACTTTCAGATTAGGTAAGTGCCCTTGCTTAAAGCCACATTTCCAAGCCGGGTGTGGTGGCGCACGCCTGTAATCCAAGCGACCTGGGAGGCTGAGTCAGGAGGATCTCGAGTTCAAAGCCAGCCTCAGCAACTTAGCGAGCCCTAAGCAACTCAGTGAGACCCTGTCTCTAAATAAAATACAAAATAGGGCTGGGGATGTGGCTCAGTGGCCGAGTGTCCCTGGGTTCAATCCCTGGTTCCCAAAAAAAAAAAAAAAAAAGCCACATTTCCAGAGTATTTACAAGGTGAAAGTATAGAGCAAGAACACTCAAAGGCCTGGTAAAACCTAAATAAATATACTGCGCCCACTTTGCTTCAAGCAAAATAGTCCTAAGGTAAAGGCACCTAGACACCAATACAGTACACTAACATAATATATTCCAATTAATACTTCATATTTTGAAAACAAATACTGCATTAGGATTAATATTCCATCCTTTTCTAACAATGTGAAGATGGGGTCAGAAGGCAAGGCTTCTATTACTTACAGTTCAGCAACTTCCTGTTCTTCTTCCCAGGCCTCCTTGTGTGTCAGCTGACTGCTTCCGGTACTCTTACACGTCCAAATGCGCTCACTGTACCTTTCCAAGCGGGCTTCATACTCTCTGTTGGCAGCAGCTCAGGAAAACAATATTCAAGTAACAGGCATCCAATGCATATTCATAACATAATTATCTACAGGAAAAAACTCTACAGTATCATTTCTATAATTTCTAGCAAGAAAAGACAAATGGAACCAAGGAACCAAGGTTTTCAAGTGACAAGTCCAAAGCAAGATCAGAACTAAAGTACAAGTAGAATGATTTATAATATATTACAAATAAAATATTAGTATTTTAGTATAAATGTTATTTCCTCAATTCACCAAAATTTCATTTCACTTTACAAGGCTAACAGAGTACTAAAAATTTCTAAGAAAAAATACCATAAGAAAAAGTAACAGCCAGGAGTGGTGAGGCACACCTGTGATCCCAGTAACTCAGGAGGGTAAGGTAGAAGACAGGAGGATCACAAGTTCAAGGTCAGCCTGGACAACTTAGCAAGATCCTATCTCAAAAAAATAAAATAAAATAAAATAAAATAAAAAGAACTGGGGGGCTGGGGATATAGCTCAGCGGGTAGAGTGCCTGCCTCGCAAGCACAACAAGACCCTGGGTTCAATCCCCAGCACCGCAAAAAAAAAAAAAAAAAAAAAGAACTGGGGATGTGGCTCAGTGATAAAGAAGCTCTAGCACTCAGTCTCAGTTAAAGAAAAACAAAAACAAAAACAAAACAGAACTCAGATGAGTAGCAAGTTTAAGAATCAGTCCACAATACAAGCCTGGTTGTGCACTCCTGTAATTCCAGCAACTCAGGAGGCTGAGGCAGAAGGATCACTAGTTTGAGGCTAGCCTGGGCAACTCAGCAAGACCCTGTCTTGAAATAACAAACATAAATAAAAAGATCTGGGGATCTAGCACAGTGGTAAAGTGCCCCTGGGTTCAATTCCCAGTACCAAAAAAATAAAATAAAATAAAGGAATTAGTCTACAGTAAGACAAGATGACCATATTCTCACAGGCAATTTTTAACAGTCTTGTGCATATATTAATTTACATTATCAGAGTATTCCAGTCTACCTTGGAAACACCTATTTAAAAAATACATTCCAGGGCCAAGAATGTAGTTCAGTGGTACAGCACTTGCCTCACATGCAAGAGGCCTTATGTTCAATTCCCAGCATTACAAAAATTAAAGTCCTAAAACTACTTTTGATATAATATCCAGTTTTTATGTTGTCTCCAATAATACTACATTCGCCAGATGATTTAGTAATTGCTTAGTCTCCTCATGAGGGAGACGGGGGACGATACTGGCCTAAGTGCCATATGTACTGAAACTTTCCATACCATCCTGACTAGAATTCACCACCAACCAGCCACATTCAAATCCAAATGGCAAGTAAGGAATTTACTTTATGCCCAGAAACAGATGCCACACAAGAAATCAGCTGACACTACAACTAGAGCTGGCTGCCCAGTCAGCTGCCAAACCCTGTACTTTCCAAATGACATATTTTTATAGTGGCTGAAATCAAAGTACTTAAACAGCTCCTTTTATTGACTTCCAATTAACAAGTTTTCATTTTTAATGTATGAAGACTTTTAGTTTTCAGGATTGTGATCAGTAAAAGGCAAATGATAGGGACAAACTCACAGGTGATCCAAAATAGTAGCCACTTTGCTTACTATAGATCTTTCTCTGAATCTGCCAAAATCTAAGCAATAAATCCATGTTCCTCACCAGGGTTGGTGTTAATATTATCTAAGTGATTAAACAAATTACAGTACTAGTAAAAAACGAGTCAAACTTTCATAAAAATGCTATGGAGCCGGGCGTGGTGGCGCACGCCTGTAATCCCAGTGACTCGGGAGGCTGAGGCAGGAGGATCGCGAGTTCAAAGCCAGCCTTCAGCAACCCTAAGCAACTCAGTGAGACCCTGTCTCTAAAGAAAATATAAAATAGGGCTGGGGATGTGTCTCAGTGGCCGAGTGCCCCGGAGTTCAATCCCCGGTTCAAAAACAAACAAACAAACAAAAAAATGCTATGGAAATCCAATCACTGAGAATTCATAAAAACTAGGATAGGCAGGGTGATACATTCCTAAAATCCCAGCTACTTGGGAGGCTGAGGCAGGAGGATCCTAAATTCAAGGTCAGCCTAAACAACTCAGGAGGACCCTCTCTCAAAAAAAATACCAAAAACAAAAAACAAAAAAAGCAACCAGCACAGTGGCACACACCTGTAATCTGGCAGCTCAGGAGGCTGAGGCAGGAGGATGGCAAGTTCAAAACCAGTCTCAGCAACTTAGTGAGGCCCTAAACAACTTAGCAAGATTGTCTCAAAATATAAAAAAATAAAATTAAAAGGACTGGAGGGTAAGCTCAGCAGTTAGTGTCCCTGGGTTCAATTCCCAGTCAAAATATAATAATAAAAAGTTTAAAAAAAAAAAAAAAAAAGTAAAAAGGACAGTTTAGTGGTAAAATACTCCTGGGTTCAATCCCCAATATTAAATAAATAAATAACTTATCAAAAAGAATGTGAAACTTTATTAACAAACATGTCCTAAAGAGAGAAAATTAAGCCGGGCGTGGTGGCGCACGCCTGTAATCCAAGCGACTTGGGAGGCTGAGTCAGGAGGATCTCGAGTTCAAAGCCAGCCTCAGCAACTTAGCGAGGCCCTAAGCAACTCAGTGAGGCCCTGTCTCTAAATAAAATACAAAATAGGGCTGGGGATGTGGCTCAGTGGCCGAGTGTCCCTGAGTTCAATCCCTGGTTCCAAAAAAAAAAAAAAGAGAGAGAAAATTAAGTTCTTTATATTAGTTATTTTAAAAAGCAGGAATATGCCCAGTTCATTCTCCTTAAATATAGACCCCTTGGGCTGGGGATATAGCTCAGTTGGTAGTGTTTGCTTTGCAAGCTTAAGGCCTTGGATTGAATTCCCAGCACCACAAATAAAGTGAAGATTGGCATCACCAAGATGCCTTAATGATTTCTCCAGTCCAACATTTTCTAAAGTAGACTCATGGTTACTACTTTCCCTTCTTCCCAAACTGGCTCCTTATCAGATGGGCCCAATCTCACTTAATGGCACTAGTATCCAACACAGAAATCACCCTCATCTCTTCAGTCCCTAACTTCAACCACTAAGAGAGTTCTCAAGTGAGTCCTTTCTATCCAATAACCAAGCCATTACCAAAACCCAGCCTCTGACCCTAATTTCTCACCCACCTAGCCATGACATTTTAAAACATTTTAATTGGCCTCTATTGTATTAATGTTCTCTGGTCCTTTGTGCTTCTCAAGCTATGCCTTATTTTACTCAATCTTTGCTTTTTAAACTCATGTCTCCTGTTTACACTTAAAGGTGTTTGTCCTCAGGCCCCCTAAAAAACAAATATGAATAAAGCAATTTTCTGGCCCCTACTTTATTGCAAATCACTCTAAGATTTTGTTTTATTTTCTGTGCTTTACAAAATCATTTTAAAAGAAAAATGGATAATATTTTACAAATATGTTTAAATATTAAATATTCATTGATTATTGTTTTTTCCAACAACGAAAGTACCATCTAACCCTCACACACACCTTTCCAAAGGCCCCTTCCCTAAAAATTCTATGCTATATAGCATTCTCCTGCTGGGTCACTTCATTCCCGTAACTTCAATTATTACCTATATGCTAATAACTTCTAATACCAACGCAGTCTCCTCCTTCTGAATTCCAGACCCATAAATTCAATAGCAATGTGGCTATCTCCTTGATATGCATAGTGACTCAATAAGAATGTCCAGCTGAACACTCCACTCTCATTCCACTCATAAACAAAACAAAAATAAAAACTTATTCTTCTGGGATTCTCTATTTTAGGGAATGGCACTACAATCCAAATGAAAACACCATCCTTGACTAATCCCCAATCACAATTCTGCCAAATGGGTTTCAATTATCTCTGAAATTCATCTCTTGAACTTCTCCACCTCAAGGGCTAGTAACTTTTCTTAGCCCACCATTATCTACTGCCTAGATTATTTCAATAGCCATGTCACTAGTCTAGCGGCAGTCAGTCTCCAAGCTGGAGAGCCATTCTTGACACTGCAGCCATCGTGATTTCCCTAATTTAAATGCCTGCTTCTTTTTTATTCAAAATTTTCAGCAGCATCCACTAAAATGAAGGCCAAGATCAAACTTCTTAGGCTAACTCAGAAGAGCCTGCAAGACACAGCCCTATTTATGTGTCTCACTACTAAGCAACCTCATTCTCATTCCCACTTCTTCACTCCAGGCACATGAAAGTTCTTCCGATTTCTTAAAATCAAGAACCTTTAGGGGCTGTGGATGCGGCTCAGCAGGAAAGCACTTAGGATGAGACCCTGGGTTCAATACTCAGTATCGCCAAAACAAAAACACTTTAAACTTGGGAAGTTGAGGCAGGGGGACCATCTGAGTTTACAAGTTTGAGTCCAGCTTGGGCAACATAGTGAGACCGCATCCCAAAAAAAGTGAAGATAATCCAGTGGCTTGGGAGGCTGAGCCAGGAAGATAGCAAGTTCAAAGCCAACCTCAGCAACTTAGCAAGGCTCCAATCAACTCAGTGAGATCCTGTCTCTAAAGAAGTACAAAACAAACAAACAAAAAGGCTGGGGATGTGACTCAGTGGTTAAGTGCCCCTGGGTTCAATTCCTGGTGTACACACACACAAAGAACCTTCAAATTCATACTACGCATTCATAAACTCATCGTACCTTCTCTGGCACAAATATATAGTTCCCTATTCTTCAACTAACTAAATTCTAATTGTCCTTTAGATTCCAAAAACAACTTCCCACAGGAAACATCACCTGAACCTTCAAATATAATATATTACTGATTCCAACCACTCACCTTCTTCCCATACAAAATTTTACATCTCTAACCACTGCCACGTGGCTTGCAATACCTCTTGAAGAGGAATGTCCATCCCGATCCCACTGATGTAACTTGCTTTGACCAATAGATGTGAACAGATATGAGATATGCCACCTACAGGAAGAGGCTTAAAAAACCATTGTTTTCCTCCAGATCTTTCTCTTTGCTGCTAGAAAGGCGCGTCACACACAGACTGCTTCAATCTGGGCCTCAGAATACAAAAAAGGTGTTGTGCCAGGTGCAGTGACGCACACCTATAATAATCCCACCTACTCAGGAGGCTGAAGCAGGAGAATGGTAAAATGAAGGCCAGCCTGGGCAACTCAGCAAGACCCTATATCAAAATAAAAACAAAACAGGCTAGGGATGTACCTCATTGATAGCACATCCCTGGGTTCAGTCCCCAGTACAGAAAAAAAAAAAGGAAAAAGGCAAGAAAAAAAGCCCATTAGAAGGATACTGAGTCAGCTGCCTCTAACTCCTATTTCAGATTTTAGGTTACCAAAATAAGTCACTCATTCTCAAATAACCACTCAAGAGCAAATGCCAATTGAGGTTTTTATGTTCCAGCAACTGCTGCACATATAATTGCAGACAAAATGTCAAATCAATTCTCCAAAGGTTGTGTAAGCTATAAATGATAAGATATTTTCAAATTGTAGACCATCTCATTATTCATCTACTTTTTCATGTCTTCAGGAGGTACTGCCTTACCACAGTAGGTTGCTGCTTTGTTCTCTTTAGCCTGGTGAAGATTGTTTCTTTCGATAAAGTACTTGAAGCCGTGGTGCTTGCCTGCAATCCCAGCAATTCAGAGACTGAGGTAGGAGGACAGCAAGTTCCAGGCCAGCCTCAGTAACTAAGCAAGACCCTAAGCAACTCAGTGAGCCCTGTCTCAAAATAAAAAATAAAAATAAACTGGGGGATGTAGTTTAGTGTTAAAGAACCCCTGGGTATCAAAAAAAATTTTTAAATCAAGTAACTGATAGCCTGAACAGAAGTGGCCCACAAAAGTATGGAAGTTAAAAAAGCACTAGCCATAACCCTAAGAGTTCTGAGAAGATGACAAACAGATCCAATTCTACATTTGCTTTTTCACTCTATATTCTCTCTTTGGATCATACTGGCAGGACTTAAAACATTAACCTGGCATAACTTGTTACTTGAAATAAATTATAAAAAAATCCGCCTAAGAGCTCAGTGTTGTCGAGAAAAACCCTATCTTGCAATTACAACTCCATCTACAGCTACCCAACTCTTAAAACATGCTCTAGCTCAGCTTGGAGGCTCACACCTGTGATCCCAGGGACTCAAGAGGCTGATGTAGGAGGATGCCAAGTTTGAGGTCAGCCTGGGCAACTTAGCAAGACCTGTCTCAAACTAAAAAACAGAAAGGGTTCAGGGTGTAGCTCAGTGGAAAAGCTTCCTTGGGTGCAATCCCCAATACCACAGAAAAATAAAATGCTCTAGTCACTTTTGTTTAGAGTCAGATTAACTATAAGAATAATGCCACAAAGATCATAAATTAATTTTCTAAACTTTAGTAATCATGACAGTTGAAGCAACAGAACAAAAATATTAATCTACAGAAAGCTGTTTATAGCTTCAGTTCCTGCTTAAAACCTAGCTTCAGTAGTCAGTGGATCATCATCTTGTCAAATAATCACATCAAGAACTGACTCTGAAAAAGTTCATATTCTTCAACTAAGATCTAGTGTCTTGCCGTGGAACTACCCTACTGGGTATGGTTTATTACCATACTATGTAGGTAATAAACCATAAATTCAAAGCTACAATACAATTAACACAATCAATATATAACAGTCATTAAATACATACATTATTTACAACTTTTGTAAGTTTAGTGAAGATGTACACCAAACCTTTAAGAACATACTAACTCACAGCTTTAAGTCAGTAAAATATCATACAAATTTTCCGGAATACATATGCAATTAAAATATGCTCATTAAGAGAAAATTAAAGTATCGAAGCCTATTAAAAATATAGTCATAAATATAAATTGAGAGTAACAGTTCAAATGCAGCTGTTACCCAACCATGTATTTGTTCTCCTCTTTGAAACCACTAATAGCCTAATAAAGAAATATGCCAACCTGCCAACCATACAGTACAGTTGTTTAAAAACCATCCTCAAAGTGTTTCCACTTGTAGACATTCCCAAGAGAGCAATTTATCCCCCAAAATCTAATGCTTTTAAAGAACTCCTTTGTTAAAGAGTTCTAAATACTTGTATGGGAAATAAAAAATGAAGAATGCTTACTAAATACAAACCAATTAAAATATTCCACATTATGGATCCTATCAAGAAAGTCTTTTCATATTTACATACATATACACATACACACACATATACGTGTATACGTTTCAATCTCATTGAACGATATGAGAAGCCTGTGTTGCCAGCCCTAATTTAGCTATCCATGGTCATTTTTGCCTAACGCAGTACCTGTTAGACTTGGAATTTAACTCTTCCCTATAGCATGCTTCTTTCTCTTTTTTCTGGTCAAACTGGGAACTGAAAAAAGGGTTGGGAATATAGCTCAATGGTAGGGAAAACAGTTAGGCTGTGAGTTCAACTCCCAGCACAGGAAGAAGGAAAAAAAAAAAAAAAAAAAGGAGTGGCATTTCTCCTTCTCTTGATATACTTAGAAGGGACTAGGCAGGAAAAGCACTGGACTGTATCCCTGACTTATCGTTTACAGAGTGTGTGACCTTTAACAAGTCATCTTCAATTCTCTGGGCCCACTTGGCCAACCAGGCAGGACTCCATCATCTCCAAAACTCATTTCTGCTCCACAATTTGTAGGTGTATTTCACCAAAGAATTCTTACTGCACAGCCTAATTTCCCAAGTCGAGGTGTGTGTAAACACCCAACATTCACAAACTGCACCCACACACAAGAATGAGATTATCCTACCAAGCACTACATTACAGCAAAGACCAAGGTAAAATTAAAGCTCACCAGGACAATTCCTCCAACACAGACACAAACAAAAAATAAGGAATCTAAATCCCAGTGGCTCAAGAGGCTGAGGCAGGCCAGCCTCAGCAATTTAAGGAGACCCTAATCAATTCAGCAAGACCCTGTCTCAAAATTAAATATAAGAAAGGGCTGAATGGTGGCTCAGTGGTTAAGCACCTCTCTGGGTTCAATCTCTGGTACCAAAAAAAAAAAAAAAGGACCAAAGGCCGAAAAAAAACTAGGGATACATGAAAGCTTGATTCAGAAATCTTTTAAGATGTAAACTTTAAAATGATTCGTCTAGCATCCATTAAAGAAAGTAAATAAAAGCCCTACAAGGGCTGGGGATGGAAGCCCAGTGGCGCAGCGCTTGCCGAGCACGCCTGAGGCCCTGGATTCCATCCCCAGCATCGCAAAATTTTTAAAAAGTAAAATAAGATGTCTAAAAGACCACGCTTGCGGAGGAAATCTTAAGAAAAAATGACCAGAAGAGCTTCGGCTTCCTATCTGAAACACCAGCCTCATGTTCCTAACATACAACGTAAAACCTTTAAGTAGGTCTCCACGTTTTTAATCTTATTAAAAAAGCAAACACCAATCTCCTCCTAAATCTTGGAATTTCCACCCTCCGTCTGCCGCGGGAAGGAGGAGGGCCAAGGCTCCAGGGAGGCAGCTTTCCTCCTCCTCCCGCTGGTCTGGGAATCCAAGCCGGTCCTGCGCCCGCGGTGCTGTCAGGTCGACCCGGCCTGAGGTCCACGGCAACCCCGAGCCCCGCGGCGCCAGAGACCCAACTCCG
>JAJEJO010001498.1:200925-233866 GCA_020662805.1 Glaucomys volans | reverse complement strand
ATGGGGTTTTTTATTTAGTTTTTTTTTTTTTTTAATATGTTTTTGGTACTTGGGGACTGAACCCAGAGGCACTTTAGCACTGAACCACATCCCTAGCCCTTCTTATATTTTATTTTGGGGCTGGGGATATAGTTCAGTTGGTAGAGTGCCTGCCTTGCTAGCCCAAGGCCCTGGGTTCAATCACCAGCACCACTAAAAAAAAAAAAAAAAAAAAAAAAAAAAAAAAATTTTTTTTTTTTTTTTGGACGTGGGCTCTTAGGCCTTGGTAAGTGACTGAGGCTGGCACTGAATGGTCTTGAAACTTTTTTTTTTTTTCTTTTAACTTTTTGATCCTGCTGTCTCCGCCTCCTGAGTCACGGAGATCACAGGTGGGAACCACCAGGCCCAACAAGGGTTTTTTTTCAATCATGATTTTTAAATAATGCTTCCATGTGTTTTCATCCCTAACATTTGAATGAACTAATTAATAATAAAGGGCAGAGATTAAAATTGGCAGTTTCCTGCTGGGCACGGTGGCACATGCCTGTAATTCTAGCTGCTTAGGAGGCCAAGGCAGGAGGATTGCAAGTTCAAAGCCAGTTTCACAAAAGCGAGGCCCTGAGCAACTCAGTGAGACTTTGTCTCTAAATAAAATACAAAATGAGACTAAGGATGTGGCTTAGTGGTTAGTGCCCCTGAGTTCAATCCCTGGTACCAAAAAAAAAAAAAAAAAAATTGGCAGTTTCCAAGTGTCCACTCCAGACCTCCTCCCTCTGGTCATTGGTGGCTGATTCACTGCGAGAATGACGATAGAGACCACAGTGTGTTTCCCCACTTCGAAGTTCCATGGCATGGTGTAGACACAGGACTTCTTGCTCAGGCGGTTCCAGCTTGGCCTGGTCCTTTCTTGCCTGTCCTGTTGGTTCCTCAGACTCAGAACATCCAGCCCCATAGTCTGTGATCTCCTGGCCTCCACGGTCTGCTCTGTCTGGGCGGGTTTTATTTCTACTGATGGCCCCACCTGCCTCTCAAGTCTGAAGGCTCGGCTCCACCTCTCCTCTGTTCTGCAGCTGCAGGTCACCCAGGGAATGTCAACTCTCCCTGCTCAAAATCTTGAACTATTTCCCCTTCCTGCTATCCCAACTGGGTCCCTCCTCCTTTCACGGCCTTTGGTGTTACTGCCATAACTGCTCTAATTTCTTTTTTTTAATGGTACTGGGGATTGAAGCCAGTGGTGTTCTACCATTGACTACCTCCCTACTGTTATACTCCCCAAAAGAAATAAAATTTTTGGGCTGGGGATGTAGCTCAGTTGGTAGAGTGCCTGCCTCACAAGCACAAGGCCCTGGGTTCAATCCCCAGCACCACAAAAAGAAATAAAATTCTCAAATACCATCAGCAAGGAGAGATGGCCCCTCCCTAACCTCCTCCCCTCCCTAATACAGGAAGGAGGGACTGCTCACCCTAATTTCTCCCCCTCCCTATAAATACTGGCAACAAAGGAACTGGCCGTGATTCCCCTCCACACTGCTTTCAGGCGTAAGGGTGGCCAGGCCACTGGCCAGCTGTAATAAAGGCTTCTTTTGGCTTCCAACAGCTTGGATGATCTCGTTTTCGTCAGGTATAACACTATCCCTTTTTAAAGTTTTATTTTGCAATAGGTTCTTGCTAAATTGCCCAGGCTGACCTTGAATTTTTGATCCTCCTGCCTCAGCCTCTCAAGTGGCTGGGATTACAGGCACGGGCCACCATGCCAGCTCTGCTTTAATATGTTCTAGCTGGGTGTGGTGGCGCTCGCCTGTAATCCAAGCGACTTGGGAGGCTGAGTCAGGAGGATCACGAGTTCAAAGCCAGCCTCAGCAACTCAGCGAGGCCCTTAGCAACTGAGTGAGACTCTGTCTCTAAATAAAATACAAAATAGGGCTGGGCCGAGTGCCCCTGGGTTCAATCCCCAGTACCAAAAAAAAAGAAAAAATTATGTATTAGTCATGGTAAAATATGCATAGTTCCAAAAAGAAGCATAAACATAGTTCAAGAAAATATCAAATAGTTCTACATAAAGCCGCCCGGAAGCAATCTCCCCTGCCTACGTCCTGTTCCACCATGCTTCCTTCCGTTTTTAACTCATTAAGCTGTTTCCTCTGGTATTTACCTCCACATTTCTTCCCTTTTTTTTTTTTTTTTGGTACTGGGGATTGAACCCAGAGGCACTTTACTACTGAACTACATCTCCAGCCCTTTTTATTTTTTGAGACAGCCTCACAAAATTGCTGAGGTTGGCCTTGAATTTGTGATCCTCTCCCCTCAGTCTCTCAAATTGCTGGGATTACAAGTGTGGACCACCATGCCTAGCCTGACCTCCATGTTTTTAAATAACAAATATTTTGCTATTTTTCACCCTTCTGGGTTTTTACATTTTATGTATTTGTTTTGCAGTGCTGGGGAGAGATCCCAGAGGCACGCATGCACTCTGCCACTGGCCTCTACGTGCCCAGCCCAGTTTCCAGTTTCAAATATTGTTGAAATTCAAATATTGTCAAATATTTTTTCCATGGATGATGAGGACTTAGTCCTCTGTTAAACAAAAATGGGGGGAGGGCACTGTTCTACACCGACCTTCTTCACCAGACCCCAACAGACCAGCCCAAGCTGGAAATGGAGTCACCCCATTTCCAAACTTGAAAAAGCAGCTACGCAGCTAAGCAGCTAAAATTTGACCAGTTTTTCCTGGAAACAGATCATATTTTACTCTACCTAGGTCAAAGTAAAAAGGAAATCCCTTCTCTTTAACCCTTACAAAGAAGTAACCTGATGCTAATCAATCAGCTTTTTTTCCCTATTATTGTTTTCTCATACCTACCTTATGAATCAGCCAGGCTTTCTTTTTCCTGTTGGTACTGGGGATCTAATCCAGGGTGCTTTGCCACTGAACTACATCCCCAGCCCTTTTTATTTTGAGACAGGGTCTTGCTAAATAGCTGAGGCTGGCCTCAAACTTGTGATCCTTCTGTCTCAGCCTCCCAAGTCACTAAGATCACAGGCATGTGCCGCCATGCCCAGCTGCTCTTGTCCAGTGTGAGCTTTGATTCTGTCTTGTAGGATGGAGGCCTTCCTGCTTCATGAATAAATTTGTTATTTTGTCCTTTGGCATTTCTTATATTCTCCCCCAAGCACCACACATGTATACAAATATATCCCCCAAATTATATTATGATCAGTTAAGCCAATGGGCAGTGTATGAACTTGTCATTATGTGTGACTCACAGATGATTCACATGGTGGCCTGATCACATTTTCTTTATTTGGTTTCCTGTATTGCTTCCATCTTTTTTCACTTCGTTTTTTTCTATATTATCATTGCTCTATCCCCAGACCTATAG
Source organism: Glaucomys volans (assembly GCA_020662805.1). NCBI lineage: Eukaryota > Metazoa > Chordata > Mammalia > Rodentia > Sciuridae > Glaucomys > Glaucomys volans. The sequence goes on along the minus strand of JAJEJO010001498.1, from coordinate 230,507 downwards.
AACTATAAATCTCCTCTCAATAAGTATAAACACCTCAGGTGACTAGCCTTCCCATTGTTGCCCGCCTCAGCTCCTTCCTCTCCACAGTGTCCCCACTCCTGTTCACAGCATCCAGTGGTCAGCTCCGCAAGGCCAAGGGAGTAAAACCAACCCTGGCCTGACTGCACAGAGCTCCACCATCTCTCCTCAGTCTACTTCCTTTTTATTTTTTCCTTCATTAGCAAAGTCTAGGTTTATTTAGGTTGCTAAATGTTCCCTGCTGAAAGGATCCAGAGCTCCCTGGGAAAATGAATGGGGCTGGCAAAGTCCAAAGTGTGTCTTTGAACATCTTGTACCCAAAAGTAAGTAATTGCTCAAATAATGAGGGGGAAATGTCAAAAGGGAGCACGAGTCAGCACAGAGGGATTCCAACTGGCCAAAGCTGGAACAAGAGACGTTAAAGCTTAGAATGACTGAGTGTGGTGGCGCACCCAGAGACTCAGGAGGCCATGCGGGGGGACCACAAGGTCAAGGCCAGCTTGGGCAATTTAGTGAGACCCTGTGTCGAAATAAAAGTAAAAAGGACTGGGGATGTAGCTCAGTGGAAGAGCACCCTGGGCTCAACCCACAGTTCCAGACACAAATACTGGAGATGGATTTATAAAGAACATTTATTTCTTCACAGTTGTGGAGGCTGGGAAGGAGGCTGGGAAGGCCAAGATGGAGGTGCTGGCAGCTTTGTATTTTCCTTGGCTGAGGGCTGCTCTATGCTTCCAAGGTGGCGCCTTGGTGCTGCACTGACCAGGAGGAAAGGCTGTGTCCTCAGATGGCGGGGCAGAATGGTGGGAAGCCTTCTTAGGAGGGGCCCTGGTGGCCTTTGAAAGGCTCTGTCCCACTGGAACACGTGCGCTTGGCCTGTCCAGCCTTGGGTCCTCTTGTGCAAAGCCCACCCACTGTCCATCTGCTGTGCTCCCTCGCTGGCTGCAGTTAGGCAGGCTCACATGTTGACACATGCACGAGGACTGGGCCTGCTGCTGCCCGGGGGACTGGCACGTGGTTCATGAGGAAGCTGTGCTCAGCCCCCGAACTGGCGTCCTCTTTCTCATCCTCCTTCTTCCCAATCCCAAGACGATGCAGAGGCCGCCAGCCTGTTTCAACGTCGTGTAGGAGTGGAGTCAGTGAAGAGAAGGGTCCCGCCTCCGTCTTGTTCAACATCCCACGCGTCTCTGGAACCTGGACTGCGTCTGATCTGCTCCCACACAGAGGTCCACTGCCTTACCCAGCTGACTGGCCCTGATGGGCGGGATTCCTGGCTTCCCGGGTTCCCAGCTCCAGTGGCCGGTCATGGAGCCTCCTGTTGACCCCCCTGGCTGTTTTTCACTCCTGCTTATTCTTTTCCGACATTTGATTTCCATAAACATCTTTCAGTTATAGACTCTATAGGTCCCTTCTCAAACCTGCCTGGTCACCTTTTTATGGTCTTATTCATTATACCTTCAATTTTCTACTTTCCTTTGTGTAAACACATTAGGACAATCTGGGGCTGAGTCATAGCTCAGTGGTAGTGTTCTCGTCAAGCATGTGCAAAGCCCTGGGCTCATCCCCACCTCAAACAAAACCTTATTTCAGGTAGCACATGTTTCAGGATCTGTGATCTCCTTTGACAACCCAAGTGTTCAGATTTTTAAGAGCTTGCTCACTCTCTCCTTCTCTCTCTACCACTGAGCCTTAGCCCCCGCCTCTCCCTCTGTGCTTTTTTTTGGGGGGCGGTGGTTACCAGGGATTGAACTCGGGGGCACTCAACCACTGAGCCATGTTCCTGGTCCTTTTTATTTTTTTATTTAGAGATAGGGTCTCACTGAGTTGCTTAGGGCCTCGCTTTTGCTGAGGCTTTGCAATCCTCCTGCCTCAGCCTCCCAACTAACTCCCTTTGCTTCTGCTTTGCTGGATTCTTTTTTCCTCCTCCTCGCTTATGGTGGAGGACTATGAAAGACTATCTATCTATACCACCTTGTCCCTCTTGTCTTTTCTTGCTTCTTTTGTACTGGGGAATGAACGCAGGGGTGCTTGACGAGAGCCACGTTCCTAATTTTTTTTTTTTTTTTGAGACAGGGTCTAAGTTACGTAGGGCCTTCCTAAGTTGCTGAGGTTGGCTTTGAACCTGTGATCTTCCTGCCTCAACCTCCAGAGCCACTGCAATCACAGGTGTGCACCACTGTGCATGGCTACTTTACAATTAAAAAGGTAAAAACAATGCACTCATGAACCCTCCTCTGTGCCTGTGGAAAGCACATCCACTGGCTGCATGCAGCGTGCACAGGGGGGAAAGCATGACTCACACTCATGCCAACTCTGAGGAGAGCCTGGAAGCCCTTCTCCCAGGATACCCTGGAAGCAAGATCCCAGACAGGGCCAGCACAGCACCTGGTCACATGCCACCAGCCCTGCCCCCACAACCTACAAGAATGAGCAGATTTCAACGAGACGTATTTCAAATAGTTTAATTTTAAAAATATTCTATTCAGTGCTAAAATATGTCTTCACTTGCTGTTGCCCATTTCCATTTTCTTAAACTTTTTTTGAAACAAAAAATAAAATCACAAAGTTCAATTAAACATGCAGATTTCAAAGAAAAGGGACTTCCTAGAAAGTGTGAGCTGCAGTGCTGTGAGGGCTGAGTACTATCGCCGACCGCGAGTCCTCGGGGTGGAGCAGAGGCTGGAGGCAGAGGACGCTGGAATGAGACGGCCGGACGAACAAAGCCGTGGGCATGTGTGCATCTGTGCGCGTGGGGGGAACAGGACGCTTCCGGGGGGCACAGGCCTGTCAGCAGCTGGAGAGCCCGGAGAGGCAGGAAACGTACGCGGACTTTCTGCCCAACGTGGAGAAAGCCCTTCCTCCCTTCCTGCCCCCTGTGCCTCTACCCAGTCCTTCTCCAACAGCGGCCTACAGGGCCCCAGCCCTGTGGGCAAGTCCATGAATCTACAGTCTCCGTTCAAGTTCAAGTAACCATAGGCATTCTCCTCTCCAGAGGGTGCCTTCCACATCTCCTCTCCTGGCAGAAGCGCCAGCAGCTCAGTCCAGAGGTTCTGGAGCAGAGAATGCTGCCTCGAGGTGACAGATGAACCTTGGGATGGCTGATGCTCCAGCCTACTTGGGGTGCAAAACGACACGAATGCTCCTCTTCTCAAGCAGACAGACACAGGTGCCAGGGACGGGGAGATGACACTGCAACCCCAAGTCCTGTGCCAGCTTCCAGCCTGAAGGCTCCGAGTGCAGACTCCGGCCGGGGCCTGCCCTCCCCAGCAACACAGCACGGCCAGAACCAGGTGCAATAAATAGAGGCGGCCAGGAGGCGGGCGCCGGTGCTAGCTCTCGGAGGCGGTCTGCGGCACGGGGGGCTGGTCTGCACAGAAGCGCTTCAGCGGCGGGGCACTGGAGTCCTCCTCTTCCTCGGCAATCTGCGAGCAGCAAGAACACACAGTGGCAGGGCCACCCCTCTGAGCGACTGCCCACGGCCTGCAGGACCACCCAGCACCCACTCGACTCCGCTGCTCGCCCTGCCTGGCGACCTGGAGACGCCAGCTCCGGGCTGCCTGTGCTCCCTCCTTCCACAGCTCCTGCCATGCAGCACCCAGCGGCAGGTCGCCATCCTGACTTTTTCCTTAGAAACATGGACAGCCAAAGGGCTGCCTTACCTGCGTCTCCAGGGGGACCGGCTCTTCCTTCGTGAGGGTGGGAGGTTCGTCGGCAACCTCGGAGGCAGGCAGGGAGGGCTCTGAAAGAGCAGCAAGGTCAGCCCAACGTCAGCAGAGGGGGCCCTGGGCTGGGGGAGTTTTCCTATGACGCAGGTGGAGGTGAGGGACGAACACTGGCCTGGGCCAGGTCTCATGGGGGAGCCAGTCACTAACGGTAGTCACATGTGGCTATGTCACAGAGGGCCACCACTGCTGGCTGGGAGCCTGGTGCCCCTCAGACATCTGCAGGCAACAAAGCCGCCCGCCCCACCACTCTCCAGCAGCGACACCACAACCCTTGCTCGCCTCCCGGGCGGGTCTTAGGAGGGCTGCCTTGGGGTCAGATAAAATAATGCACGGGAGGAGCCACAGCATACGAGGCAGGCAGGACGCGCACGATGAGACTAGCTGCACTTGGCACTCCAGAGGCAGAAACTCCATTTTGAGGCCTGCTGCTAAGGGGTCACAGAACGCGAGACGCAGACGAGGGCCAAAGACACACACGGCTGCGTGCATCTTGTTAGCAAGACACCGGGCAAAGAGCAGGCACTCTGACGCTGGAGGCCCGAAGCTGACATCCGGGTCCTCCAGGCACTGCTCTGTGCTCCTGCACACCGACTCGACCTTTCCTCCTGCCTCGGTCTCTCGAGTGGCTGGATTACGGGTGTGCAGCCCTGCCCTGGGTTTCTCTAACCTCCACTCCAAAGGAGAGAAGCCTCAAGTCTAGAGGCAGGCCCATCCCTGGGGCTCATCCTGGGTCGCCCACAACTCACCCTCGAGGATCTCCTGGCCCAAAGTGGGGGGCTGGGAGTCGTCCGTGCGGAAGTCGGAGGTGTGTGCTGGGCTCAGGGACTCGCTCTGCTGGGGACTTGGGCTGGAGTTGGTGCTGCTGTCCACCTTGAGCTGATAGACATCGGACACAGAACTCTGGTTGCTGTTTTCGTCTGAAAACCAAACGGCAAAGGCAACGACTTGGGTGGACATTTTTCTCCAGAGGAGCTCAGTTCAGAGCCGAGGACTGAGCACTTCCATAAGAAGTCATGGACACCACGGGTACAATGATCACTGCCGAGGACCCCCTGAAAAGGTGGACCGTGTGGGCTGCTATGCACAGCGAGTTATCTGCAGTCCAAAGCGATCGACTTAAGTGTTTCCTATTTCACGACGTGTCATAAGCACCAGACGCAGCAAAGACCTCTAAGTCCACGTAGCATTCATGCTTCAGGAAGGTCAGGACGTGCTCCTGCAATGGCTGGCTTCTTTACTGCCCCCACGTACAATTGGCCCTGCGTTATCTCACTGCCCAACACAACAGATGGGTCAGAGCTTCCCAAGCTTTCACACCACACAGAGAATGGTACGACCTGGTCTGACACTCGAGTGGAGTCTGCAGGTGGTCACTCAAGCCCTTCAGCTACCTGATGGCCCCACAGATGAGGAGCCACCACTGGGAGCTTCGTCTAACAACTCAGAATCAACACCTCAGTGTCCACAGCTCCCTCTTCCCTCCCCTCCCCCAGCCAGTCCCCAGTCAAATGTCATCTCCTCTCTGAGGCCACGAGTGCTTGCTCCTTCCTTTCCTGCTGCTTTTCCTAGGCCTCACTACCTCTGCATGGCCTTCTGTGACAGTCACCTCCCCACCTGTCCTGCTTGGGTCTCGAGTACTCACATCACTGTCAGCATGACCTTTCCAGACCCTTGGATGGTCCCTGCTGCCTGGAGAATGACTTCACACTCCACTGCTTCTTAGGGCAGACGTGAGAGTCCCGCCACAACACCCAAGTCCTTCCTGCTCTCTGGCCCCACCCCTGCTCCTCCTCCACTCCATCCCTGGCTCTTGCCAGCTGATGCTGACCTGTGCCATGTGCCTCTTGTGCTGTGCCTTCCCCCCTCGTCTCCCTGGCTCCCCGGGGAAATGCCCACCCTCCCCCACGTCAGTGTTGGCCCCTGGGCACCCTGCAGCCCATAGAGGTGGCCAGACTGAGGAAACGGAACCCCACACCTGCCAGGGCTCTACAGTTACGGAGAGGACCCTTGCCTGGACTCTCCTCATCCACGCTGACAGTGGTCAGGTGCAGGAGGGTGGCGGGGATGGCTGTAGGCTGGGTGGGCGCCAGGTCTAGTTTCAGGGTCTCCTGCAGACCACCATCCTCCATATTAAAATGGAAGTGGCATTTTATTATGAAAAGACTGAAGCTCTGTCCCCTGAGATTCCACGAGCACTCTTCTCTGAGCACCAGTTTCCTTAAACAGGGACTGTAACAACTGTCTTGCCTGGAGACAGGCTGACAGAAGGATGACAAATGAGAAACGGAAGTGAAAGGGCTCCGTAAACAATGGCTGCCCGTAGGTGTCGAGGGCGTTAGAAGGTGAGGACACGGTTGCACCAGCACAGGTGCACAGGGCTGGCCAAGGCGCCATCATAAACACACAAGCCCAGAAAACCAGGCCCGACAGGCGGCCGTGGCTACGAGTCATGCAGCATGAGCACGCGGCCTCGGCTCCCCCACCCCGGTTTCCTACATCTGCCTTGCAGGGCCCCTTGGGATTTAAATGAAGACCTAGGTGACATGCCTAACGAAACCCCAGCAAAGCCACAGTGCAGAAATGGCACGCAGAGCTATTCTTCTCGTTCTCGTGAGTTCACCCATGTTCTCTACTTCCTGCAAGGAAGACATGCAGATGCAACTCACCCTGGAACTCGAGGAGGAGAGAGGAATTGGCTGAGGCATTGGACGGAAAGCCATTAGGTTCCCGGGCTGTGGAACTGTTCGACTTTGACTTTTCTTTCTACGAAAGGACAAAAAGAAGAACATGACAGAGCCATGCCAGAGACCTGTGGAAAGGAAGAAGGTGTTACCTGGGAGCCCACAGAGGCCGGGATTAGGACTGAATAGAGAGGTGAGAACCCAAGGAGCCAGTGATGACAAGCCCTGGCTTGCAATGCAGGCAGCACAGGACAGGGCCCTGCTGGCGCTGGTGCTAACTGACCATCCTCATCCAGTCAACACCATCACCTTGAGCCCGCCTTCACTCAGGAGCACCACTTCCTTCAAGCAGGATGCAGGGTGCCCGTGGAGGGGAACGCGGCAGGAAGGTAAGTGCTAGCACGCAAGACAAAGCCCCGATGAAGAACTGACCAACCTGAGCATCTGCAAGGGAGAGCACTCCAGCAGCCCAAAGCTTACATCTGGGTGGTCTCAAATGTAACAGTTCACACCTTTGGAGGGGGGGGGGGTACTGAAGATTGAATCCAGGGGCACTTACCACTGAGCTACATCCCCAGTCCTTTGTCTGTATTTTTAAAATGTTTTTATTTTTTTCATACATGTGTACAGGGTAATAATGACTGTCTCATTCTACCACCCTTCATATCCCCATGGTCTCACCCCTTTCCTCACTCCCCTCTGCATAATCCAAAGTTCCTTCATTTTTCCCTACCCACTCTCCACAATGGATCAGCGTCTGCTTATCAGAGAAAACACCTGGCTTTTGATTTTTTGGGATTGGCTTATTTCACTCAGCAAGATACTTTCTAGTTCCATCCATTTACCTGCAAATGCCATGATTTCATTCTTCTTTTTTTTTTTTTGGAACCAGGGATTGAACCCAGGGGCGCTCCACCACTGAGTCACATCCCCAGTCCTATTTTGTATTTTATTTAGAGACAGGGTCTCACTGAGTTGCTTAGGGCCTTGCTAAGTTGCTGAGGCTGGCTTTGAACTTGCGATCCTCCTGCCTCAGCCTCCCAAGTGCTGGGATTACAGGCGTGCGCCACCATGCCCAGCTGATTTCATTCTTCTTTAAGGTTGAGTAATATTCCATTGAGTATACTTACCACATTTTCTTTATCCATCATCTGTTGAAGGGTATCTAGGTTGGTTCCATAGTTTAGCTATTGTGAATTGAGCTGCTATAAACACTGATGTGGCTGCTTTATATTTTTTTGAGACAGGATCTCACTAAATTGCTAAAGTTGGCCTCATACTTGTAATCCTCCTGCCATGGCCTCCAGAGTTGCTGGGTTTACAGTGTGCACCCAGCTGGTTTTAGTTTTTTTAGATTAAAATTTTCATTTATGTTTTTATCTGTGGTGCTGGGGATTGAACCCAGGGCAGGGCCTCAAGCACGCATGGCAAGTACACTATAAATGAGTTACAGACTCAGTCCTTTTTATCTGATTTTGGGACAGGGGCTCACTAAACTGCCCAAGCTGGCTTTGAACTTGCAACCCTCCTGCCTCAAGCCTCCCAAATCACTGAGATTACAGGTGTGCACCCCACACCCATCCCACACCGTATTTCTCCATTTTCTAAAAGGATGCGGCAGGCTGGGGATGTAGAACCCCTGTCCAGCTCACAGGGGCCCTGGGTTCAATCCCCAGCACCATAGAATCAATAAACAAAAAACAAAGTAAGAGTACGTGGGAACATCTTGGTATACTAGCACCCACACCAACATTGGCTTTACCAGAGTTTTTGGTTCTCTCATTCATCTTTTTAATTTTTTGTGGTGCTGGGGATTGAACCCAGGGCCTCGTGCTTGCAAGGCAGGCACTCTACCAACTGAGCTATATCCCCAGCCCTCTCATTTATCTTTATTTTATTTCTTTATTTCTGCGTTCACATAAAGCATGTATTCACTACACGAAATCATGAAATACAGAAAATCACCTCCATGACCAGAGACAACCCACACATTTGTATGAAAAAGCAGCACAGAACAGAATTAGAACTTGCTTCTCTTCCCTGACTCACTATGCATTTCCCTACACCATTAAATAACCTTTTACAACATCATTTTAACAATTATAAGGCTTTACAAGATTGAGTGCAGGATAACTTACTGAGTTTTCTACAGTGTGATCTTTAATTTGCTGGAGATTTTTAAACATTACAAACTATGCAATGTGCAAAGCTACAGAAGTAACCATGAAGCTGGGCGCAGTGCTGCACACCCGTAATCCCAGCTACTTGGGAGGCTGAGGCAGGACTACAGGTTCAAGGCCAGTCTCAGCAACCTGAGATCCTATGGGGTGCGGGGGAAGAGAAGGGTGGCCCCTTGGGGATACAGCTCAGCAGTGGTACAGCACCCCGGTTCAATTCCCAGTACCACAAAGAAAAAAAATGACCACAAACATATCACGATTATCTCCCAAAGATAAGTTCCTAAAGATAAAACTTATGGATCAAAGGGATAAATACCTTGCAAGTTTGAAAGCTCTTAACTATAAATATGGACGACTAACTTGATCTGTGCAAGTTCATACCAACTGACTCTGCACCAGCAGGGTCCTATTCCTTGGTCTCCTTTACATTTTTTTCCTTGACCAATTTCTTCACCATCCTTCCCATTTTTCCTAGTCTGAGAGGTCAATGTCAGAAGATGGCATGCTACCATGGACCATGGGAGGGAAGATCAGCTGAGGAACCATAGGGCCAGCTGAGCAACCAGCATAAGCACTGAGAATATACTGTCAGGGACAATCACCTCGGCCTGCAGGAAGGAGCTGAGGTCCCTTTAACTGTCTGTACTGGGACTCTAAGGTTGTTTTTTGTTTCATATAAGGCCCTCCAGAGAAACTTACGGTGGAACCAGCCAAAACTGCAGTCACCCCTTTGGGATAAATTTTGCTTATTATAAGCCTAAATTCTCCTCTAAATGAATTCCCTGCTACAATTTTTTTGAACACGTGGTGTACGGAGAAGCACGATGTCCAAATGAACATGCTGGAAGATGAGCCCCGGCCTCACAAGGGACGACAAGAATTTCCTGCACGATCCATGTGTTTCCCCAGTGAAATTCCCTGCTTCGCTCCTTCCTGGCTGCAGGAAATCAACTTCTCGCTCTCACCTGCGGCTGTGATGAGCAGCTGTGCACTTACGGGGGTGGGGTGGGGGGTGGGGGGTGGACCACTGGGCTTCCCAAGAGGGACCCCATGGCTGAGTCTCTGGGAGGAACAAAGGGGAGCTGGTCCCACCCGCATCTCTGCCCAAGAGATAGAACTCTCTGAACCTCGGCCTTTAGGGGTAAGAGTGTCACTGGGGTCGTGCTGGTGTGGCCTCAGCACTCCTACGGAGAACACCTAGAACTGCTACTGGGGGTTCCCGGCAGAAGCTGGCCTGAGGCGAGCCCCCTCCCCTATATTTGATTAGAGGAGGGGAACCAGGCCGAGGCTTCCATCCTTCCGAGGTCACAGACTACTCTTCAGAGCAGCAGAGACAGTCCCAGGGCAACAAAAGGTTTTCGCACAGCCGGGCGCGGTGGCGCACGCCTGTAATCCCAGCGACTTGGGAGGCTGAGTCAGGAGGATCGCGAGTTCAAAGCCAGCCTCAGCAACTTAGCGAGGCCCTAAGCAACTCAGTGAGACCCTGTCTCTAAATAAAATACAAAATAGGGCTGGGGATGTGGCTCAGTGGTGGAGTGCCCCTGAGTTCAATCCCTGGTTCCAAAAAAAAAAAAAAAAAGGTTTTCACACAGCAAAAACCCCAGGCACCGGAGGACCACGACACTATGAAGGAAAACACACAAGGGCCTACAGACTAATGGGCAGAAGGACCAAGCACATAGCCTGGGGAAGATGAGGGTGACCTGGCAAACAGAGGACATCTGGCATAGGGAACGTAATTGTCAGAAGTAAAATGAGTGTGAGCAGGGACAGACACCACTGGAGAAAAGCCTCATGAGTGAGAACTCGGTTCACAAACTCAGGGTGCACTAGGAAAAGACAAGAGGTGAACCGGAGACAGAAGTTAAGAAACAGCCAGGCAGGTCGGGGACTCAGGAAGAGTGCAGGTTCCAGGTTGATCTCAGCAATTTAGGGAGACCCTCGGCTACTTTTTTTTTTCTTTTTTGGCACTGGGGATTAAACCCAGAGGCACTTCATCACTGAGCCATATCCCTCGTGCTTTTTTATCATTTGAGATATAGTCTCACTAAATTGGGGAGGCTGGCCTTGAACTTGCAATCCTCCTGCCTCAGCCTCCTTCCCCGGTCCCTGGGATTACAGGTGTGCACCACTTTCCCCAGCTTGACAAAACTCCTGAAAGATGTACTGTAGCAAGAAGAGAAGTGAGGCTGAACAACCCAGCAAGCCTGTCTCCAACAATAAAAAGGGACTTAGGAAAAACCGTTGAATGACACGTCAATGCCATTTTGATATTCATATATGTCAAGTTTTGTTGGAGGCAACTAAGTAAGTGGAATTATATTTTTTTACTTTTAAAAAGCAAAGAGGGGGAGCTGGGATTGTGGCTCAGTGGTAGAGTCCTTGCCTCACAAGTATGAGGCACTGGGTTCCATCCTCAGCACCACATAAAATGAATAAAATAAAATAAAATAAAATAAAATAAAATAAAATAAAATAAAAATAAAGGAATTGTGTCCATCTACAACTAAAAAGAAATTTTTTTAAACCAAAGGGGTTTAATTTTGCCGGGCGTGGTGGCGCACGCCTGTAATCCAAGCGACTTGGGAGGCTGAGTCAGGAGGATCACGAGTTCAAAGCCAGCCTCAGCAACTTAGCGAGGCCCCAAGCAACTCAGTGAGACCCTGTCTCTAAATAAAATACAAAATAGGGCTGGGGATGTGGCTCAGTGGCCGAGTGTCCCTGAGTTCAATCCCTGGTTCCAAAAAAAAAAAGGGGGTTTAATTTTGATGAAGTACAACTGATTGACTTATAGTTCATACTTTTTGTGTCACGTAAGAAATCTCCATCAAACACAAAGATAGTTAAGATGGTTTCCTCTTTTCTTGTAGGAGTCTTGTATTTTTAGCTTTTACATTTAGGTCTAGAATCCATTATGAATTGGTTCTGATATGCAGTATGAGGAAAGGTAATAATTTAAAAAATATATCCAAATGCACCAAACAATATGTTGAAACAGTATGCCTCCCACACTGAACTTCCTTTCTACTTTTATCAAAAACAAAGAGATCAGATATGGTATAATTTCTAGAGTTTATTTCTAGACTCTTAAAATTCTAAAGACCTGCATCTACCTTTAGCCAATCTACATATACCATCTATCCCAATTACTGTAGGCTTGTATTAAGTCTTAGAGTCATGTTGTGTGACCTCTCCAAATTTGTTATTTTTCAGTTATTTTGGCTATTGAAAATCCTTTCTAATTAAATACAAATTTTACAACCAGATTTTTTATAAGCTTCTACCCTTCCACCCCCCTCCCAAAGAGGAAGAAATCAGACTTGGTTAAGGTTGAGTTAAATCACTTGGGGGAAAGACTGACATTTTAAGAATGTGGAGGATCCGACCTATAAGATATGGAAAATGACAGACCCCTCATAGTGTGCGTGGGAGGAGGGAGCAAGGGAGGGTGAAACACTGACACACTGATCCTCTCCCAGCACGCCCTTCCCCACTGACAGGGCCGTCCTGGGAAGGAAGCCAGCATCACCAGGGATTAGACAACCCTGGGAAGGAGACGTCCATCCAGCCTGGAATGGCAGTCTCTGGGAGGAAGCCGAGCATTGATCCTTCCCCAGGGACGGTACAAAGGGGCCCTGAAGGGACTGAGATAAGCACTGAATGCTGACCCCAGACCCTCCATTTTTCCCCAAGTAAAAATACTGCCCAGTAAAAACGACTTTCAAATTCTCACTAACCTATTTCCCGAGTGCCCAAAATGACACGCTGTCAATGACTGAGCCACCTCCCAGTATAACCTACATAAGCACAGACTCCCCCTGTGGCCAGTGGCTCATTTTCCACCAGGAAAGTTGGGTCCACCAGATGCAGGATCTCATTGCTGAATAAAGGCTGTGTGGATCCGTGAAGTCGGCATCCGACTTGGTCATTTTGTACTAAAGTTTTGGTTCCCTGACCGAGAAGTGGGAAAAGTAGTATTTTTCCTTCCCTGTATCCCAAAAACCCATTCCCTCTCCCACAGTCAACGTTAAACAACTGACTCGGCCTGGGAAGTTAACGGTCGAGAAGGGAGACATCCCTGATGTTCCCAAGGAAGCCACCTCATCAAGGAGACTTAACCCATCCTAGCGAGCACATGGCACTAAAAGAGCTAAGAAGTTGCTCAAGCTCCCCAAGATTGACTCCTTTGAAAACTCAGCTGACTCTTAACAGCAGAAAGAACAAGGTCAGTATGGCCAACACCTAACAAAAAACAAAATATAGGCAACCTATGCATTTAAAGAAAAACAACAGTTCTTTATAATATTTTTAGTTGTCAGTGGATTTGTATTTGTTTATATGTGGTGCTGAGAATTGAACCCGGTTCCTCGCACATGTGAGGTAAACACTCTACCACTGAGCCACAACCCAGCCCCAATAGTTCCTTTTTTTTTTTTTTTTTTTTTTTAAATTGTATCAGGGATTGAACCCAGGGGCACTGAACCACAGAGCCTCATCTCCAGACCTTTTTTGTAATTTATTTAGAGACAGGGTCTCACTGAGTTGCTTAGCACCTCACTTTTGCTGAGGCATACTTTGAACTCGTGATCCTCCTGCCTCAGCCTCCCGAGCTGCTGGGATTACAGACATGCACCACCATGCCTGGCCCAATAGTTCTTTTAATAGAACTTGAGATGTACATTTGTGTCAGTCCCACAGCCCTAATGCCCCCAGAATTCTGAGGCTTTTGTCCTTTTTGAGGCTCATATTTATCCCCACCTACCAAAATTAAACTGGCCTTTGTACCTTAATCTTCCTTACTCCTCAAACTGACATTTTACCCCCACGACCAAAACCTACCCATTCCAATAACAGCACACACCAGACATAGGAGCTCCCGCCAATTATTTCCTTACTCATAGATGCCAATCACCGGGATTGGCACAGAAGTTGCAGGATTAGGAACCTCTGTTAACTATAAAAATAGTCAGCAGAGGGCTGGGGTTGTGCTCAGTGGTAGGAGTGCTTGACTGGCATGTGTGAAGCACTGGGTTTGATCCTCAGCAATGAATACTAAATAAATGAAATATATGTGCTATGTCCATCTACAACTAAAGAATTTTTATTTTTAAATGAGCACAGGCTACTACAGATGTCCAACAGGACACTGATTTGGCACTGACTTTACAAACTCAACTGGACTCCTGGGCATCCACTGTCCTGCAACGCTGGCTGGGGAAGAATGCTGTTTCCATGTACACCAACCAGGAGTGGGAAGGAACAGGTAAATGGCTCCAGGACAACCTGCAGCATGGAAATCAGTCTGACTCAGGAGACTTTTCAAATCTGGAATGGCAATTTTCAATATAATAAGCTTAAAAATGCTACCCATCTTAATATTTCCTTTCATAAGGAATTCTACCTCACAACATGTGCAGTAAATCCCTATGTTCTACTGTCTGAACCTGTTCGAGTACAATATAACGCCTCACAAAAAATACATGATGTTAAATGGGAGAACTATGTTGCAATGATGTGTCCATCAGACTACATGGTAGAGTCCAGAACAAACTGTTATGGTTCCGGAAAGTCCAGTAGCCACCTGGCTCCCTGTAAAAGTGCGAAACGTTTTATCTGGTGGCTAATAGCTGGCATTGTTACCTTAGTTGGGATAATGGCTTCTGAATTTTGCTGAGACCTGGCACACTCAAGAACATATTGATCAGGAAATTTCAAGCAAAATTCAACAACTAAAAGATTCTGCTATATGGCTAGGAGGACAAGTATAAGGGTTATGGTGGGCTCAAAGACTTTAATGTCATTTTAACATTACCCAATTTTATGTTACGAGAGTTCCATATAATGATACCAAAATCCAACGACAAAATGAACATAATCACCTAGTGGGACTTGATCCTTTTCATACTGCTTCTTTGGATGTGTTAAAATTACAATCTCAGGTCCTGGCCATGGCCAATACAAAAACACCTTTAAATAATGAAGAAGTCCAAGGCAGTTTAGCTGAAGGAACTTCTCCCCTGAACCTTTCTAAACACTCTGCTGCACATGCAGCTAAATTACCAGCTTTAATATACTGTTAATTTTATCTCTGTTCTTGTTTTGCATTCCTTATCAAACAGGATGGAAATGATTAAAACATCAGGAAATTAGGGTTCCAAAGTTAATCATGCTTGTGATGCTCGAGGACCCACACTCCTGAGATCATGGAGAGTACACCTTAAATTTGAATGGGGCACTAAGGCTTTGATTAAGGAAACAGGGTCCCAGCTACCTTACTTGCTACATACTTCAGGTGTACGATTCCTGGCACTTTAGAAAAACGTATCCTGTTCTGACACTGGCAAATTGTTTTCCGAGCACTAGCAAATTAATTAATCTTCACCCTTTTTTTTGGGGAGGGGGGTATTGGGGATTGAACCCAGGGGCACTCCACCACTGAGCCACATCCCAGCTCTATTTTGTATTTTATTTAGAGACAGGGTCTCACTGAGTTGCTTAGGGCCTCGCTAAGTTGCTGAGGCTGGCTTTGAACTCGCAATCCTCCTGCCTCAGCCTCTCAAGTGTTGGGATTACAGGCATGCGCCACCGCACCCGGCAATCTTCACCTTTTTATAATCACCTTTCTTCTGTTAATTGTTAATTTTGTACAGAAGCAGTTTCTCAGTGAGGTAACTTACCCATTTCAAACTGCCCCCCGGAAGACACTTCTCCCACATTCACAGCCTGACTTTCTGAAACCACACAAGCAGGACTTGGCCTACCATGACCTCAAGGTTCCTCCCACATATTCCTCTCTTCAGCCTCAACTGCCAGGATTTTCCATGTCCTCTTCCAAAACTCAGAAAGGAGGGGTCCCCT
The DNA here is from genome assembly GCA_020662805.1 of Glaucomys volans. Taxonomy (NCBI): domain Eukaryota; kingdom Metazoa; phylum Chordata; class Mammalia; order Rodentia; family Sciuridae; genus Glaucomys; species Glaucomys volans. The sequence continues at coordinate 215,045 of JAJEJO010001498.1, read as the reverse complement.
ACATCTCTCCCCTCTCAGCAAGAACTAGCGAGAGATCTGATTTCTCTGCCCCAATTCATTTTTCCCCTTTCAGAGTCTGGAATGTAAGATATGGAAAATGACAAATCCCAAAACAGTGTGGCCTGGGAAAGAGGAAGGCAAAATCCTTCTCAGTGACAGTACAATGGGACCCTGAAGGGAAAGAGATAAGCACTGAATGCTGACCCCAGACCCTCCATTCTTCCCCAGGTTAAAATACTGCCCAGGAAGAAGAACTTTCAAATTCTCACAATCCTGTTTTCCTGAGTGTCCAAACTGTCACGCTCTGTCAATAATTGAGCCACCTCTCAGTGCTTATTATTGGTGGCTCAATTATTACAACCTATGTAAGCACAGACTCCCCCGTGGCCAGTGGCTCATTTTCCACCAGCAAAGTGGGTCCACCAGACGCAGGATCTCATTGCTGCATAAAGGCTGTGCGGATCCGTGAAGGCTGCACCCAGCTCGGTTATTTTGTGCGAACAAGACTATGAACATAGAGGAGACCCCACCTTGTCACAAACGTCCCTCAGCAAGGTTTTGTACTCTCACTGCACAGGGTTTTTGGATTCTTTTTTCAAATTCATTCCTAAGTTTTTGATAATATTTGACATTATTGCAACTTATATTTTTTATTTCAATTTCACTGCACATAGCTAATACACAAAAATATACAATGAATTTTTGCATCTCAATCTGAATGTTTATTTTTTTTAAGCAATGAAGCTGGGCACAGTGGCACATGCCCATAAAGCATGGCACATGAAGCAAGATAACCACAAGTTTGAGGCCAACCTCAGCAACTTAGTGAGACACTGTCTTCAAAATAAAAAATAGGGCTGGAGATATAGCTCAGTTGATAGAGTGCTTGCCTCGCAAGCCCAAGGCCCTGGGTTCAATCCCCAGCATCAATCAATCAATCAATCAATCAATAAATGGCTGGGGGTGAAGTGTACTAAAAAAAAAAAAAAAAAAAAAAACTACTTAAAAGGAGCTAAGTACTCAATACAATAGGCTAGAGAAAGAACAAAAGAATAAATCCAGTAAAACAAAAAAGGAAATAACAACAATGACAAAAATTAATAAAACAGAAGAAAGCAAACAAAAGAAATGACTCAACAAAAACTAACTACAAGATCACTGTGGAAGATTTTAGGAGCAAAAAACAGCATATTGTGGAAAAACATGCAAATAAGTCAAACTCAGAGTGAGAAAGACAAAATAACTAATTACTCACAGATTTTTCAGTCCGTGAATGCCAGTATACTGGCACATCTGCAAGCTGTGCATGTGCCAGCACACTGGCATGTCAGAGGGAGGTTAAGCTTCTGTGCAGGACTTCCAGAAGCTGAGCAGCAGGGCCCCGCCACTCTAAACACTCCTGGGGAGGGGAGAGCGCAGACGGCACCTCCTCCTACGAAATGGGGAAAGTGTATCCACAGGGAAAAATGATACTGAGCCCGACTCCACACCTGCACAAACACCAACTCCAGGCGTGTTATAAATGGGAACAAAACAATCAGCCTTAGAAGATTATACAGAAGAATAGCTCTGTGGTCTCAAAGGTGGCAGAGATTTCTTCGGACTTCATTTAAAAATTCAATTATGAAGATTAATTATTTTGTCTACATTTAAAGTGAACAATGCCGGGCACGGTGGCGCACGCCTGTAATCCCAGCACTTGGGAGACTGAGGCAGGAGGATCAGTGAGTTCAAAGCCACCCTGTCTCTAAATAAAATACAAAATAGGGCTGGGGATGTGGCTCAGTGGTCAAGTGCCCCTGGGTTCAATCCCCAGTACCAAAAAAAATAAAAAAATTAAAAAATAAGTGATTATAGGTTGCAGCACATGCCTACAATCCCAGCTACTCAGGAGGTTGAGACAGAAGGAAGTAGGCAATCAGCCTATCTTAAAAAAAATTAAAAGATCTTGATAGATAGCTCAGGGGTACAGCACCTCTGGGTTCAATCCCCACTACAGACTTGCCCCCCAAAAAGAAAAAGTTTGTAAACGACCAGAGAAGTGCAAAGAAAAGCCAAAGTAGGAGACTGATTTCCTCTGGAGGGTAGGGTGCTGCTGGGAAGAATGGCAGAGATCTTGGCAGTGTTTTGTTTTGTTTTTGGCAATACTGGGGACTGAACCAAGAGACCCTACCATTAAACTATATCTCCAGTCCTTTTTATTATTTTTAAATTTTTTTAGTTGTATATGAACAAAATACCTTTTTATTGTTTGGTACTGGGGATTGAACTCAGGGGCATCTGAACACTAAGCCACATCCCCAGCCTTATTTTGTATTTTATTTAGAGAGAGGGTCTCACTGAGTTGCTTAGGGCCTTGCTAAGTTGCTGAGGCTGGCTTTGAACTCGTGATCCTCCTGCCTTAGCCTCCCAGGTGCTGTGATTACAGGTGTGCGCCACCGCACTCGGCTGTAAAGTGTTTTATATATGTTTCTGTGTATGCATATGTTTTCAGTGTTGGGGATCAAACGCAGGGCCTCACACATGCCAGACAAGCACTCTACCCACTGAGCAACACTCCTAGTCCCTTTTACGTGTATTTTACATTTGAAATAAAAAACAAAACCAAAAACATTTAGGGAGTAAATGGGTATGTGTAATCCAGGGAATGTGCAGCCATGAGCACTGCACATAGAGGACACAATGCAAGAGTCAAAGGTGATAGCCATTTACAGATACATGGCAAGTTCTTGAGATCGAAGCTGAACGAAAAGATAAGAAAAAAAGGTTTACAGATGCAAACAGATTAAGGTTTTAGAAACAATACAGATGAAACAATGCTATGTATTTTTTAAGAATTTATAGGTATCCAAATCAACTGAGGGATGTAAATTGGAAAGTATTTATAAAAATAAGAAAGGTATGCATTTATACACACAACACACACACTGCAGTGAGTAGCTAATCAGGTAAGAGCAGCAGTCAGTACACTGTTTTTTTCTTTTGGTGCCAGGAAAGGAGCCCGTGGTCCTAAGCATGGTAGGTATGCACTCCACCACTCAGCCCACACCTGTCCTTAAAGGGCCAGAGAATAAATATTTTAGGTTTTGTGAGCCATCAGGACTTACAGCAACTATGCCACTGTAAGTCAAAAGTAGCTACCAACAACACGGAGCAAGTCACTGGCACAGTTGTGTGTCAATAAAACTATACTGACAAACACAGGAAGCAGGCCTGGGCTGCAGTCTGTTCAAGTCCTGGAAAAGTCAAATGGATAAGGAGAAGTGAATGAAGGGAGAAAACACTAACGGCCTTGCATGGACCAATGACAGAGGGTACCCTGAAGAATCATCTTCAACTCAATTTTGTGCAAATAAGTTCATTTGTAATTAAGATGCAATCAAAGAGAGAAAGGGTACCTTTTTTGTTGTTTTTTCTTCCACACTTACCTCCTTGCTGTCTGTCACAGGAACCCACTTAAATATCCTAAGGGATGTGTCACCCACAGTCACCCATTTTTTCTCCCTACAAGAAAAATATATTTTAGAACTAATGAAACAATAAACAGATTTTCTGTTCTGCTTTTTTATTTCTCACTCTGAAATGCCTTCTAAATTTCTCATCTGTCAAATTAAAACCAAAGTTGTGTTTTGGGAACAAGAAATCATCAAGTATGGATGACAGGGATGGAAGGTAGTCTGACACTGTTTCAGAGGATAAATATCAGGTTAAGGAATCTACACACACACACACACACACACACACACTTTTTTTTTTTAATTTTTTTTGCAGTCCAAAGGAGTAAACCCAAGGGCACTCTACCACCGAGCCTCTTCCTCAGACAGGTTTCACTAAGTTGCTGAGGCTGGCCTCGAACTTGTGATCTTCCTGCCTCAGCCTCCTAAGTGTACTGAATATAGGCATGTGCCACCATGCATGGCAAGGACAGATTTTTTAAATTAAAAACTTTAAAAAGAAGGTTGATAATTCTAGAAATAATCTCTTAACTCTCTAGGCTAGTCTCAGCCTGTGCCTCTTCTCTGTCTTCCATTCAGAAGTCCCTCTAAGGGATAAACAAGCACAAGAAAAACAAGGGTTTTTCTTCAAGGGTGGGAGGTGAAGGGAATGGTGGGGGTGGAAATGGGAGGATCCCTTCCCATTCTGGGTTGTCAAGACTATAAAGAAGAAATACACCCGGAAGATCAAAGCCCTACAGAAAACCCTGGCTCTCATCCTCCCTGATGAGGGGGATGCTGCACACTCACGAAGCCAGCGAGGACACAAGGAGGTACGGATGTCTTGCCCACAGCGACTCCCTAGGTCACTATTAGAGCCTCACAACTAAATCAATTAAACTAAACTCCTGAATTAGCACCCTCAATATACTTCAATATACTTTAAGGACCGTGCACCAATGTGTGTAGAAGAGACATAATAAAGGAGACTGACTCTCTTGTTCCAGAAGTTACTCCTGCAAGCATGCAGAAATCTGTTAATTCTAAGGGCGTCCTGAAGATGTGCCTACCATCAGTGAGAAAAAGGACCAAATTCAGGAATCTGCTTTGTCACAACCTGAACCAACTTCTGAAAGTTGTTTTGAGTCAGGGTCTCACCAAGTTGCCCAGGTTGGCCTAGAACTTGTGATCCTCCTGCCTCAGCTTTTTGAATAAACAGGTTTGTTCCACTACATCCAGCTGAAAGTTTCAAGTCTGAATTTGAAGTTACAAAAAAAGTCAAAAAAGTAATTGCTGTTCCTGTTCAGCAGATAACAACATCGCAAGAATGTAAGAGACTATGACCTAACAGAAGGGAAAACAAAAATTTAGAAAACTGGCATCAGCCGGGCACGGTGGCGCATGCCTGTAATCACAGCACTTGGGAGGCTGAGGCAGGAGGATCGCGAGTTCAAAGCCAGCCTCAACAACTTAGCGAGGCCCTAAGCAACTCAGGGAGACCCAGTCTCTAAATAAAATACAAAACAGGGCTGGGGATGTGGCTCAGTGGTGGAGTGCCCCTGGGTTCAATCCCCAGTACCAAAAAAAAAAAAAAAAAAAGAAAGAAAGAAAGAAAGAAAACTGGCATCAATTCCTGATCATTCCAAGAGCTTGTGGTAGGCCCCAGGGATGAATCACGGAGCCTGCAGCCCCTCCTCTTCCCAAGCAGTCTGGGTTGCTCTCACTAGCCTAAACACCTGGGCTTAAGAGATCCTCCTGCCTCAGCCTCCCTAGTAGCCGGGACTACAGGTATGCGCTGCTGGCTAAGTAACCATTTTTGTGTTTAAAAGTCAAATACAGGAAATGTCCTGCAGTTCAACATAACACAATTGTGAAAAGTCTTATAAAGGAGACCTCACATAGACTGGGAATCTCAAAAGGTGACCCTGACAAACCTAGGCCAAGGATCGATCGTGTGTGTTCCCTCCTACATGGCAGCTAGAGAGGAAAAAGAAAAGAAAGGTGGGGGGTGGGAATCTCATGAAAATTGAAGGGAGATCAGTAGAAGAAAGGGACCAGGGGGGGGGAGGTGGGAAAGGGGGAAGTGCTAGGAATGACATTGGCCAAATTATATCATGTGCATGTACAAATATGTAACCACAATTCCATCATCATGTACAATTAAAATGTACAATGTACCAATAAAAAAAAAAGTGGAAAAAATGTTGAAAACAAAAGTTGCTGACTTTGAGGAACAACTTTGAAGCTGAGCCAGAAGTTAATTACGAAAGAAGACAGAGGAGGATGCCAGGCACCAGCATCCTGGGAAAGAGGCAGGACCTTCTTTGGTCTTTATCATAAAAAAAGAGGCCACTGAAGCATTTCTTGGGAAGCAGAAGGGTGCTGTGATACACTAAAAAGATCACTCCGGGAGGCTGCGATGTAGCTCAGCAGTAGAGTGCTTGCCTGGCATGTGTGAGGCACTAGGTTCAATCCTCAGCACCACATAAAAATCAATCAAATAAAGGCATTTTGTCCATCTACAATTAAAAAATTTTTTTTAAAAGTGCTGGAACGAAGATGGCAAGGAAAAGAAATGTGCTGACTCTTCGGTCTCACCAAAACCTAGGAGGATTCCATGCGGAGAGGGAAGCCAATACCCAGAGTTATTATTTAGTTATTTCCGTGGTACTAGAGACTGAACTCAGAACCTTGCACGTGGAGCTACATCCCCAGCCCTTTTTTGACATTTTGAGGCAAGGTCTCGATAAACTGCTCACGCTGACCTAGAAACCGGGACCCTGCAGCCTCCCAAGCAGCTGGGATTGCAGGTGTGCCTCGCACCCCGGGCAAGAAAACCATCAACTACTCAGTATTTGCAATACATCCCCAGAGCCGGGAAGGCTTCCTGGAGAAAGTCAACACCTACCCGACTTCACTTAATGCCACTTAAGGGGAGTGGACCCAAGGCGCTCGACCGCTGGGCGACATCGCGGCCCTTTAAACTCTCCGAGACAGGGTCTTTCTGAGTTGCCCGGCGGGGCCTCGAACTGGAAGTTTACTGGGGTGCAGCTCCTCGTACAAAACGGGCGCTCGGCCCACGTCAGGGCCGGGTCTCGGGAGAGAGGGCCTGCACCCCAGGCCCGCGCCAGCTCCTGCGGCGCGTCGTCTACCCGGAGGCTCCGCAGACCCCGGCGGCTCCCCACGCATAGCGCTCCGTCCCGCGGGCCAGGCGGGAGACCCCGACAGGCGAGCCCACTGCGCAGCACCAGGATTCGCGGCCGGAAGCGGGCGGCGCCTCCCGAAGCGCGCGGCCGCGGCAGGTGGGCGGGCCCGCGAGCCAGGAAGCCGCTGATTGGCCGCGTCCGGCGCGCCCTCTGACCTCACGCCGACGCCAGCGCACCCTCCTCCCGCCTTCTCCTACGCCCCCTCCCCCAGCTCCAGCCGCTCAGCTCCCACCCTGCCCGCCAGTCCCGCGCTCCTCTGGGTCTGGGCCCGTGATCCCCACCAGAACCCCTGGCTCCCGCCTCTCACCATTTCCGCACTTTCTCGATGGCCGCCATCACCTTCTTGATGTCATCCTTGGCCCGGCTGCGGGTCTCGGCCCGGACCGACCGGCCGGACATGGCGGCGGCGGGAACGGCGGGGGCCAGGACACTGCTCCCAAGACACGGGGAATCGCGCGCCTCACGCGCCGCCGCCCGCCGCCGCAGCGTCACCGCGGCCGTCGCCCCCTCCGTGCGCGCGTGCGCGAGAGAAGGCGCGCACCCGCCCGCCCCTTGGGGCTCGAGGCCTCAGCGCGCCTGCGCGCCCCGCCCCGGGCGTCCCTCTAGAGCGCCCCGGTAGTCCCCTGGGCCCCTTCGCGGGCGGGAGTGCACTTCGAGCCGGCTGCACGTGCTATGCACAGGGCGAGGTGCGAGGCGCTCCCGGTGGAGCCCTCAATCTCCCCAGGGTATTTCGGGGTCACTGGTCTCCTGTCTTTGCTGCTTCAACTTTATGCCCATGACCCTGGTGGAACCAAGGTTCTGCACCGCCTACCCTGCCTCTTCTGTCCACCGCCCTTGTTCCCCAGATACATGACTGTGACCCAACCACTGGGAATTTCACACCTGTCTACAGCATGGCGTCCAGCCTTGCAACACACCTGTTCCCCGCCCGCAATTTTCTTATCGCTTCATCTGATAAATGTACTACATTTCCAACATCCAGTCCAAACTCCAGCCTTTCCCAGATAGCCTAACGTTCTACCTTGTGCATACTTAGATTGTACTTCACTGTTAGGAAATTCAGCAATTGATTAAATGCTGTTTTATGGAAGGCTCTGTACCAAATCCTAAGAACATTGTGCTTTTGTTTTCAAAGAGCTTCTGATTAAATAGAATGGGTAGACCAGAAAACAGGTATTTAAAATGCCTCTTGATAAATGCTTGGTTAAGGGAAAAACAAGGTGCCATGATGGCCTAATCTACAGAAAATGACCTTGAAGCTACTCTGAAAAGAGATGCTGTTTCTGTAAAGCCTGTGTCCACATACACTGTAGGTGCACAATAAATATGTGGGTGAATTGTGACTCTCCAATGCAAGTTGTGGCTTTTTGCCCTGGCCCACTGGTGGGCGGGCAGGCGTTTACTGATCCTGCAGCAGCTGCTTCAGGAGACACAGGAAGCAGGTTGTAGTGATTCATTTTTCTCACCTCTAGAAAACCTCCTCTGCTCCCTTCCCCTTACTGGGAATTGAGCCCAGCGGCACTCCACCATTGAGCTTCATCCCCAACTCTTTTTATATTGAGGCAGGTTCTCACTGAATTGTCCAGTCTGGCCTTGAACTTGGCAAATTTCCTTCCCCAGCCTCTGGAGCCACTGGGATTACAGGCCTGTAATCCCACCACACCTGACCCTCTAAAGAAACTTATGTCTCTGTGCCCCACAGAAATTCCTAGCTATCCCTGAACCTGACCCAGCCTTAGATTAAGACTCACCCTTTCAGGATTGACAACCATCACAGCTTGATAAGCATATGTTCTCTTGCTGGTGACTGAGTCAGATAGAGCCAAACTAGCACATGGAGAGAAAGGATGATTCTAGAAATAATAGGATTGAAGGTGACACATCAGTTTCTCAAACCTAGCTGATCCAAAATAACTGAACTCATACCTGGCCTGGGCACCTGCTATGTGCCCTCTAGCAGTGAACTCTGTGGATGACGCAAGATGAGTAAGACTGCCTGCCCTTGAAGTGATTGATGGTAAGGAAGGCAACAAGAAAGTGAAGTGCAAAGCTCAAGGTAAGTGCCAGAAGACAAACCGGCTCTTGGGTCTTCAGTTCTGTCCCTAAGTCCTGGTTCAAACACAACCCACCACCTGGCAGTTATATCTGACTTCTTACCCTTGTTAACTCCTGGCCAGCCTTCACCCTGACGTTTCTCCTCTGTTCCTTGTTGGGGGTGGGGGCTGGGAATCACACCGGCGCCTGCAGGGGCCCAGCTCACTCCTCCTGCTGCAGTTTCTGTCCTCTGTCAGTTGTGCCTCCAGCTGCTCCACCTCTTACTGCACATCTCCTTCAGCTCACCTTGTCAGTCAGTCACCTTCCCTGGGCTACCCACTGCCCTGAAGTCTAAGGATCCCCTGCTTCCTCCTCACATTTGTCAACATAGCCCTCCATTTCTACCTCGTCTCCCACTGCAGTGTTCCCTTCTGTGGTGGACACCTCCAGACAACTGCCCATAGGTACCTTTGAATTCATAGCCCAGACCGCTGCTTGGGCAACTGGCATTCAATGCAATGGCTTCCCTTCTCAGAGTGAAAGCTACAATGGCCTACAGTGTCCCTGGTCCCCAAGCCTCCTCCGCCTCAGTTAATGCTCTCCCCTTTCCTCCTACAACTCCACCCTTGCTATCGAGGCAGACTGGCCTTGCTCATCTGAAAACACCTAGTCAAGCTCCCACCTCAGACCTTGCACTTCAGGTCCTCCCATGGCTCACAACTGTGTGTCCCTCAAAAGCTCACGTGTTAGTCGCCAATACAGCCGTGTTCAGGAGGGGGGTTTGGGGAAAGGGATTTGATCATGAAGGCCTTCATCTGGTCCATCATGAATTCACAGAATGGACTCTTGGAAAGGGTGGAAACTGTAGGGGGTGGGTCCCTGGGAGGTGCCCTCAGAGACTGTCTTGTCCCTAGCTCTTTTCTCTTCCCAGCTGCCATAAGCTGAGCAGCTCATCACATCCCCTCCACCAGGATGCCCTGCCCTACCACAGGCCCATAGCAATGGCGCCAACAAGCCATGGACTAGAAACCTTTGAAGCCAGAGACAAAATAATCTTTCCTCTTCTATTTTCTCAGGTATTTGTCAGTGGTAAAAACCTGGCTCAGACCACCTTAAGGTCTTTACTCAAATGTTTTCTCAATGTAGCCCTCCTTGGGCTTCCAGCCCCACACATTCCTCTCCCCTTTCCTGTTTTTCTCCAGCACATTCATCACCATTTCCGATACCAAGGTGGCAACATGGCCTGTTTTGTTCACTGATTATTCTTAGCACCTAGAACAGAGCACAGCGCTACACAGGTTCTCATTAAATACTAGAAGGCTCCACCTCTGGTTCCCTTGCCCCTTCCCTTAAGACTTCTCCAGATCATTCTAAGCAGGATGATAATCCTGTGAACCCCCGCAGGGCTCTCATTACTTGGACAGAAATCTACCAAGACCATCATTAGGCCTTCAAGTGTGTACTTGTTTATTCTTTTCAATTTTGATGACTGATAAAAATAGGCTTGTATACAATCATTTAAAATATTCTCCAAACTTTTTATTTTGGAAAATTTAGTACCCAGAGAAGTTGAAATAGTAATATTAAAAATATGACTGCTACCTTCACCCCAAGATTTTTGCTAAAAACCAACAGGGCAGCCTCCACTGTATGTTAATATCCAGAGACTTCGTGGTTTCAAGAGAAGCAGCTGCATCTCTAGAGGGAGCTCTCTGGCCTCAGGGAGTTTATGACCTTTTGTAATGTTTTCACTCATTAGAAACTCACAACATAGCAAAGTAGACATGACAGGATTTATTCCCTTTTTACAGATGAGAAAAGAAACTCAGAGGTCAAGTGATCTACCTGCTTCAGGCCTCAAGTCTAAGTGACCCAGCAGAAACTGGAACTGAAGACTTCTGACTTCAGTAACTCAACATTCTATGGTCACTTCCTGTCCTGGATGTACTATGGGAGTAATCCCAGAGCTGCTTCTCAAAACAGGTGTGCAAAGTTTTAGTCTCACTCTTCTGGCAATCAAAAGTAAATATTCACCAGGCCCTATGTGCACAATATTGTAAGTCAGAAGTCTGTCATTAGAAACATAAAATCATACATATCGCAAATGCAAGGAACAGGGTACCAAGGTGTCCGCCAACTGCCCCTGTTGTGAGTGCAACATTTATTGAGGGCTTACTCAGTCCCAGCTTCTGCGCTCAGGACCCAGAACGAAGCAGACAGACAAGGATTCTGTCCCTGCGCAGTTCACATCCCAGTGGGTTTAACAGTCACACACTGACAAGAGACCAGTGGACCCGTCTGGTCACATCAGTTTCGCGTGGTCCAGACAGTGCTTTGGTTTTGTGTTTTTATGTTTAGTAAGTTGCCAACGCCGAGCTTCTCTGAAACAGGCAACTTACGCTAGATTCCTCAACAATAATGAGAAGTAGTCGCCTGTCGCCCCACAACCAGGTCACAGGCCCTCCAGCTCCCGGCAGTCTCCACCATCTCCTACCGTCTTAAATCCGGAAGACCGGCCTCGTTGACACATTTGTGATTTCACATCCATAAGCACTGAAGCAGAAACCCCTGAAGCAAACAAATATCCAAACAAGATCATTTCAGATAGCACGGAGCGACACCAAATAAAGAAAAGAGGCTAAAGTGACGGACGTGATGATTGGTGGAAAGGGCTACTTCAGACGGGGTGGTCAGGGAGGGGGACTCTCTGGAAGGCACAGAAACCAAGAATGATGAAGATCCACGTGACAAGACTGCTAACAGCAAGGAAAAGCCTCCATGCAGAGGGATCAGCACAGGAGCACAGCGCCTACCGGAGCCACAGACGGCTTGGCTTGTTCAGGAACAGCAAAAGCAGGGCGGCTGGAGGGCGGGGAAGAAAGGTCACAGAGAAGGAAGGGGCCAGATCACAGAGCGTCAGGGCGAGAATTTCGAGATTTTGTTCCAAGAGCAAGGAGAAGCTTTTGAAGGGTTTTAACTAGGGAACAAGGTGATTTGCTTTACCTTTTCAAAAGATCACTCTGCTATGTAGAAAAGTGACTGAGGCAACAGAGGAAGCAGGGAAACCAACTGGGAAACCAACTGCAAAGCTGTACTCTGAGCTCCAATAGGTGACAGTGGCTAGGACCAGGATGGTAACAGAAAAGATGGAGAGAGGCAGCAGATTGAGCATGTCATCTGGAGGATAACCTGAGGAACTTCCTGAAGGGTGGATGGAGCAGTGGGGGTGGATGGAGGTGGTAATGAGAAGGGAGCAGTCAAGGACAACTTCAGGGTTTTAGCCTGCTTTAACATTCTGGAACACTGGGACACCAGAGGCCCTGGTTTCAGAGATCAAGACTGATTCAGGATGAAGACATTTTGCCGAGACTCAAGTTTTCCTAGATTCCTCATCTCCATCCCTTCCCATATGCAAGCAGTCCCTATGTCCCCTAATTCAAACTTTGAAAAAGACCTAATTCCTTATCAAATCTATCATACTCATCACCTCCATCTTGACTCAATCCTCTTGCCTGGACAACAGTCTACTGTAGCTATGAGTTAATAAGCAGCTCTTCATAGATCCTGGCCTTTCATATTTATCTCAGTGCCCAGCTGTGCTGGCCAGGGTAGGCACTCAACCCGTGATGACCTGAAAAGAGGTCTCCTCAAACAGGAAGTAACTTCCCCAGAGTGGTGCCCCGCCCCAGAATCAGACAGTTCCCCCACACAACATGAAGCTGAACCAGATTTGAAACATATGACCAAGTCCCGTAAAACTTTGCTACCTAGGAATGTTTCTTTCTAATTTGGTTTCAAACCACACTCTTTGATTTCCACTTTTACCTGACAGTTAATGACACTGGACTATTCTTTTCCACTTTTCTTCCAAATGTGGGGTACTTATACTCCCTTGGCCTCATGTTTTCAAGACTTTAACAGAGCATTCCTCTCCATTTTACAAACCCAGAAACCAAAGCCCAGAATGTATTGGCAATGCCTTAATTACTTCTTGATGGAGCTGGGACTCTGGGGGCAGTCAAAGGCTCGTCTTCCTGAAGCTCCCAGCACAGCTCCGACCGGAACATTCCCAGCATCTCACCCTGTAATAGTGCTGCGTCCTTCCTGGGGTTCCCTCGGTTTTATTTCTACATTTACAAACTCCCTGGGTGTCAGAGTGTGCTGCCACAAGGTAAAAAACTATGTTTTCTCTCTCTACCACTCTCCTCGGTGCTGGGTGAAGAGAGAATCTACCCCTTGGACCTTGGAGAAAGAAAAGCACCTTGCTTGCTCTTCAGTCCAGGAGTAGTCAAAACCAGTAAGAAGAGAGAAAGATCTAAGTGGACAAGGGCAGTTTCAATGAGAAAAAGAGGGGCCACCAGCGAGAACATCCAGACTTCCTTCGGGAGGTTTCCACCCGGGAGCACCTGGGAATCAGAGTGGAAGCAGTGGGGCAGCTGGCCCGCCCTTTCCTGAGCCAGTCACTTCTTCAGGGCTCCCAGGCTCCTCAGGGCCTCCTGGGCCTGGGTTAGCTGCTGCTGCAGCCTCTGGCGGGTGCTCTCAGCGGAGGCCCGCTTCAGGAGGCCCTGCATCTCCTCCACCACTGCCCGGTGGCCAGGGGTGTTGTGGAAAAGTCGCACTGCCCGATCCCCACAGGAGGCCAGAAAGCGGCCAGTGACATCGAAGGACAAGTCAGTGATACATTCCCCATGGACCTGCTCAAAGCATTCCTCCTTCTCGCCCCTCCGGGTATTGTAGAGATGAATACTGGTGCCGCTGGCCAAGGCCAAGACATGGGTGTCAGGGGAGAGAGCCAGGCGGCACTGCATGGTGCTGGCCTCGTCAAAGCGTCCTGTCCGCAGCAAGTAGGGGTCCTGCTGCTTCTTGTATTCCACATCTGTATCCCACAGTTTCCACGTACCGTCCTTTGAGACAGAAGCCATTCTGTAACACAGGAAATCACGGTGTGAACCCCAACTCCCTCTGGTGAGGAGGGCCCTGGGGTAGCTAGAGGACCACGGTTAGGAAGGCAAGTCTGCGTCCCCTTCAGAGCATCGGCGCAGGCAGGCACGGGGCCTTGGCTGCCAAGAGCCACAGCCAAGACACCGCTAAGGGCACATTCACTCACCTCCGCGAGTCATTGGAGAAAGCAAAGGAGTGGACAGCTGCAGTGTGGCCCTTCAATTCAAAGGCTCGTGCAACCTCCTGGAAGTCCCCCTTCTTCCCAAAGCAGACTTCCCAGACCTTCACATCTGGGGTGAAGCCGCACGAGGCCACAAACCTGCCACACAACCCAGGTTCCATTAAAACTATTTTAAGGGCATCTTGTTCCCCTTATACCCCCTTCCTGAGAAAAAGACACTTTTAAATTTTTTTGCAGTGCTGGGGATTGAACCCAGGGCTCTGTGCATGCTAGTCAAGTGCTCTACACCCCCAGGTACAAAGTACTTTTTTTTTTTTTTTTTTT